>RQTK01000025.1:14270-125417 GCA_003991915.1 Elysia chlorotica | reverse complement strand
AAACAAAACAGGAAAATAAAAAGAACTAGAGTGCTATGGTTCGTTTATACCAACCAAAAAAACCTTTGCATTAACGGTTAAACAATAGAAACGAGACACATAAAGATCCGCAAAATGTAGTCACACCCTTTATATAAAAACTATAAAAAAACAATGTCTTCTTGGTTTGTAAAATCCTAAAAATTACCGGGTGAACATGAAATTGCTATTAATACGTTCAAGTGATTGACAAATAAAGAGTACACGAAAAACGGCACGTGTAACAAACAAAACAAAACAAATATCAACATTTTAAACTTGTTATGTCTTCCGCACCAAGTTATGTTCAAATGGGAATAGGCTGTAACAGAGCGTTTCTTGTTTGTGAGTTGTTTTTTGTTTATTCATTTTTGATTTTGCTTTCTTTTGCTGTTGTTAATGATGACGGTGGTGGTGTTTTTTTCCAGAGCAAGTAAAAGGAGTAAAACTTCTTGGGTGGCACTTTTTTCAAGGCAAGTACTTGATAACAGGACATTCAATGTTCGAGTTCACACTGTCGATATGTAAAGTTAGAGCCTCACCTTTTCAAATTTAAGTTCCGCCTTGTATGAGACAAAGACCATTGTGTAATGAACAAACTATACCAGATCCAATACGGAGCAAAAACCCCATCTAATAACAATCTAGCCACTAGGGCGTGTTGATTGAAAAATGGAGCATCTTTTGAAACTCTTAATCATTACTTTTGATACACACGTAGCTTAACCAAGACTTCCCGTATGTGGGTAGTACATGTAATTACAACGGAGCTCTAAACTGATAACCCGGACTTTTAGATGGTAAAAACTACTTTTAGTTCGTGATCTAAGCTCACAGCACCGCTGTAAATACTACCCCAGTGATGACTCCAAGATCATGAAGTTCATCACAAAGCCATTTCATCTCAAGAGGTATCATTTTCCGCACTACGGTGACTACGCTAAGGCTCTGAGTGCATTTGCGTATTATAGTCTCAAATACGGACCAAAAATATGAAAAAAATCGCAGAAGCTACATCTTACTCAATACTTGGTTTACCTGGTCCCCATTTATTGATAAATTTTTAAAAATAAAATTATAATAATTAAAAATAAAACAGTTCGCTATTAGATGTTCCAGACATATTTTTTATATTACATGTAGGCCTATTAGACATAATTACGGTTAATCCATCGTTGTCCATAGTCAAGTCCAAGTTTTTAAGAAGTCAAAGCGTCAAAGGCTACCGATTGGTATAATGGCCTCATAACAGTTCGGCAGTTCCATGCACTAGGGCTACCACTACCGCTGGACTTGAGCAATCTATCTAGGTCTAGAAAAAGCAATCTAGATCTACTAGAGTTGAGTTGGTTTAACGTTCAACATCAGCACTATAGAGGCTATATTGTGGACGGACCTCAAGACTGACGTCTGACAATTGTATGTGCTGCCACACACGAGACAGGGCGGGGATACCATGACTCCTGTCTCAGCCAGTCACATTAAACTGACACCTACCCTACCAGTTGGGAGCGAAATTGCCAGGACTCGAACCACGGACGATTTGCGTCGGAAGCCGATGTTCTTATCCAGGGCCATCAATTCTAGCAAATGTCTGGTAGTCAATTTAATGTTAACATGGGCATACAGTCCACTATTATAAATATTATCATTATATTGATTGCTTTTAACCTAAAATTTTAAAACCAGCTATTAATAAAAAAAAAAAATTAAAAAAAATACTTTAGATTGAGTACAAACAGGCAATACACTATGTCTGAAGTCTGTCTCTGTGAGACAGGCCACAGTGGGATGGGCCAAGGTGGTGTCATTTTCTGGGAAAATTAGGCCTTGTGTCTATCCAACATCCCCCACCCCACCTCACACACATAAATTTTAAGGACATGAAATATATTACCATCTTTTTCATATAATTTATACAATCAAATTTGGTGAATAAGTTTCCAGACATTGAAAGTTACTTGAAATATTATTGCAGCACCGGTGTCATCTTCAGAGGCAGAGACATGTTTCAATACTTTGAAAAGGATAAAAACATTCTTGTGCAACACCATGGGTCAAGACAGACTTAATGCACTGGCTGTATTATCAACACACAAGGAATTTATCGCTGAGTATCCGGACTTCAATAGAAGAGTCATAGACAAGTTTTCTACTCTAAAGTCTCGTCGAGCTGAGCTGTTGTATAAGTAATAGAAAGATCAACACCGCCCTCACAAATAAGTAAAAAACATTATTACTATTATTATTATTATTATTATTATTATTATTATTATTATT
Source organism: Elysia chlorotica (assembly GCA_003991915.1). Lineage (NCBI taxonomy): Eukaryota > Metazoa > Mollusca > Gastropoda > Plakobranchidae > Elysia > Elysia chlorotica. The sequence continues at coordinate 123,119 of RQTK01000025.1, read as the reverse complement.
ATTATTATTATTATTATTATTATTATTATTATTATTATTAAAGAATTGAAAAGATTAACACAATAAATCTGATTACAAAATATGCAACCCACTTAAAAAAAAAAGCTAAATAGAGTTAAAGAGTAAACTCACTGAGTCTATTCAAAATGGATCAATCATCCACCGAGATGACTGGTGCATATCATCATGGCTTATGTGTCATACATCTCATTGGTGATTGAATAAAATGTATGTTTTAAATTACAACACCAGAGCAAGAAATTTTTTTAATCCATTTTCTCTGAATTATTGATTAGGGCCCCTTATGATTTTACTAATAAGAAGAATGTTGGTAACTAGGAGGTGGGAGTAACATGACGAATCTCCACATTAAGATAAGTTTGTGGAACACAAATTAACAGAGACCTAGACTCTATTAATAAAGTTTGATGAAGATAAATTGAACCTAGAATAACACCAAACCAGTCTTACAACTTTATATACAAATTCTCCTACATATTTTTATGAAATTTTGGAATTTTCTATCTGAGTCACATTTTTATTTCTTAGCAAACTGAAATTACAAGCCATTTTAATTTTTTAAAGTTACAAGTAATGACTTACCAGCCCTAATAGGGCTAGAAACCCCTCCTGTTGAATAGTGTATTTTAGAATACTTAAAAAAAAATAAAGTTGGTCCCATGATCTTGGACAGTGTGTTTGGGGAACCAAGAGTTTGGGTCCTAAATTAATGCAAGGTTTAATGATCTAGGGCTGTAAATAGCCTACAACGTTGCAGTAGCTCAGAACTCAATTCTCATCATTAAATATTAATAAAAATAAGAAGACATACGAGATGTAAGCTAATCATCCCAATGCGACTTTGTACTTGCAAATAAACCTAGGAATAAACTAGACTAGATAGTTTGGATTCAATTGATTCTTAAACATCCTTATTTAAAAACAAATAGATCTAGATCATTTTATACTCGTGAGTACACAGAAATAGAACAAGTTCGTACTACCACCATCAAACGCTTTTTAAACGCATCAGTTCTTTACTCAAATACTGCTCAGTATGGAGAGACAGCTAGGTTTCCATTAAATATTATTTAATATTAAAATTCGATGCTTAATTACAATAATAAAAAAAAATCATTGTTTAAAAATTAATGAAACTCTTCTGAAAGCGTTTATTGTCATCTTTCTTTTGTGTGCCTAATGCGCTGGACTTATGATCGGTGACCCTTTTATCCCTTTTCTTTCCGCCCACCATCTTCGATCCAAAGACACTGCGAGCTCCTGGGCTGTTATGCCTTGAATGGGGGTCGCCATTAATTTTGACTCAATTATCTAGTGCAATTAATAGACATTTGTGGTTGCATATTGTCTGTGACTGGCTGTGAAGGATGAAGGAAATGGTATGTTCGCACACTGTAGAGGACTGAGGACATCAGACATCGGTGCAATGTTTAAACAAACACAGGCATTCCCCAAGGCCTGGTATCATTTTGGTTTCACTTTCTCAACAAGCAAACAAAACAGGAAAATAAAAAGAACGACAGTGCTATGGTTCGTTTATACTAACCAAAAAACCTCTGCAATAACGGTTAAACAATAGAACACGATACACATAAAGATCCGCAAAGTGGAGTCACATCCGTTATAAAAAAACTATAAAGTAAAACAATGTCTTCTTGGTTTGTAAAATCCTAAAAATTACCGGGTGAACATGAAATTGCTATTAATACGTTCAAGTGATTGACAAATAAAGAGTACACGAAAAACGGCACGTGTAACAAACAAAACAAAACAAATATCAACATTTTAAACTTGTTATGTCTTCCGCACCAAGTTATGTTCAAATGGGAATAGGCTGTAACAGAGCGTTTCTTGTTTGTGAGTTGTCTTTTGTTTATTCATTTTTTATTTTGCTTTCTTTTGCTGTTGTTAATGATGACGGTGGTGGTGTTTTTTTTTCCAGAGCAAGTAAAAGGAGTAAAACTTCTTGGGTGGCACTTTTTTCAAGGCAAGTACTTGATAACACATGGACATTCAATGTTCGAGTTCACATTGTCGAAATGTAGAGTTAGAGCCTCATCTTTTCAAATTTAAGTTCCGCCTTGTATGAGACAGAGACCATAGTGTAATGAACAAACCGGATCCAATACAGAGAAAAAAAACCCATTTAATAACTATCTAGCCACTAAGGCGTGTTGATTGAAAAATGGAGCATCTTTTGAAACTCTTAATCATTACTTTGGATACACACGTAGCTTAACCAAGACTTCCCGTATGTGGGTAGTACATGTAATTACAACGGAGCTCTAAACTGATAACCCGGACTTTTAGATGGTAAAAACTACTTTTAGTTCGTGATCTAAGCTCACAGCACCGCTGTAAATACTACCCCACTGAGTGCATTTGCGTATTATAGTCTCAAATACGGACCAAAAATATGAAAAAAATCGCAGAAGCTACATCTTACTCAATACTTGGTTTACCTGGTCCCCATTTATTGATAAATTTTTAAAAATAAAATTATAACAATTAAAAATAAAACAGTTCGCTATTAGATGTTCCAGACATTGGTTTTATATTACATGAAGGCCTATTAGACATAATTAGGGTTAATCCATCGTTGTCCATAGCCAAGTCCAAGTTTTTAAGAAGTCAAAGCGTCAAAGACTACCGATTGGTATAATGGCCTGGCTACCAGTTCGGCAGCTCCATGTACTAGGGCTACCACTACCGCTGGACTTGAGCAATCTATCTAATCAAATCTAGTGAATAAGTTTCTAGACATTTGAAAGTTACTTGAAATTAATATTGCAGCACCGGCGTCATCTTCAGAGGCAGAGACATGTTCCAATACTTTGAAAAGGATAGGAACATTCTTGTGCAAGACCATGGTTAACGACAGGCTCAATGCACTTGTTGTTTTATCAACACACAAGGAATAATGCTGTGTATCTGGACTTCAATAGAAGAGTCATAGACAAGTTTTCTACTCTAAAGTTTTGGCGAGCTGAGTTGTTGTGTAAGTAGTAGAAAGATGAACACCGCCCTCACAAATAAGCAAAAAACATTATTACTATTATTATTATTATTATTATTATTAAAGAATTGAAAAGATTAACACAATAAATCTGATTACAAAATATGCAACCCACTTAAAAAAAAATGCTAAATAGAGTTAAAGATTAAACTCACTGATTCTATTCAAAATGGATCAATCATCCACCGAGATGACTGGTGCATATCATCATGGCTTATGTGTCATACATCTCATTGGTGATTGAATAAAATGTATGTTTTAAATTACAACACCAGAGCAAGAAATTTTTTTAATCCATTTTCTCTGAATTATTGATTAGGGCCCCTTATGATTTTACTAATAAGAAGAATGTTGGTAACTAGGAGGTGGGAGTAACATGACGAATCTCCACATTAAGATAAGTTTGTGGAACACAAATTAACAGAGACCTAGACTCTATTAATAAAGTTTGATGAAGATAAATTGAACCTAGAATAACACCAAACCAGTCTTACAACTTTATATACAAATTCTCCTACATATTTTTATGAAATTTTGGAATTTTCTATCTGAGTCACATTTTTATTTCTTAGCAAACTGAAATTACAAGCCATTTTAATTTTTTAAAGTTACAAGTAATGACTTACCAGCCCTAATAGGGCTAGAAACCCCTCCTGTTGAATAGTGTATTTTAGAATACTTAAAAAAAAATAAAGTTGGTCCCATGATCTTGGACAGTGTGTTTGGGGAACCAAGAGTTTGGGTCCTAAATTAATGCAAGGTTTAATGATCTAGGGCTGTAAATAGCCTACAACGTTGCAGTAGCTCAGAACTCAATTCTCATCATTAAATATTAATAAAAATAAGAAGACATACGAGATGTAAGCTAATCATCCCAATGCGACTTTGTACTTGCAAATAAACCTAGGAATAAACTAGACTAGATAGTTTGGATTCAATTGATTCTTAAACATCCTTATTTAAAAACAAATAGATCTAGATCCTAGATCTAGATTCTAGATCTAGATATAAATCTAGACTAATCCAAAGTCGTATACAGTTTGTTGGTAGGCTTGTTTCTTTATTTTGTTGAGGAAATGTAGATTTCTATTTAGACTAAAAAAATAGGACTAAAAAGTAAATTTAGATAGAATCTAGATCTAGATCTAGTTCTAGATCTATACATTTCTAGATAAATTTAGAAAATGTATGATCTAATCTAGATTAGATCTAGATTTCTAGATCTAATTAAATCTATATCTAGTCTAGATCTAGATCTAGTTGATACCTGTCTGTTCCAATTAACTGTAAGAGTGCCTAGATTTATATCTAGATCTATGTGTTCTGTAAAAACAAAAAATAAATTTAAAAAAAAATACCAAACCTCCTTCGAAGATAATGACAAAATCCATGTACATATAACCAAAATAACACACGCAGCGTGACACCTGCAGCCGTCGCCAACCCCTGTACTCTTGTACCCTACGGTGGCCCTTCAACTTTGGCCTGTTGACACACGACACGTTGACCTGAATTCGCAACGCCAGCTCGTAGGCAAAGTTTGAGCAAGAGAGAATTGAGGCAGTCAGGATCACTTGCATGTAGGGAGAGGGCTTTGGCAGAGACAAAACGTGCAGGTGTGGAGGAAGCAGTAGCAGTAGCAGTAGCAGTAGCAGTAGCAGTAGCAGTAGCAGTAGCAGTAGTAGTAGTAGTAGTAGTAGTAGTAGTAGTAGTAGTAGTAGTAGTAGTAGTAGTAGTAGTAGTAGTAGTAGTAGAATAGAAATGTATCCAAAAAGGAATCAAGAGCACAACACTAAAGAGTCGGCCTACACCTACTCAGTTGCTAAGGACCTAACAGTAGATGCATGTGCGCAAGTAGAAGGAGTAATAATTTATAATAATAAAGAGAGGAATACGCACAACTTAGCAGCTGAGGGACACAATAAATCAAACACAACTAAAAACACAACATGAAAACGTTTCGCCTTTAATGGCTTCATCAGACTAATAAGAACAAAAGTATGAAGTAGTATATTAATGATACTACATAGCGTAGGCCTACATAGTACATGAAGTAACAAGGGGTGAGAAAGGAAAAAAAAATGGGGGGGGGAGAGTGTTGCTTCAAATGTGGTCGGGTTTGTGAGGTAATAGCGTCCTGCGCGAGGCGAAGAAGAAAACGTAAATACTTTTTTTTCAACGCTGTTCCCAACCAAATGCTGTTGGTATGGCGACCGAAAGGGACAATTTGTGAAAGTAATTATCGTAAACAATATTCCGGATTGTCAATACGATTTCAGATTTAGATGGTTCAGGACAAAAATGGCGGATATTCGAACGATGATGTGCGAGGGTAACTCGATTAAGAATGATAATAACCTAGGAAAGAATAGATATTCAAACAAATTGAATAGGATCAAAACGGAACTTAAGAGATACGTACAAAATTGATATACTAACAGTAACAAAAATGAGTGAGTTAGAATAACTAGTATGCATTGACAGGTACAAATATAAAAAGTGATCAGCTATCGATCAAGCACGAATGACAAGACAATAAATGGAGTGGACACAAAAACTCCACCTACAGCCCGAAAGATTCAATGTACACTCACGGTAGATACATACCCCAAAGCTTCTGAATGAGGGTCATAGAAAACCTCAGTTTAAGTAGACTACTGTGGGTTGTACATACAGTGCCACGGTAGCTTACAACATTCACCCTTCTTGTTATCACATACTTTGTTATACACACGGCCCAATTACTAGAACAGTAAACTTACTGATCAAAAGAGACTTTCATTTCCCTGGCATCGCCCAAACCATCCTAAATTCACTGCCTGGGGTTTCCTAGGAGTAGGTCTCACACCACCGAGGTCTAGTGTTACCCTAAAGCTTGCCAGGAACTGAGCATGGGCCCACAGCGTTCTTAAGTTTACCCAATCATATTTAAAAAGTCTTCGATTCGAAAAGTCGCCCGATTCGTAGGTGTGAGCAAGATAGAGAAAAATCTAGAAACTAACTAAAGAGAGCAGCGCAGCTTACATTACATATACTCTTTTAAAGACAAACTATGGAATAGAAGGAAGAAGAGGGAAAGGCAGACCGAGCAAGAAGTGGTACGACAACATAAAAGAGGGACAGGGACCCAGCTACATGTGAACCTCAGACTGGCGCAGGGTCGTTGGGCATGGAAACATATGACACACCAATCCCGAATCGGGAGGGCACAATGAACACAAAAGATAAACGCATCCTTTGATAGCAAGTCCATTTTTGTGGCGCATATTGGACTTACTTAAGGTTGGCAGCTGGTTTTGTTTCAAATGTGTAACTGATAAAATTAATATGGCCATATGATGTTTGTGGTTTAGAAACAACTCAAGTTCTTTTTAGTATTTTTTAAAATAGATAAAACATTTTAGTGCTTTTTCATAAACTAGCATGGGGTTGCACTTATCTCAAACTCTTATCACACACACAGTATTCTAGTTTGTTGTCTTTATGTGAGATTGTTGGTTCATCTCTCAGCCACATCAGAAGTTTCCTAAATAACAAACTGATATAATATTCATACAGATTTCTTTCTGTTTTTCCTTCTAACTAATTTAAATTACAGATTATTAATGTCTTGAAAACAAAAATTAAGAAAAGACTGCGAGAAAAAATATAAAAAATGGATTAAAATATTTTTTCTTACCTCTTCCCACATATGTTGCACCATATGTCAGAGGCTCTTGGTCCAAAGAAAGATATTCAAACAAAATGGATGCGTTCGACGACAAACAGGACAGATGTCCACAAAATTCTTTGGTCTTTACGGGCAAACAAGGTTTTATTACAAAACGCATGAAAGAGTATGCTCTTTCTTTCAATAACGCACAGAAACGCTCGGTAACAGACAAAGATCCCTCTGACTACTCAACATTCTTTTGCCACTGCAGATCATTTTGACTCATTTCAAACTTCATGAGTGACTTATTTAAATATTTATTGGGTTTGGTTTTTGTTTTGTTTGTTGTGTTTTTTGCTAACCTTTTCATTTCATCTGTTTATATCTTCTTCTCATCTCTTTAATTTAAACATACATGACTTTTATATAATTTCACAAGCAGATTTAAAAATATAAATGTTCCTATACCCTTTAAAGCTTTTTATTGATACTATATTAGGAGCCATTTTCAAACCAAGCCTGATATTTGGTTTTAGGAGTAGATAAAATGTCAACAAAGTGTTTTTGGTGACTAGTCAGAATATACTGAAGATACTTTGTATTGCACGGAACATATAATCAAAGTTGAAACACTTAAGCATACAGATACAAGATTTTTTTTGCAAACAGGAAGATGCAGCTTGGCATTTTCAACTGTAAATATACAATTTTGCAAATCTCCATTTGAAAGTCTCTCTTAAGAAGACATACATACACATTTTACTGCCAAAGAGGCTATCTCAGTCCTCATTTCTATTTACTGTACTGAATAAGTCATAAATTGAGTGCAAAACATCTTTTATTTATAATACACTTTCTTTTTCCATAGTTCTTTGTTCTTAAGTTTAGTTGGTGACTGTTTTGTCATAACAATGCTGATTGCCAGGATTCATAAAATTAACATTCTGTTCTACAATTTCTAGAGCTTAGCCAAGCTTAGTGTTTTGCAAAATACTCACGTCTTCCTCTGCCATGTGCAGCCACTGCTTTGGGTTGTCCTCGGCTGCCAGAAATGCTATCAGGTCCAGGGCCGTGAGTCTGGTCTGCCGTCTCGAGGAAACAAAAATCAGCACAGGTTTGCGCGGGGAGTGTGTCTTGATGGCTAAAAAAGGATTTAAAGGGAAAGAAAGTTAAACCAATGTATTGTTGGTTAGTTTGCTGGTTTTTTTCATTAGTATGTATGAGGTTCAAAAGCATACCCGATTTAATAACATCACAGTTTGGATTTTATGCATTGGAGACAGACCGTACTACAACTTTTGGTCGGATGAAGGGAGCGAATGGTCTAGAAAAAGACATTATTATTTGAAAAAAAATAGTGAAATGTCTGGTGTATATAACAGATCTGGCAGAGAACAAGGAAGATAATGTATGCTTTGTCTGCGAGGGAAAAGCACTTTTGTTACTTTCCATATAGCTTAAGGCTTGGTGTGAATAACCAGGAGAGTAATAGTTTCCAGTGCCTGGAGCTGGCCGGCTTGGTTATGTCTGGGTTTTATATCTTTGGCTAGCTCTTTTAAGGTCAGTCATTGAATTGTTTCTGATTGGTTAACGCTTGCTGAATATTCGTGAAATATATATATTTCTCAGTCTACAGAATTTTGAAGGACTTCATGTTACGATTTGTCTAAAAACCTAGTTTTCTTTTATACAAAACATCATTTTCTTAGATGGAAATGAAAAAACATACCATCTCTTTATGAGACTTTTGCCTTTGCAGGAAAATAATTATATCAGAGACGAAGAGGTAGACAATTGAGTAAACATGCAAAGGGCAAACAAAAATATAAGTAACCTGGTAGAGATAAATGATCCTCTCTTTATGACAGTTTCAATGATACAGAGAAAAAAGCACCAAATTCAATTTACATGTAATTGTATTCAATATAAAATATTCTACCTTTAATTTCTGTAGATTTGAATATTGGCAGCTCACCTGGTATTCAACCTAAGGATAAAGACAAATCCTGTGACTGAAGCAACTAGCTGCAAGCTTGATTACTGTTACTCCTCTCAAAAAGATTTAAATATCAATTTGTAAAACCAGTCGCGACAAACTGGCTGAGCTTACCCTGGAAGCATGGCTTGTTCATGGTCGCCATACGAGGGCAGTAGTGCTGGCCTGGGAAGCCTTTGACGTGAACCTCCAGCGGAACTGGTCGCACCGACGGCCGGAAGTTGAAGAGACCCATCTGTCACAACATGAAAAAAAAGTTTTTTTGTGCTGGGTCAAAACAAAAAAAAGAATCGAGTGCTCATTCAAAATATACGTGAAGAAAGATTTTCTAATACTAATAGGGCTAAGTGGCACACTCAAAAAATATAAATCTAAAAAAAATTTAAAGCACAGCCTTTCTTCTAATGCACAAAAGTGGGTCAATATAAATTGATCTCAGGCATCAATCGTCATTTTCTACAGACAGTAATGAGAGTTATGACTTTTTATTGATGAATACTTAAGCATCAAACACAAAGTTATAGATTTACAGCACAGTTACATTTTTTTTAAACTAAAAGTTATTTTCTATTTTTATTTCACAATCGCTTGAGTATTCAAAAAAGGTCCCCTAAATAAAATGGAAATATACCTAAAATGTTTAAGGAATAAACTTGAGGTACAGTTAATTATTAGAACAGCATTCAAGTACATAAAAAAGAAACTGCAATCAAAGGGTTTACAGTTTTTAACTTCCACACTGCCCAATTTTTATTACAAGACCCTCACCTTTCCCAATTCATATCATAAGACCAAAGTCACCTTCTCCATTTATACAATTTGAACACATTCACCTTCCCGATTTATATCATTTGAATAAAGTGACCTTTCTCAATTCATTTTACAATACCAAATTCACCTTTCACAATCTTTATCATGAGACGAACGTCACCCACCTCCTTAATGCCCAGCCAGTCCGCCAGATCTCTGGCATTGGCTAGTGCTGTGGACAGCCCGACTACTCGAACTTTCTTCTCTGTGTGAGATGAGATGAAGTTTGTGCGCGACACGATCACCTCAAGGACAGGGCCTCTGTCATCCCCTGCGATTTCAGTAAAAAATAATATGTCAGGGACTAAAAAAAAAGACCCCATACATTTTTTTATTTAAACTCTAACAGTGGGAATTTTTCTTTCAAATTTCATATATGCCGCCTTTGAAGTTGTATGTGGTCTTTGGAGTTGTATATGTTTCTCAAATATCTATTTTGACTATTTTGAAAGTGGGGAGAATTAAAAATCCCACAACATAAGGACATGGGTAAAAAAAAACATGACTTTCAATTAGGTGTAATTTACTTTGCATATACCTTTCAAGATTGCCCAAAGATTTCAGTCATGAGAATTTAGTTTAAGGTAGATGTGGCTTCAAAAAACCACCTAACAAACCATCAGCCATAGCCAAAGGTATTTTACACTTTTGATAAGGAGACCTAACCATTAACCAAATCATACCCACAAAACTACTCATTCTCTCACCAAGTAGATGTATCTCATCTATGACAAGTAGAGCCACAGCTTTGACATAACTTCGCGTCTGCCAGCTTCTGCTCACACCATCCCACTTTTCAGGGGTGGTAACTATCAGATCAGCATTGGCTACAGCTCGCATGTCTGGTGTTACGTCTCCGGTCAATTCCACAACTCTGTAAAATATAAGATGAAAAAGGTTTTGAAAAGTTTTTAGAATTGATGTTTCATCAATATATTTGCTTTGTTCAATGTTTTAAGTTCTAAATAAATTAATCTTGTAATATATTTTTCATGACCAGAGATATCTACTAATACTACATATAAAATAATAGACAGTAATGCACCCTTCAAAAGAATATAAGTAATTGCCATTGCAACTAAACACAAATCAAATTGAGTTTTTGTTGGTTGTTTTTTTTTTTGAATTTACATATATTAGAATATAAGTAATGTCTGTCTAAAGTTTACTCTATGTGAAAAGCAAAAAGGAAGACCATTACTTTTTGCCCAATTTTTGCTCTATTCGGATTTTCCAGTCCTCCATCCTTTCTCGCACCAGAGCCTTAAGAGGAGCTATGTACACAGCCTGTCAAAATAAAGTCAGGTTAATCTACCCATTGTCATTGTAGCATGTAAATCAAATCAAACTTTAAAAAGTGAGGGAAGATGGGGTGGGGGGGGTGATAAAAGAAGGTGTATAGGTAATCATCAAATTGTGCTTGATTTAAAGTCCTCTGAAAATGTATCAATGTTTAAGGTACATGTATTCTTGTGGTTTTAGGCAAAGTACTCAAAATGGCTTTAAGCTGTCATTTTTACTATTTGTAAATGCTATGATATGCAGTAATTACTATTTAAAAACAACAACAACAACAACAAAACTATGATATATTTGATATTTAAAATTGTTATTTTTGTGTATTAAGAGCTTGCTGGATGAATCAGTTTTAACCTTAATACCAAACAAATTTGATTCATTACAAATTTTTTAAATTATTAAACCAACATATATATAGAAAAAAAAGACACTACATAATTCAGACTAACATTAAGAGCATTAAAATGTTTCAATTCAAGTACAATGTATTAAATTTGAACGAAATATGTTTATAATAATAGTAATAATAATAATAATAATAATAATAGACATTCTCATAACTGTCAGTCTACATGTTCAGATTGTTTCCTCAGCACAAGCCTTTATTAAGAGTGAAACAAAACAAAACTGTCAGCTAAAGAGAATGACCTTTAACTTTGGATATAAATTTTCAAAAGCATTTTTTTTTAAAGTGCATTTTTTTTTAATGCAAAATAAGAAACATAAACCTACTTTGAACTTTGGATATTCCCGGAACACTCTGAAAATGGCCAGTTCTGCAGCCAGAGTTTTGCCTGAGCCTGTTGGTGCACCCAGCAGAACGTTGCAGTCTGTGTGGTACACTGTGTGGAAGATCTGCGTCTGTGTGTACAAAGTTTGTGAGGGGGGGAGGGGTCTTTAAAAAAAATTGCACATTGGAAGAATATCAATGGAAAGAACGACCCAGAACATACAATGTACCCATCTTTTAGTTGACAAATTTAAAATTAAAACAGTTATTAAGGATTTCCTTCTAATTCATTCTTTCATAACTGGGACTTAAGAAAGCTATCAAAATAAAAGAATGGATAGAAAAGAAGTTTGATTCTATGAAAACAGTATGTTGATAGTTGAGTCCAACTATACCAAGTGAAAAATAAAGATGAACCAATGACCTCCATAAAAGTAGATTAAAAATGTCCAAGTACCAGTACTTGCATAAGATCATTTTGAAAAGTCAAGCTATATTCAAAGATGAATGAAAATACTACACCCTTCACCCTCCTACAATCCCACCAAAAGTTAGAAACATTCGAAACTTAATAATCACTGTGCTAACATCTATCATTCTATCCTTCCATTCACTTTTTGCTACTATTTTTTATGCATTCTTTTAGCTGCCAATCATTCATGGATAATGAAGAAAGAGAAAGTGGAAATTTGAAGACGAGCAAAAAATGGAAGCACAGATATGTTCACTGATTGCAAGCCATAAAAAAATAAGCTGGGCCTGCCTGTATAGGGTTGAAGTGTGTGTGTGAGTAGAGGGCTTGGAACCGCAGGTCTTGCAAGGCTGTCAGAGGCAGAGGCTGCAGGTTCAGGAGATCTGGATTTGTCAAGAGAAGAATAAAATGGCACAGGTGAAATTTTTCACTGAGAAAATCCAAACTTAAAACATGATTTTTACACTCTCATATATATCTATCACTACAACAAATTTATTCTAGAAATTATTTAGGGTTACAACTATCACGTAAAGCTCAGCAGTGATTAGATGCAGGCTCTAAGAGAAAATGGCTGTAAAATTTTTGTACTTTGAGGGATTAAAACCATTGTCTTGTAGATAATTCAGCACTAAATGCTCTCTCACCCAAAGAGAACAATCATGGTTTATACCAATAAACTACTGAGAGTGCCAATGCACCTACAAGTCAACGGTTCTTATTCAGATTACATTGATGCAAAAGTAAGAGCAGAGGGTCCAGTGTCTCCCTTATCTGGGAGGGAAGGATGTCTCTGTGGAAGAATGAGGCGCTGAAATGACTTCAATACTCTAAGTATCAGCTGAAATATATCCTTTGACTATAATGCAAACAAAGCAATAAGCGTGAAAAAATGCCGTGCTTTTTACCTGTGTGGGGAGGATGTCTCTCTGGTAGAATGAGGTGCTGGAAGGACATGGGATGCGTCGTGCTTGACCCAATCCAGCGATCAGACACTGCCTTCACATAATATTGAGAGGGCAGAGGTTCGAATATTGGGATTGTAAACACAATGCTCTGGGTCTCCTGATTGTATACCTGGCAAAACAGCAACAAGTTTCAGATTGATCTGACAAGATAAAAGGGTGAGCATTAACACATTTCTAGTGTAGGAAGTTTGGTCATATTTTGAAAGTGAGAGACAGAGAGATAGCAGTTAAAAGCACATTTAGTGGCACAGAGCCAAATAAACCTATAAGTAGCAACTAAACGTTAAACGTGAAAATATTGAGTCTCTGATATGCAATGAAGCCTGTTCACTAGTAAAAAAAAAAAACAATTAAAGTTCACAGTAACTTGTCTCTCATTTGAAAACACTATCAATTTTTAAACGACTGCATAAATATAGCCTATGACAATGATGTATACAAGGCAAGCAATTTTCAGAAAAGTACTTCACTTTTTACAAAGACTACAAAACTAGCCCATGCTGTCTTGTGTTTACCTGTTTCTTGTGAAGCAGGAAATACTCTGAGTGGTAGATGTGGCTGTTCTCGGGATCTTCCACCCAGATCCAAAATGGCTCAGATGTTCCACCATGAACCTGACAAAGGTAAAGGCAGATGTTGGTTTCTTAACACCTAAAGCAGAGAACCTGAGGAGAGGACCCCAGAGCGGGATGCCCAGGAATCGGTCGGCCAAATTATACCTGACATCAACCCAACCAGGAAAAAAAAAACGCTGCTGTCAGAGCAGAACTCAAATCACGACCTCCTGCTTCGGAATCCAACTAACCCCAGCACTACCACACTCCCACAAACTTCAACGTAACAGCCAGTAATCATTGTAATTTGATCACATGTACTTTTTCAAGAGATGGCTATATTTAACCTGAAAATTCTATCCCAAAAAAATATATAAGGAAAAACAAAGACATCTATGCATGCTTCATTGTGGGTATGAAAATTAACAACCTATGATATTCAAATGATACAGTGATGCTGGCAGAAGTGAAAATGATCTCCAAAAACTTTTAACAGTAGGAAAAGAGGAAACTGAAGAAGATGGCCTCCTGATAAATACTAAGAAAAACCTGATAAACATAATTATTGAGTGGAGCAAGTTCAAAGTTTTGTATATTTGGGCCAACTAATAACAGAAGATGGAAAAAAAGAGACAGAAATAAAGGAAAGGATTGAATGGCAAAGACAAATTTTTCAAAACTAAAGCAGATCCTTACTAGTTCAAATGTATCACTTCACACAAGACTAAGCATAAGCAAATGTTATATTTGGTTGACATTTATGTATGGGTGTGAAACTTGGACATGGGTGTGAAACTTGGACTCTGACTGAGGATACTAAAAGAGGAATAGATGCTTCAGAGATGTGGATTTATAGAAGAATAACAAGAGCCTCTTGGAAAGAAAAGAAAACAAACCTTGAGACACTAGAGATGGTAAATATCAAGCAAAAACAGCTCCTCAAAACAGTGAAAGATAGAAAAATTAAATATTACTGACATTGCAAGAAGGTACAGTTCATTACATAAGAAGATCGTAGAGGGTATGGTGGAAGGCACGAGAGGTAGAGGGAGGAGGCTGGGTCAAACATGTGGAGGACTCGAATGAAAATCAACGAGTGCTGCATGCGAGATTGCGCTTGAATGAAAAAGATGGAAGACCACGGCATCCAACTTCTGGAAAGAGAAGGAACTCTGACTGACTGACTGACTTTTTCAGTTAAATGATTTCATTAAAATTGAGGGACATAATTTTTTTTTTTAAAGGTTTATATGTCGGAATTTTTTGAATTTTTTTTTATGGTGTTAGCCCCATTCAACAATGTCAAGAGATACCATATAAAAAACAATAATGTTAACCCTGCATGAGAATACATGCTTGACGACACTGTAAAATAAAGGAAAAAATGACCGCTCCACAGAAATCTCTCTCCAGGGAGGCGCTCTACCTTGTCATCCCAGTTGAAGTCTGGAGTGATGTCCAGCCGGACTCTGAGCACAGTGCGTGTGATTGGCTGGACGGAAGCCTCCAGCGTCAGCTGTGGAATTTGGTGTACAAGTTTCTTGATGAGGGAACCCATCTTTACATGGCTGACCATCATACCTGTTGGGATTGAACAGACGGGTAAGGAAAGTGAAAATCGACTTTGGGTATGTTAGTTTAGAGCAGGTTTAAAGGACAGGGGGAAAACAAGAGACATGAACAATTATTTGTTTTTGTTTTTCACATACAAAATACATACAATAGGATCTAAAATTGGGCAAGTCTAAAATTTTATTATAAGTTTACTTTAACTAGTGACTGCTAAGTACAAATAAAAAGAAATTTAGAAATTTGTGTCATTGAAATTTATATACAACTTTGTATCTAGACCACGGTTTATATTTAGCAGATTCCATTGTAGCATGGTTGAGACTTAAACTATAGGAGGAAATTATCATAAAGAGATGAAGGAGAAAGAGTTAAAAACACTTCTCGTTTTTAAGGCAAAAAAGTGTGCTTCACTAGAACTGCTAAGGTAGATAAAACAATGAACACGATGCAACATTCTTAATGCCAATCGATAATTCCCGCACCATCTCATTTGTAACTTCGTACAAAATAGTAGCTGGCTACACAAATAGAAAATTACAAGGGTCAAGTTGAGGGTGCCCTTTCTGGAAAAATGATGGGCCAAAATGTCTCATAAAAAGCACTCTAAAATAAGCATAAAATTCGAAAGAGAAAATGTGATTTTAACACAACATGTCTCGTGGATATGAGAAGAATCAAGGCAAGCAATTACTTGCAAGTGGACATCATGACATAAAATCTACCCTCTATCTAATATATAAATTACTTTGTACTACATAAAACAAATTATCCAAAATGCATACACAATGTATCTAAAAGAAAAAAAAAAACTTTTCTGTCTAGCTTCATAACAGAACGTTTTACCAATTTCTTTAGAATCCATTTCCCTGAGCTTGTGTGGTAAAAGCCGGCGAGCCTCTAACTTCTGAAGGATTTCATGGGACAAAATGCTGAAAATGTACCATGAAAATTAGACAGGTAAAAAAAATGGATGAGAGATAATATAACATTGAGTAGTGATGAGCATAACTTAGTCATCTATTTAAAAACGATATTTTTATGCTGTTGTTACTTAGATTTATTACAATTTTCATCAAACAGATATCAATATATTTGTTAATATTATCATATTTTTAAATTTGCTGCTTTCGTAATTACGATTGTGACCCTTCAATATTTACCACTAGCTTTACAGTGGGTGATTTCTTCCTATAAATATCTTCCTAGCTGTCTGATGATTCAACATACAGCTGGGATAAGACGTAAAAATTCTTTCTTTCTCTCTGTCAGAGTTTCTATGGGATAAAACCCACAGCCTTTGATTTGGTTAATGTAAGTACATACAGTCTGAGGTTATTACGCAACATGTTTAAAAGCCATATCAAAATTTAGTTTAAAAATGGGAGAAAAAAGTTATTCTATCTCAGAAATATCAATTTCAATGAAAATAATTAGCTATTAAAATTATTACGTGAATTGTCGCATTGGATTCTCAAAAGTCCAGAGTCTTTTGTCCAACATCTTGCACATCTCAAGCAGCTTTGATGCCAAGAGAGGCTCGTTGTTTTTCAGTGCAATCTCAAACAGGGCTCGCATAATCCTTGATGCGTTCTATAGAAATAGCAATGAAAAGAAAAGAAATATAAGTCTGCTAAAAATGCTTGGGTACAAGCACTACCTCCAATACTATAAACAGATACATTTGATATGCACAGAGCCTATTGATATTGTGTGCAAAAAACTGTTCAGTGCAAAAATTGGTGCTAGGAAAGTATCATAATATCCCTTTCTACACAAACCTTAAACTATTTACAGTCTGCCATGGGGCAGTGTCTTACTCTTCAGCACTGAAAGGACACAAAAAATAATCAGGATTTATATGCAGTTTCCAACCGCATATATTTTGCCCGTAAAATTCTTAATGCATGTATAGTATGAGTGATAGAAAAATATACTACGACA
The DNA here is from genome assembly GCA_003991915.1 of Elysia chlorotica. Lineage (NCBI taxonomy): Eukaryota > Metazoa > Mollusca > Gastropoda > Plakobranchidae > Elysia > Elysia chlorotica. Next base: position 106,088 of record RQTK01000025.1, on the reverse strand, counting down.
GGATCACAAATAAAAACCGAAAGCCATAGAAAAGAAAAGTTATTCAGGTTATAAAGTATGGCTTTACATCAATCATCTTTTAAACCGATACAACATTCACATTTAAAACAAACGAAAATGAGCAGGCAGGATTCATCAAATAAAAAAAGATTTACTAAAAACAAATACAGAAGGTGGTGTCCAAAACATTTTAGTCATAAGCAGACAATTACTAATAAAACAACAACAACAGAGATGTAGAAAAGATATGCATCTTGCACTGAACTGACAAACACTCAGAGCAAGAAAAAAAAAAAACATAAGACAAAACATCAAGAGCAAAAACAAAACAAAAAGGATATGACCCAGAAAACGGTATAAAAATAATAAACTGAGACTTTTCTTAGTCTAGTTTTCTCTTCACCGTTTAATCAACAATGGCACTTTTTCCCACACTCAATGACAGAGTATTGAGTAACCTTTGTTTATATTGAATATGTTATATGAGTAGTCACAGATTCAATGATGTAAAAAGTGTGTTTCGATTTGCAATCCGATAAGAAAAAAACTACTTGAGCTATTCTTTCATTCTTTTTGTAAACAAGCAATCGTCTTTGTTATTTTAATTCCAATTTAACATTAATGTCCTTTTTTTCATATTTAATTCTTGAGAGATGAAAATAAAACAAAATATATCGGCAATGCTGCATGCTCGCTCACACCCACACAGGCTACCTTCGCTGATCGAAGGTTGATCTCTATTGACTTTGTTCAGTTGGCACCGACCTCGGCTAACTAAAGTATCTCTGATACAATGCCCGTGATTGGTATTATAGACACAAATAACCCAATTTCTAAAAAAGTTTGTATGGTTTTGTGATTGAAGACCATCTCTAACTTGCCTTACTGTTTGGTGTCGAGCTATTACAATGGACTGGGTATAAATATAATGAACTTTTTAGACTGATTCAAAGCATATTACCAAAGTTTGTATGAACTTGAAGTTGCAGTGTAACATCACTTAAAGTCAGACTCTTTCCAGGCATAGCTTAATTTGATATACACCAAGTGCCATTACCTGGGCCACATAGGCCATGTCTGAGACGAGAGAGAATGAGTCGACTGAGACGCGCGACACGTAAGACTGGAGCAGGATGTTGACTTTGCCGTGGGTGTTCTCCTTGCCTCCCTTGACTATCATCTCACAGCCGTCGCTGTTGAGCCGATCCAGCTCTTCCATCTCATCATCTCGGACCTTGCATAGGAGAAGTTAGATAAAGTTTAAAATTAAATTCATCCCAGAAATGTATGTAGCTTTAGTTCAAAAGATTTTCACAGGTCCAAGCCACAAGATATGAAGTTAAGCACAAACAGCCCTTTGGAAGTGTACAAAGAGCAATCATTTTCTTTCCGAAAAAATGTGTCAAGTGCTATATGGCGGCACGTTTTGGGAAACTCAAGTTTTGTAATTTGCTGGAAAAGGAATAGTTCAGGTATTTTTTTATTGCGCGTTGAACATTTTAATATGGATTAGGGAATATATCAATCATCAACACGTTTTAAGCTTGTTGTCATGGAAAGGGAAAGATTGTTTTGTCTTGAACGTGTACGTTTTTTGGATGACTTTCGTATCGTGTTTGTGCTTCTGTGAAACTTCATATACTGTGGTAGAAGCTATGTCTTTCAATGAAAGATAAAAAATAGTCATAAGCAACATGTGCTAACTGAAATCAATACGCTATTGTACCTTTTTATATAGGCCTATATTATTATTATTTTTTTTTTAATTTAAATATGTTTTGTTTTGTTTTTTGTCATTTAAACAAAGTTGAAATTTTTTTAAATGTCTATGTCTGGGTGTTCCTGAAGTTGAGTCTTTGCCCAGTAAATAACCAACCTTGATTTGCTGGAATTCCTGTGCATTGGCCACAAGGTTGAAGATATCTCCTTCTGACATGGCAGTTTTCAACATCTCGTTTATTACCTGGCACACACAAACAAAATCCAAAATGGAAGAGGGAAAAGTGCTTGCAGTTTGTGTTTTTTTTAGCAGATAGCAGCCTACTTTTGTTTTTTCAGTGTTGATTTGTTAAAATGGCAGACCAATACCTCTACTGACTGATGTTGAAGTTTTCATCAGAAATTTCCAAAGAATTTTTTTTTCAAATAGCATATTTTTTTCAATTACTTGAATTTCATAAACCAAGGCAGAAGAAGAATATTTCATTGTTAACATAGGCAGCTGAAGTGTAAAAAAAAACATTTTCTATTTGGCTGAAAACTTTGGCAATAATGATCAAGCACATTTGAACGAGTTAACTTGTTATAAATAAAAGATATAATATATTTGAAGTTGACAGCAGATGAACAAGCTAAATGTTGAAAGTAAGTTAAGACACGGATAAGGGAATAGATTGAAAAAAAAATATGTATACTTAATGCTTCAAGGAAATTTCATGATGCAGGCAGTGTTTATACTTGGCATTATTGTGAACATTTCAAATTAAAACCCTTACAGAGTGGGGGTTTTGCATTTATAAAACAAAATATCTCTTCAGCTTTGAAATTTCTTGATCAAGTAAAAAGTATCTGTTACACATGCGTGTTTGATGTGGTGCTTAACTCTACAGTTGCATGTTTGATGTAGAAGTTTGAGGCAATGCTTACCTCTACAGTTGTATGTTTGATGTAGAAGTTTGAGGCGATGCTTACCTCTACAGTTGCATGTTTGATGTAGAAGTTTGAGGGGATGCTTACCTCTACAGTTGTATGTTTGATGTAGAAGTTTGAGGCAATGCTTACCTCTACAGTTGTATGTTTGATGTAGAAGTTTGAGGCGATGCTTACCTCTACAGTTGCATGTTTGAGGGGATGCTTACCTCTACAGTTGCATGTTTGATGTAGAAGTTTGAGGCAATGCTTACCTCTACAGTTGTATGTTTGAGGGGATGCTTACCTCTACAGTTGCATGTTTGATGTAGAAGTTTGAGGCAATGCTTACCTCTACAGTTGCATGTTTGATGTAGAAGTTTGAGGCAATGCTTACCTCTACAGTTGCATGTTTGATGTAGAAGTTTGAGGCAATGCTTACCTCTACAGTTGCATGTTTGAGGCAATGCTTACCTCTACAGCTGTATGTTCAATGTAGAAGTTTGAGGGGATGCTTACCTCTACAGTTGCATGTTTGAGGCGATGCTTACCTCTACAGTTGCATGTTTGATGTAGAAGTTTGAGGCAATGCTTACCTCTACAGTTGTATGTTTGATGTAGAAGTTTGAGGCTTACCTCTACAGCTGCATGTTTGATGTAGAAGTTTGAGGCGATGCTTACCTCTACAGTTGCATGTTTGAGGCGATGCTTACCTCTACAGTTGCATGTTTGATGTAGAAGTTTGAGTCAATGCTTACCTCTACAGTTGCATGTTTGATGTAGAAGTTTGAGGCGATGCGACCGAGATTGGTGGAGAACATGTAACCCGTGTGCTCCTCGAACCGAATCATCTTGGCCTTGTCGAGCTGACGTGCTGCCTCAATCACTAAAGCCATGCGGTGAGACTCCAGGTGGGGGTCATCCTTGTCAACAGAAGAGAACGACTATTACAAAGAATCTTAAGCAACACAATTCGTTTGCAAAATTGGTGAGAAGGAAAGAAAGATGAGATAAGATTGATTTAAACCTCTCAGTTTTTAAATGCTTTATTCTCAGTTTTATATTCCTTGTAAATGAAATGCTATTTTTGGTTTCTCAATTCACATAAATTTAAACTGTATACATGCCTTTCTCAGTAAAAACATTTTTTTAAAGATGATATTTTAACGATAAAATTATACATTCATACGGATTGTCAATTTTTCTTCAGACTACAATCAGCTCTAAAAAACAGTTTCAGGATACTGATATATTGAAAGTTGTAATATCATTATGCTTACAAACATTTTTTTAAGTTAGAATCTCAACAAAGGTATAAAGATGAGATGATGGAAGCAAACAATGCCAAGCGTTATAGATTCATCTTTTTCTGAAGATAACTCAAAATCAAAGACCAATATTTCTGTTTCTGAATTTTTTGTACTGCAATGGCAATAAATTGGAGAGCCCAGCTGCACCAATACATTTTTGTGCATAGAAATCCTAATATGCACAGACGTATCTCTAGAAAAGAAAATAATACTGAGATAGAAACAAACAAGAAAAAAAGTGTACAATAGTTACCTCCCTGAAAGAATGAGGAATGCCATAAACCAGTGGGTTTTTCCTCATGCGCACAAACAGGTACGTGTAGCTCATCCACCGAACTGCCTCCTCAGTGTTGGTCACAGTGCCAAGAGAAATCTGTAACAAGGATACAAGATGTTTACTTTCTCCTCTAGAAGTAAACACAGAGAACTACATCAAGTGGGTTATAAGTATGATTTTCCGTCAATTGCACATTAACCCATTTGTGTTTAACATCCATCATTTACAAATGGCAAGATCAGAATATGTCAAGCAACTAAAAGAGAATAGTTTGGATTAGTGTTTGTCCTAATAAATACATCCTTCCACTTCAGTCTTTTTATTCTCCAGATCTTTGAATGTGCTGGTATTAGATTTATAATATTTTACACACACTTTTCTTTAAAAAAAAAAATCACATAATAGAAACAAAGCTTTTCTTTTATTTGTACAATTGTCTTGACCCCTGAATTTCCTTTTTTTTAAACCAACCTCAGCATTAAGATTGTCCGTGAGGCTATTGGTGAACTGGCTTTCTATTGGATTCTGCCTTGTCATCAGACTTAGGTAGTGGCTCAACTTGTCATGTGTGGTGATAATAGTGCCATGTCCAAAACTGTCAAACTGCGGTCGACCAGCTCGGCCAAAAATCTGCATCACATCAAGGATCCCCAAATCCACGAACTGGCCCCTCTTGGCATCATAGATTTGAGTTCCCTGCAAGAGTAAATTTCTAAAATATTATTTGAAAAAAGCAGCATTTCACTCTGATAATGAAACCTGTCAATACAGAATTTAAAAAGAAATATATAATGACATTTCTTTCAACAACCTAATATGATCGAGTTTGTAAGAGTAAAACTTTTATTTCATGTTATGACATAAACCGCCACTCTATCCATTTTTATGACATTATTATGTTACAGTACATCAATATCTGATTTTTTTCCCTCTGTCTCTTTAGGGGGGCACGTTAGCCCTTAAGTAGAACATCTGCTTCCGACACAGGAGGTTCGTGGTTCGAGTCCTGGCGATTTCGCTCCCTACTGATTGGCTCGGTGTCAGTTTAATGTCACTGGTTGAGACAGGAGTCATGGTATCCCCACCCTGACTCGTATGTGGCATCACATAAAAATGTCAGACGTCATATAGCCTATATAGTGCTGATGTTGGACATTAAACCAGCTGAATTACAACTACTACAACTGTCTCTCTAATCTAAAGAAGACAGATCATCCAATTTTAAAATTGCCTTGATGATATTCATGATGTATTGGACAGTGACTATATAATTTCAGAGAGGTAATTTAACTTAAACTGCAAAACATACAGGTATTGTGCTATGAGTTAGCGGAAATCTAAACCACACATCCAACATTGAGCCAGGCCCTCACCTTAATGATGACTGCATGGGCCGGCAGGTTCACCCCCCAGGCCAGGGTGGCTGTACACACCAGCACTTTGATGTGACCCTCTGAAAAATATTTCTCAACCAAGTTACGGTCCTGTCGCAACATTCCCGCGTGGTGGATGCCAAACCCATCCACAAACATTTCCCTCAGCTGCTTGTTGCGGCTCCTGGCCATCTGAAAAAAAAGGGCATTAAATTGGCCATCTACCATTGATTTAGCTACAACTCCTTTTTCATAAGTGTCTTAAGGGATGCTTATTGATATGAAATAAGTCTTTAAAAATGGTTTTTAAAAAAATAAAAAAATAAAATAAAAAAGAGCTTATTTTTAATCTCTCAGAATCTTAATAATATTATTTTTTTTATAATTTGGAACTCCCCAAATTTCTTTATACATAAAAATAAATTGTTGAGATCTTTACTTGTGTAAACATAAACAGGAAAAATGTTGAACAGTGTAAAAAACCTGGATACTTTTGAGAACAGTTTGATAAATTTTCAGGAGTTTTCAACCCTGAGGTTTCAACTCAAATGGAAAAGGAAAAGAAATGAAACTTACAGCTTTTTGGGCTTCTCCATAGCTTGGATTTTGTTCTGCAGTAAAAAGAGCTGAGTCTCCCTTGTTTCTGGCCAGCTCAGCCAAAGTGAAGGCAGTTCTCACAGTCTCATTGCGGGCATGAACAAACACCATCACCTGTGGGCCAGAAATACTTTCTATGAACAAACACCATCACCTGTGGGCCAGAAATACTTTCTATGAACAAACACCATTACTTGTTGGCCAGAAATACTTTCTATGAACAAACACCATCACCTGTGGGCCAGAAATACTTTCTATGAACAAACACCATTACCTGTGGGCCAGAAATACTTTCTATGAACAAACACCATCACCTGTGGGCCAGAAATACTTTCTATGAACAAACACCATCACCTGTGGGCCAGAAATACTTTCTATGAACAAACACCATCACCTGTGGGCCAGAAATACCTACGAACACACAGCATTACCTGTGAAGATGAAATACTTTCTATGGACAAACACAATTACCTGCAGTTCAGAAATACTACATGAGCACACATTTTTAATGAATCGCTGGTATCAATGTTTTGAGTGTCTTGCTTTCTAAAAGAATTCCATATTAACATTTTTTTTTTTAAATCAGGGTGAAGATTTTTATGAGTTCCACTTACCTGGTATCCCGCCTGGACCTGTTTCAGCACCTTGTCATAGCAGACATGGTTGAAGTCTCGCAGCTGATTCATCTTGTTCAGGGCTTTAATGCCTGTAACAACAGATACGGTTTGATACTGATAGATGCCATGTAACCCATTTTATGATTTTGACCAAAAATATCAGTAAAATATAGAAAAAATATGAGAACCATTTAGAAATGTAACTGCTTTTGTATATTAAAGATCTTACATTAAAAAAAAAAGTTAACAATATATATATATAAAGAAAGAAATTTTTGGTTCTGGTTCATTTATTTATTCTTTCTTGTTTTGTGTTCTTTCATTTTTAAATTATCTCTAACTGAACCAATGTTATGTCTGAATCTCTTTTCAGCAGACCTAGAATCATCCATGGCAAATCTTCTAAAAATTATTTTGTCCCAATTTTGTATCAAACAAATTACAATGACTTTATAGTTTAAAAAAAAAGAGGAAAGCTGATGTCCCAGATGGTCAATATAAAACCATTATTGTCCTAAACTAGGGTTATCTTAAGTGCATTTCACTGCACGTGTACGTCAATTATTCCAACATAGATTCTTACCAATAAATGTTTGTCCCAGTGGCACTGGTCTGAAGCGACCATCAAAGAAGAAAAGTCCCAAGTACGGGTTCACGTTGAGGAAGGTGGCTACATCCAGGTAGTTGGGCAAGGTGGCTGACAAACCCACTATCCGTATCATGTTCTGGGAACTTTCGACCTGCCGAAATATATCGATTTTAGTTTTAAAACTTTAACGTTGTCCTGGTTTCTTTGAGATAATAAAACTTATCTTGAATTTATTGTTCGATTAAAGTTAGCATTTTCAATAAAAGAAGTCATGTGGTATAATTTTAAATAATCTATGCTTTAAGCATGTTTAACGATGCTCACAATAAATTTTAAAATTGCTCAGCTTCTCAGTAAGCCTGCACCAAATGTCAGGGTTTTTACTTAATGACCAAGACATTGATGGGTTGTGGTAAACATTTTAGTAAAATGGTAATTTTGACCATAGTGGCAGCTTTGAAAACCGGACGCAGTAAAAGTCTTTTTTTCCCAGTAATTTATTTAATAGTTTTCTTGTTTTCCTCTGCTAAAAAATGGTCCTCTTGGGTAATGAAGGTTAAAAAAATCTAGTTTGACTAGTAATGACAAATCAAATCCATCTCAGAGGTGTAGAATAGATACATTAATAGCAACAGTCTTTGATAGAAACAGTTATTTTGCTCTCTAGGTATGACCCATTAAATTGATATTTGGGGTTGCAGGTTTGTGATGTTGTTTTTTTATCTGATGGGTTTAAAATTGAATTGTCCACAGTTTATCATGTCTGGGCAGAGTATCAACAACATATGAGTAGAGGCCCATGTCAAGAGCAGAAAACATTGGAAGTTTCAATTTCCCTTTTTTTTTTTTTAAAGATTTTTATATTCTTTTATTGCCTTTTTAATTTTTACAAACATTTCTAATAGCCTGTGGGGTTTTTACTGAGAGAGACAGCCTGTTTGATTAATATCTAAAAACCAAAAATATTCCGACAACTCCAGTCTTTTCCCTCGTCAGCCACATTTATTTTCCCAATGCTTACCTGTCTCTTGGTGCGAGCGACCAGTGTCTCTATGACGGGCCCCCTGTCGTCGTGCAGCAGGTGAACCTCGTCAATGATGAGCAGACGCACCAGCTGAGCCAGGGCCACGTCGCCTGTGGCTTTTCGGGTGACAACATCCCACTTTTCTGGGGTTGTCACCAGCATCTGGAAGTGTTGCCAAGATAAAGATTTTCTCCTCACATATGTTTTATTCACATTCTTCACATAAGAATGAATTTCTTCTCTGGGGTTATTACAAACATTTGGAAATTTTATCAAAAGAGAATTTTTGTTATACATGTCTTTTTATTTTCACATAATGAAATGACTTTGACGAGTCATAAATACTTTGATACTTGATCTTTTATGTACCAGTAGTGTGGAGAAACTCGCAGAGAACTGAAGAAGTCGTTTTTCACTTGAACTTCATGTAAATCTATGGTTATAGAATGAAGGCTGAGGGGAATTTGAAGAAGACCTGGTTGTGCTGTGCAGTTTTTACCAATTTCATTCAGCAGTAACCAAAAGTGTTAAACATAGAAGGGATCATTTGTTTATAATCTTTTCAGAACCACTGAGTTCTCTCAAATTCTACATCATTGTTGAATGCACCCTAATGAAAGACTTCTCCTTAGGTTTTTATCCCAAGACTCTGTAGTGAAAACAAAAGCTTCTGCCGGCAAGTTTGATAAGTAGCTCAATAAATTGAGAGATCAATGTTAAGCTCCCTAAGCCCCATTACTTGCCTGTGTTTTGAGAATCTCTTGTTTTGTGAGAGACATGTCTCCTGTCAATTCTTTGACAGTGATCCCTAGCGCCTCGAGGCGCCCACCAAAATTGCGTACCATCTCAGCTGCCAGGGCTTTCATTGGCGCTACATAAACAATCTAAAAATAATGTATGAAAAACTCAGTTACATAAATTCAACCTAGAAAAATTGTATGATCCAGAAAAAAGGCAACACCAAAGATGAGCCAACAAACTGATTGCAGCTGATTGGATCTGATTTTCACCTTTTATATTTAAAGGAAAAAATGTGTAGCAATACTAACATTTATTGTTATCTTCTTTACAACCTTCATTAGTAAATTGTGCGCATTCATAACAAGCAGGAAAATTAAGATACAAAGAAACTAGGAAAGAAAGAACCTTTTCTTTCAGAAAATCTACACAAATTTAGGATATCATGTTTTCTATTGTTTTGTTTCTTGCCATAATTTCATTTCAAATGCCAATAAAACAATTTCAAAATTTCAAAATCTTTCCTGAGTATAAGCTTTGTTTTATTTGATAAGGCATATTTTAGAAAGAAATAATTTGGATCAAATATCATTTTAAAATAAATGTAATTCATCATGATTATCACTATAGCCATAACTAGTATCAGTCCAAATAGCACACCACAATAGCAACAAAAACAACATGTTTTAAAACTATGATTGGGTCCAAAAATATAACTAATAAGCCAACGATGTGATTATTGTAAACACATTTTTGCTCAAGGGCAGCACTGACAATTATAATGCACACAAAAATATGTTTAACTTTTAAGCAGAAGTTGCAGTTCCTCTGAGCACTTAAGCTGCCTACATAAAGTAAATGGGCATACGGTCTTAAACCTGTTACTCAAGGTCTCACAGTTACAAAATACTTGAAGTTTTTCATAATTAGTTTGAATTTGGTCTAAAATGATACACAACTGTTGCTTTGATCAATAATTTAACTGGCTTCCTCAATTGTTTCTCTCCTCATACCCAAAGCAGGAAAGTACCTTAAACTCATCTTTCTTGATGACACCATGCGCAATGTGCTGCTTGATTTCATGCAGGATCGTCAACATGGCGATGTTAGTTTTTCCTGCTCCGGTGGGTGCACAGATCAGAAGATTCTCGTTGGTTTTGTAAGCCGTGTCGAAAACGACTGACTGGATCAGGTTCAGACTCTTTGTGTTCTTGAACGCGGCTTGCCCAATCTGAGGTATTACAAGGAAACATTGATCCAGAATAATGACAGGGGTGCATAAACATAGTCAATGAGTGGATATCAGAAAAAGAAATGTAAATAATGAAATCAAAAAAGTGATTTGCAATAGATTTTCAATCAAAGGGAAAGGTATAAAAATATTTGCATAAAATAATCAAATTAGAAGTAGAGTACATTTTGGACTCAACAAACTAGCTCGTTTATTTTCAACAGTATGTCGGATGCAAAGTATGTTAAATCACTGCATGTTTCAAAGGAAAGACTGAAGTAAAAGTTATTGGCCCTCAATGTTCTACTCTAGACTGCTTTAGAGACTTGTTTCATGATGAAGAATGTACTTTTTAAAATTTAGTTAACAAAACAAGGTGGCCTCTGAAGAATATGCAGGCACTCTGGTTTATCATCTCCTTTCCAGACTCGCAGCTCAACAAAATTTTCAGGGGATTAAATTTATGTGACATTGAAAGGCAAACATCCATTTGAAGAATTTTAGGCAATGATTGAAGGTGCAATCATATTAAGTTTCCTGCAATCTCATCTGTAAAATAGGCTTAAGACAAATAATTTTATATCTTTTCTTTCTGTTGTCAAGGCCAAAATATCACTCTGATTTTAGAACAAGATGCAAAAACTACATTGTGAGAAAAAGCTTATATGATTAAACACTGCAAACTGGCTCTCCCATCTCAGGGGCTATTGTGTAACCCTGCTGTGACATGACAAAACTGATTTTTTTCTTTAAAGATTACATACTCTCAACAATGTTTTCCTTACCTCATCAAGTGAACTAATTAAAACCCTGTCTTTGCCAATGTTTGCCGGGGCTGTGCCAGTAGGTGGGATATTAATTTCCTCGTAGAGCTTTTCATCCTTACGCGTAATTGTATCAGGTAAGACAAGCTGAGGGTAAATAAAACATGAAAATCATTGATAAGTATAATATTTGAATATTTTAGCCCTGTGTAACATTTTTTTACGCAGAGAGAGATGTAACTGAGTATAAATATGTTCAAACCTTTCAATCCATCCTTGTCCTTGATGCTTCATTAATAAAACAGATTGAAAAACAGAAATTTATAACATAAATACTGGGCAATTATGATGAGAAGTTCTTAGAGCTAGTGAGTTGGATTAACATATAAAATTGTTTTGGAAAATATTGCTATTTTACTCTGGCAAGGTTTTTTTTCTGCCAAAAAAATTCAAGTATGTTGCACCAAACTTATGAGCTTATTCTTTGGAAACATTATGAGAAAGAAAGACATTAAAAACTTGGGAAAATCGGGTCTGAGTCAAGGAAAGAGCAGCTGGAAGACAGAGAAAAAAGCTAAAAAATATAGAATTGGTCGGAGAACAAAACAACAACAGTACAATGAGTGACACAAGTTACAGAAAGAAGTAGAGAGCCATGATGACTGACGCAATCATGTTAAGTACCTTAATGAATGAATAAGCTTAAATAAGAAAAATTGCAGGTTATAGTACCTTTGTACCAGAGATGTATGCCGAGGACTGCTGGGCCTCAGCCTGCTTGTCAAACACAAACGGATACTTCTCTGGTTTAGTGTACGATGCACTTCTCCCTGAGAACAAAGGGGCATTCGAAGCTTCCCGCAAGGCTGCCTCCCTGCAAAAAGTTAATACAATATGTGTTAAGTCCGAGGAACAGGATAGAAAAAGAGGAAATTGTGTTTGTATTTACTGATTCTCATACTTAAATTTACGTTGTTGAATGGACTTTTTTAATCTCTAAAAGATTTCTATGATTTTTTAATGTATTCAAATGTTATGCACACACACACACAGCACCAAAAAAAAACCCAGCTTTTTCACTTCATATATATTAACAACAAATTGTTACAATTACACCCTTTTCACAGGTCCCTTATTATAGAGCTTTGAATATTTTTTATTGAATAATTGCATCGTGCTGCAACATAATTGTTTCTTTTTTTTTATATTAGTAAGCTTATCCCTTTCAAAGTTAATTTTAGTACGTTTGAAAACTGTTGCAGCTTTTAAATTTTACAAAGATAAAATGACGTTTCCAACTTTTCAATACACCATTATAACTCTTACTTTCATAATCATATTTCAAGATTTTTTTTTTTAAATCCAAGCACTAAGGACACTTCACAATTTACACTAAATCTTATCATATCCTTACAAAGAGAAGTCCTTTATTGAAAACGCTTTCAATAACTTTACGCCATTTTTTCATATTTTTTTTAATAACATCAAAGTATTCCCTACAAAAAAAAGACCTAAAGATGCACACACATGACCTCAGTGAAATTTTCTATAATCAAACACATTGACAGACCGAGTTCTCCGCAGTTCCTCTGGTGAAATGTCTAGAGCCCCAGCTAACTCCTGATCTTCAACAGACTGCTTGTCCTTCTTGGAACGTTTTTCCTCTTTCCTCAGCTGCTTGGCCAAAAACTTCTCCTCTGTACTCTGCAATGGCAGTCCAATAAATATTCACTAATAGGTAATCAAGTCAGTGTATAATATAAATGATGATCTTTGTTTATCTCTAAAGGTCGAGCTGGTGTGAGTAGTAGAGTTTTAACTTTCGGGCTCCCACCTGTTTTCAACCCATGATCGGGCAAATTTATTAGTTGGATTTTATTTCTTACTGGTTGAGTTGATCTTTGAATAATGTGTACAGCTGAAACAATAATCCTGATAAACCATTATTGTCTCTGAGTGTCATAAAAAAAATTGTCAGATGCTAGTCTTAGAACCCATAGCACTAAAGTATCCTAAAGCCTAGAGGGGGAGCTTCTATCCTGCAAAAAACAGATGAAGATGATTAAACTGAAATTGGCTAGGTTTATATCTAATGCTTTCGTTATTTGCATTTTAAGAGTAGTAAATGCTAGAGAGAAAGGGAATGGATTCCACTGGAGACAAATATCTTACCTGTACAAGAACTTGACATCCATAGGTAGGCCGTTCGTTCTCAGCCTTCTTCTCTGAAAAAAAAAGTGTTGGCAGTTGGCATTAAACTGGTTGCTGTTTTTTTAGTATAAAAAATATCATATGAGAATAATCACATCGTTATGTATATTCTTTTTTTAATATAAATGGGCTTGTCAGTTTCAATACCCACAAAGACATTTATTTTAAAGTATTTATCTTATCTTCAAAGAAGAAAAAAGTAATACTGCATTCCATTTGGTGAGAAATAAAATGTTTGTTTTGCTTTTTAATGGAAGAAGAAAAAAGTATTACTGCATTATATCTTGGGGAGGAAACATTTTTTTTATGGAATTGAAAAATTGATTTGTCAAACAGTATCGTTACATGTATCAGTGTCATTGCATAAGCATGAGTTGCAACTAATTGGTTTCACGTAAAATTATATGTGATTTCAAAGAAGTAAACAAGCATTACTTGGGATCTGCTGCAATAATGCACGTGTTGTTTCTGCAGCCCAAGACTTGATGATTTGACTTCTTTTCTCAAGAAGTTGCTGAATCAGCTCAAACCTCTCAAAGCCCAAGAGATCAAACATCTTGAAAAAAAAAAAAAAAGAAAAAAAAAGATTTCAGTAAAGTAAGTTGTTACGATATTTTACAACTTACTACCAATAGAGTGTGCTAGTGCTTACAAAAATAACTGCACTGTTTTTTGTCTATTTTGTTGTTGTTTTTTGGAGGGGGGAAAGGAGGGTTGGTTCATAGGCTAGATACTTATTATTACATCGCAAGCTGAGAACCAACTAGTTCTATCTCCATTTTATTGGTTGACTCTCAGCCCACGTTATGTCAATATATTGTAATTTTTCCTTTTTAAAGATCAGATAGAAGTGAAGTTTTAAGAAACTAAATGTTATCCTCAGTTGTCGTAATAAAAACATAATGATAGCAATAACATTTGTTAATAATTAGAAAGAAACACAAACCGTCAAGCAAACCTATCAAAACCATTTTACAACGTTGAACGCCATACAATTTGACAACTTATTTGTGAAACTATCACCTCAGTTTGCAGCTCATCATCTGATCGCTGGGAGCTCAGCACATCATAGATGGTGGTGGAAAGCTCATCCAGGCCTAGAGCAAGTGCAGCATCATTTCCTTCAAAGTATTTTATGATCATTTCTTTCATCCAAGCTGATCCAAACTCTACACTTGCTTTGCTTCCTTGGTCAACATCTTCAGCCATAACTGCCGCAGTATTGTAACGCAAATCAAAGTCTTTTTTGTTGGAGCTCAATGTGAACTCATCTTCCTCACTAGATAAATCATCCTCATTGCCTTCCTCAGGGCTGAAATCCATTGAAAACTTAATAGAGTGACCAAACTCTTCATTACTGGCAGCTCCATCACCTGCAACAACCAAGGTGAAAAATCAATCTTAGTCACTTGTAAAAGATTTGTCTGAGACTCCACCCCTTTACAAGGAGTGAATTGCAGGAAGGAATGGTAAAACGAAAGCCCATAATTATAATTACTACTTCTTATAATGTTAAAACTGTTTAGGGAAGGAACATGAAAAAAAATTGACATGGAAAAAGAAACTATTTAAATTATAAATTCAATCATTGTTCTAATGCTTCCTTTCTTATAATACTAATTAAGGTCAAACATATACCAAAAATGCTATTAAAGAAATATACCTTCCTCCCTTTGAGAGGAGAGCTGAGTCAAAGCCGTCTCAGGCAACCACTTGACAATCTTCCTGACAAGCTCGCATGATTTTGAGGCTGCACTAGCAGGGAGAGGTCCAAAGGTACTTCTTAGCTGAGTTGCTTCCCTTTGACCCACACTGTCTACATTTTTGAAAATGTTAAACAGAAAAACTGCACCACACTCAACAGTGTCTGAGGACTCTTCACTTCCGACTGTGGAGTGCCATAAATGACAATTCATTGAATGGGATATCTGTGCATCATTTTTTTTATCTTTAAAAAAAATATATTTTGATCTTCCAATGCAAAAGAAAAGAAATACTTTTAATTTGGTTGCAAAAAATAATACTAATCCCATATTTCATATCAATGCTTTCTACATTACCCATATGGAACATTTTGTGATGCTGTTACTATCCTACCTCTACCTCGAGGTAATTTCCTCTAGAGTCTACTTTTCAATTATAAATGTATTTGCTAAATCATAAAGGGCTTTTAAAAGTGAGCCACTGGTACACACAAAAGGCCCATCTAAACAGCACTAGGATATTTCCAATAGAATTTGTGTGGTCTCAGACAGATTCATATATATTGTTATTTTTTTTTAAGTTCATAAATTGTATTTTAAAAGGTTCTTGGCATCCCCAGCATGACATACCTATCAATTTTGCTGTGGCAATGAGCTGTTTCATTGCTCCAGAGATGTCGCTGTTGCTTACACCAGAAGCATTCTTCTTTATGAATGATGTGAGGCTTTCCCATGAGAGATTCTGAGCCTTCTGCTTTTTGAGAACTAAAGATTTGCGTTCAGTCAAATCACCAGCAGGCAGAGACTGTTCTTGAGATGACACTATGCCAAAGGCTCTTAAAGCGCCAGTCAGCCTGGGTAACTCAGGCATTTCTTTCGTTTGTCAACAACCACCTGCAAAAATCAAATTATCAAATTACAAATCTAATTCATGCCATTTTTAAACATTTATAAGCTAAATATCTAGTTATATTTTTAAATTATTTAGACTTTAGAGCTAGAATTATTTTACAAGTAGTTATCAGTAGTGGATAAAAGTAGCCTCTCAAGGCTAGTATTGTCTGAAAAGTTTAAATGCATTTTTTGGGGATAAGAACTTGCTCATTGACTTGTAGATGAGTAGGCCTCAAATGGTCTTGCCAGTGCTGTAAACTCAATAAAAGAAAAGCTCAAAGTTAAGGTATTCACCAAGTGTCTCTTAGCTCTTTCCAGTGATTGAAGCCTGGGAGACTAGCAACGTTTCCACTTTTTTTTTTAAAACTAAGCCTTTAGAACTCTTTAAATGATAAATAACTATTTAGACAATATGCATATGAAATTATGAAAATGTACAACAAAAATAATGGAAATAATTTTTACAAGCACCTAAATAAAAATATTTCATTTCACTTTTTTAATTGAAAACTGCTCTGTCCCGAAACAGGCATTTAAAAGTGCTGTTAGCCACTCATAACATGAAAATTAAGCCTGAAGGCTTAGAAGGCATAGAAGCATTCAGGGGCTGTTAAATACTCTGATACAATATATACAGCGTATCCTTCAAAGTCTGTTATAGAAGGCCAGCTGCTAAGACACCAAGATTTATTATAATAACAGCCCCCGCATATATAGGCCCTAATTAGAGAGAGAAGTAACAGAGAGAGAGAGAGAGAGAGAGAGAGAGAGAGAGACAGACAGACAGACAGACAGACAGACAGACAGACAGTTTAAGTTTGAGTTTAACTTAAGAGTTTTGTTTTTACAGCACGTCAGCTCGATACAGCTATGTTGTGCCCATGAAGTCCTAAGTAAGAGAGTTAATTAAATACTAGTAGCAACGGTGACTCCTTTGTCTCTCTGAATAGTAAAAGCATAAAAATTATGCATAAAAAGGTTGGTTAAACGTAAAGGGTATACATATACAGTAGTTTAAAAGATCCATGTGTATGATTATCACAGTTATTTTTTTATATACACCAATGTCTTTCAAGTACCTCAGTAAGCGCTGAGGACTAACATAAGTGAATATGCTTTGTAGTGGCTTGGAAGCCATGTACAGATTTCTTTCCTTGTAAAAAAGAGGACAGTCAACCAGAATATGTCTTATGGATGATAGACAGTAAGATGAGAATGTCCAAGTCGGACTTGATCGAGTACCACCTGGTCTCATCGTCTCGCCTGATACTTTCCTGCCCACGTTGGATACAGTGTAATTAGTTGTTTGTCATATTATTCCATCGCACTTTCCAATTTTTTCTTACAAACTTATGTACAATTGGCTTTGCATCTGATGCAGGTCTGCACCTGAGTAGGTTTAAGTTCAAGCCCGATTTTGGCAAGCTCATTACCCATTTCATTTCCTTCAATTCCAACATGACTGGGAATCCAGCAGAGAACATTTTTCTGTAGTTCGTGGATTTTTTCCAAGATGTTAAGAATTTTTGGATTTTTCAAGTTTGCCTCCCCCACCGCTTTCCCTAGAAAAAGCGAGTCAGAGAGGATTGAAAATTTTTCTTTTATTGAAGTGGAGACTGTCTCGAGTGCCATGTACAGGGCAACTGCCTCCGCAGTAAATATTCAACCTTTGCACTCACCCAGCAGCAATTATCTGCTGGGATGAGTGGCAGGCAGCTCCGACACAAGTATCATCTTTAGACTTGTCAGTGAAAAGTAGATAGTGATAGGCATGATTTTCTATGATTTGTTTAAACCTTTCTCTATATACTTCAGGAGGGGTTTTGTCCCTCGAGAATGCTTCCTTGTCTTTCCAGCGCCCAGGGTGGAATTTCCGAAAATTTGTCTTCTTGAATAGAGTTAGTATCTCTCAGTTGATTTCAAGAGAAGCTGCTGAACAAGAAATCCAAAGGGGGAATCGCATTCGGTGAAGATTGGAATTTTTCTACATTAGTTGGGTGGAAAACAGGGTGAAAAGCAGGATTGTCAGGGTGAGATTTTTAGATTGACGGCATACTATGCCCAGTTTAAACCAAAATATATATATTTATTTGATGCCGACAAAACTGTCACATTTCCTCGCACATTAAATTACACAGAAATTAAAACCTAACTGTGCAACACCCAAAATTATTATCTTGTCTTATATTCTGCTGTTAGATACTCTGAATCTGATACAATATATATATATATATATATACATCCCTCAAAGTGTGTTACAGGAGGCCAGCTGCTGGAACACCAAGATTTATTATTGTGGTGAAAGTGTGTCATGAGTAGGTTGTGAGTTGTGTTAGGCATGCCTAGATGCCTTGGCTTAGAGAAGTGTGATCTCAGTAATTTGGGTGTGAGTGAAACTCTTTTCAGGATTTGTAGATTTAGCCAGTCTTGGAGTGTCTTTTGTCTTGAGTGGATCAGCATCTAACTCAGGGTACGGGATTGCCTTGGCTGCTCATGGAGCATAGATCTAGACATTTACTATTACTACGACTTTAAGATAAGATAAGATAAGATAAGATAAGATAAGATAAGATATACTTTATTGTCCATCCAAGGAAAATTTTTGTCGTGGTTACATGGGCTCTATAGGTTGGATAGAGAATAATCATTGCATTGTATTAGAAACATATAATAAAACTTATAAATAACATAGAAATGTATATAATATGATAATACTCTGATTGTTATAAAATCTAGATACAAAGTAGTTAAGATCTCATGGACAGGGGATAAATTAAATTATGTATATAGATAAATATATAATAATTTATATCAGAATAATTGTTTTAGTTTTTAACACTACACTGGTAGCGTATTAATTGATATTTAAAGAAAACAGTATAAAAGTGTCTATAAACACGAATAAATGGAAAACAGTAAGATGTATATGTATATAAAAATCATGGAGGCTATATAAGATGTGTAATATATGTATATACAAAAAATGTATCACAGATAAACGCAAGATAGCATGATTTAGGGTATTTTACTGTATAATAAAAGCAAAGCTTTTAGATTAGGTAATTGATGCCATGTAGGCGTATAGCATGTGTATTTTGCTGCTACTTCGTGTGCGGTCGGCGCCAACATTATAATAGCAGTCCCTGCACATAATGTGAGAGATAAGTAAGAGAATAGAGAGGGGAGAGAGAGAGAGAGAGAGAGAGAGAGAGAGAGAGAGAGAGAGAGAGAGAGAGAGAGAGAGAGAGAGAGAAGAGAGAGAGAGAGAGAGAGAGAGAGAGAGAGAGAGAGAGAGAGAGAGAGACAGACAGACAGACAACCTGCACTTAGCTTCAAAACTATATCTAGATCAAGATCTATTATAAATCTTATATGCCTAGTTTAAACCAATATATATTTATTTGATGCCGACAAAACTGTCACATTTCCTACCACATTAAACTACACAGAAATTACAGCCTAATACTGCAACACCTGTACAATTGTTGTGTGTGCAATAGATAATGTAATATTTTATATCTCGGCTTTTCGTTTACTTCTTGCTGCTATTGTTTTGCTATACAAGATGTTCCGGATAACAATACCTAACCTGTGTTTTTTTTTTTTTTTTTTAAGTGGCTACTTATCCGGATGCTCGACTAATAGACGAAATCCTATTTGTCCGACTGACGAACTAAGTCAAATAATACCCTTTATTTTAATTTGCCTAAAGCCTAATTTATCAATGTGCCTTTCTAATTACAATAGGTTAGTTATTGGAAGGGAATTTCGTGTGGAGATTGTAGGTTTGCTACTAGGTTCTAATATTACAATAATATTGGTTAATACTATGACCTGATCAGCAGGAAATCCCGGTTCGATTCTCAGATAGTGTCACCGTCTTCGTTAGAGACTCTTAAGGAAACCATATTTCCTGAGCCATAACTTTTCTGTGACATCGGTGATTATGACACCCCATTTCTTTCTGTTGTCATTTTGACGTGTTTCTTTGAAACAGAGACACACATAATTTGTACCTCTATCCCCCTTTTAATGAAGATGTTCATAATTATGATGCGCTTGTGCCAATATCTACCATAAATGAAAAAAATGCGCTATTGTGGCCCACGAGGCTTAAATGTGCGGTGTTGATTTAGTTTCTTTAAAAGCGCAACAAAAAGAGATAAAAAAAGAGTACACCCGAATTCATTATAATGACGAAGAGAGAAGAGGGGCATTCAAGATAACATGCAACGAGGCAAAGTAAGACTATTATTTTCATTAAGGATGCATGGATTAAAATTAAGAATGGAAAAAAAAACGAAATGAACTGCGAAAATGCACAAGCACAAACCACACACACACACACACACACAAATCAATAATAGAGATTACATAGAAATGTGTCAGCAACAAATAACCAATAACATGCTGTCTAAGTCTAAGTATGAGACCTATTATTCTTATGGGGAAAAAACATATTTTCAACAGCGAATCTGAAGAACTGAATAATTATAACACTGAGTTCTATCGTCATGCCAGGATTCGAATCCCAACAACCAAGAGTGAAGAAGAATTACATGTATTATGTCACCCTCCGTTGTTTTGTTTTTGTTTTTTTAAGAAGCCAGAGAGACATCAAGAATAATTTAAAGGAAAGAGTAAAGGCCGCAGAGCCAGAAGACCGTCGTTCGTAAATGTTGACCACTATCGGTAAATGTAACAAATCTTGAGTAGAGTTAGGCGCCCAGTTTATCTTTGTATGCCTGATGAAAAATGGCGGACGCACAACATCGATAGTACTTTTAAACTTCTGATTCGTTCATTGTCTACCTGTAGGCTCATTTCCCCTTATCTTTTCTTCTCTTGCGGATCGGGTTTTAGTTATAGACGACTGTAGAAGTCACTCAAACATAATAGAAACCAGTGCTAAGAATATGCATTTCTTTCCTTTTCGTGAAGAGTTGTTTCCCGTAACAATCTCTCAAAGTCGCGCAAGTTAGCGCACTCGGCGAGAATTGTGGTTGTCATCGAGACACTGTAATCAGCAGAAACAAGCCGTCGGATTCCATTCTATTTTCCAACAATACCTGTTGTCTGGAGCCATGGATGACTTTCAGTCCGGAGAAGAGGTATGATTGAAGATAAATGTTGCTAATTTGTTGAAAATATTACCCGAAAACCTTGTTTTAGTATCATAATGCATTCATTAAAATGGGCCAAATCAAGCGATTTTAGACAACTCCAACCATACCAATGAGTCATAGGTACTACGACCATTTATCGTCTAGATCTATGTTTTACATTATTTCAAGAATGCATATATATAATATACTATTATTTTATATTTTACAACACTAGAAGTAGAATCCATATCCAGATCTAGACATCACAACAGCTACACCTTCATCAGCAATGTATGAAATTTTTTGAACAAATGGATTTATAGTTCTAGAAGCTCTAGAAGCTTACTCTAGAAGATCTAGAAGCTTACAGCCCTACACGGGCTACAGGCTGTATATCTGACGCGGGAACAGACTGGGTCGTAGAGAGGTGATTTCACTTGTTTGGATGAGTGTTTTTTTTTAAACTTTTTTAACCCCAGCAACTGAGCTCATGGGCAGGTCCCAAGACTAACGTGATGTCACAAGCTTTTATGATATGTTTTCTCAACCAATCATATTAGACACTGACGTCACGAGAAGGGGACAAAATGTGACAAGTAAAGGGATTGAACTAGGGATTTCTTTCAGTGTAGAAGTCCATCACTCTATCACTTGAGAAGTCAGCTCACCCACCTTGTTGGATGCTGCATTTAGACTCTTTCACAAATTTTGTAAAGATTTAATTGATGTATTTTGTTGAAAAATACTATTACAGGGATGCCACCTTTCCGGAACCAAAATTTGTTCCGGATCCTCTGGAAATTTTTCTAACTGGCCCTTGAATCCAAGGTCCGGAAAACTTTTCCTCGAAAATTCTGCCATATTTTTTTTTTCTGGAAAAAAAATGCCCGTTGCTATGTGCCTTTCAGCTCACATTGCTGGCACAACACAAAGATCTACAGTCAACGAAGACCATTAGTTTTGTTCATCTTCGAACTCAACTAGCACTAGTAGCACTTAACCGTGGATTTCCGAGATCGCCAATATTTTAAAAAATGAAAATTATGCGCTGTTAATTTCTAAAGCGCGCCCTTCTGAACAAATCCGCCTCTTAAAGCAAAACAATGTTGTTTATGGGTATCATACAACTACGGTAAATTGCGCAACTAAAACCCGAGTAGAAAAAGAAAGTTATTAAAGTTTGTGAGTACGGAAAAGAAAAGCAAAGAACAATGTTATCGTCATGCGATGTCTTTTCTTTGTTTATCAAATTTGCATAATACTGTTTTATTGGTACTGTAGTTGACCTCATCCGGGTTACCGACTTGAACCTCAAGTTTATCTGATGGACAACGTTTATTCTTCCGAGTAATACTGATCTGTCCATCTTCATCCAGCCCTCATCATTTTTTTCTGACAAATTGATTTCAGCCAGGGTGTGTTTGATCTGACTCGGATCTATAGGCTATTTTAATGGTGGAGCCTTGGCCAAACCGTTCTACGCGAGGTTAGCGAATTTAACATGCGTGCTACTCTGGTTAATTTAATTTTAAAAAATAATCGAGGTCTAGCTAGATCTAACCGAGACATATCTTATGTGACAGCTACATTGAATCTGACGTTCGGCACATTCTGCATCTAATATAATTTAATTCTAAATTCATATAAAATAGATCTATGTCAGGATTTATGCTAATTATGTTTCTCCAACCTTTTGTTAGAAAAAACAAAACAAAAATCAAAACAACTCGTGTTTATTCTTTCGTGAAATGGACACACGCAATACAATTAAAAATTGCAGAAATTCGGAATACAGGCAATGAAATTAGAGCAGGTGTAGAGTAAAAATAAACTTCGTTGAGGTGGATATAAATATAACACAAGAAACAATGGGTCTAACAGGAAGCCGGTATAGAAGAAAATCTGTTGTACACATTGTCTAGCGGCAAATATCTGTTAGCGAGACTCGGTATTTCCTTTAATAAATGTTGCAATTTATCATCTCAGAGCCTCTTTAAACGAACTTTAAAAATGTTCAGCTCTGGCCCCCCTGACCCCCCCCCCTTTCTCCACTACCAAAGTTCCGGAAATTTCGCCAGGCTCGGGTGGCATTCCTGCTTTTAAAACATGCTGGTTAGTATACACAGCAGTCTTTTCCTTTTCACGATTCTTGAGGTAGAAATATCACGTTTTAGTCAAAATAGAGTTGAGTTGGTTTAACATCTAATGTGAGCACTACTTAGGCTATATATGTTGTGGATGAGCTCCAAGACTAACGTCTGTCAATTTTATGTGCTGCTACGCACAACACAGAGCAGGGATACCATGAATCCTGTCTCAGCTGATCACATTATACTGACAGCGACCCAACCAGTTACATGGATGAACCTCAGACGTCCAAATCTGGAAACCAACGCTCTACAACCTGAGCCAGTTTGCTCGCAGGGTCAAAAAAGAGACCAGGAGTATGTGGGCAGTTTTCATACTACTTGTCTATTCCAAGACCTTGTGCACAAATTTCAGGGCTCTCTTCCATCACAAAGTATAGATATCAATTTTCCACTTTCTTCCATTTTTTTTCCTTATATAAATGACAGAGAGGCAGAAAATATATAATTGGATTCTAAATTTAAACACCTAATTTAAATGAGAATAAATTCTATGACTTTAATTGATAGGCAACCAGGGTGAATTAGGCACAAGTCGGTAATTTGACTTTTGGAGTTAAATTTACAGTGTTTTAAGAAGCAATAAGTTCGCTTTAAGAGGTTGAAAAAATTATTCTATCATTTCTAGAATCAGAGACAATAGTTTTTTGGGGAAATGAAAAAGCTCAATATAGACCCATTTTCTATGTTTAAAGGGCTCTAGCTCAAAACTTATATCAGCGACTTGTGCCTGATTCACCCTGGTTGCCTCACAATCTAGTAATCCAAACCTAAATATGCAGGCAAAAGAATATTTGAGAAAATTCACGAGAGAGATAAAACTGCAGGGCATCATCACTGCTCCCTAGTTTGTGAGAGAGCAAAAGAGTTGCACATTAATTCTCTAATAGTACACATATATACCATGTCCTAATAATACCAATCTTTTTATCTTAATTTCGTCCAAATAATATCAATCGTTCTATCATTTTTAATCCTAATAATACCAATCTTTCTATCTTGACTTTGTCCTAAAAAATATCTATCTCTCAATTTCGACTCCATCCTAATTATAGCTTTTATACCAATCTCTATTGGCAGTCGTGTCTTATTTTTTACTCCTTTTTGGAAACAAGTCATTCCAAGCCCTGAACTTTATTATCATTTTTTACTACAAGAAATTTTGTTGTAACTAACATTTTTTAAAGTAAGAAAGGGATTGAGTTGATTTTCAAGAGTATACAAATTTCAAAGCTGCTGATCCTTATTCGTTGAAAAGTATATATTCTTTTAAGATGCATAATGAGATAAACACAGAGAGGCAAACAAGAACTTTAATGTCTTCATGATTTTTTCTCTTTTCTTTATTTTGCCAGGAAGTGAGTGAAAAAAGCAGTTACATTGTGTTCTTTTTTAGTATTATTCAGTTACTTTTTTTGTTAGTTCAGCTCACAATATTTAAAGAAAAATGAAACAGAAAAACTAATTATGTTTTGTTTATTTTTAATGTGTCTGATATTACAGGACTACCATAAATTGCCTTTGTCATCATTTATTTTAAAATCTTATAAATTACCTTTAAAAAGGTGAAAGCTTAGATTTGTTTTGGTGTACTCCTTAGACTCAAGAAATCAGCTTGTTTAATTTTAATAGTGTGTTAAAAACAAGGTTCATTAATGATGTTTTACTACAGTAAAAATGCTCTGGTGGAACTGGAATGTTTTATTTTAAACCACATGGTAATCTTATAGCGACACACATTTGTTAAATATCATTTTGTCATTAGATGTTTTTGTTTGTTATTTTTTTTATTGCTTTTTTAATTGTTATAAATGTTAATGTTGTGGTTTTTTTAATTCTAGGTGAAATTTAGTTAATTGTGTTGTTTAAATATTATGTACTATTATAATGATAATTACTATCATTATTATTTTTTAAAGTATTAAATATGATTTTAAAAGAAAGGCATTGTTCTGAAATATTAGCATTTGAGAACAGTTTTATAGTGTACAAAAGAAGGTAGAGACTGTACTTTCTCAATTTGAATGATAAGAATACTAACCTTTTTTTTTTTTAAGACCAATGAAGTGTTACTGTAGGCTTATAATGGAAAAGTTGTGCATTAACAGATTATTATTTGTTCGGGAAACATATGACATTTAAGTGACAGCAGTATTTCATTTTTTTTTCTCTTTGTTACAGAGTTTATAGATGTTTACTTAGAGAAATAATGGCATATGTTTGACATTCAAGTGTTATTGGGTTTTTTTAATATTGTAATAATTACACTGTATTTTTAACATCTTCACTTTTGTGAAGGAAGCACTCTCATTCCATGTTTTATGTCTTTTCTGGAAGATCGAGGTAGCAATTCACATGTATAATTGCAAACACTATAAATGAATCCTATTCACATTTATGAACTTTTTTTTTGCCACCTTGTGACCTAAAAAAAATGTTTTCTGAGAATGTATATATTTATCTTGTACTAATGATTAAATTCCTTTCTATGACAGACGGCATTTGTTGTCGATGAGGTGACAAACATTATCAAGGAGGCTGTTGAGGGTGCCATCGGTGGAAATGGCTACCAGCACAACAAAGTGAACCAATGGACGTCTAATGTTGTTGAACAATGCCTCAACCAGCTCACCAAACTTGGCAAACCATTCAAATACATTGGTAGGTAATTTGTACATAATTGTTCTTAAAACAATGTCAGATGTAATATTTAAAAATACAAAATCTAGGTGTGAGTCTTGGCGATTTACCCCACTATTATGTCTACAACTTGGCTTAACTTTGGCATTCAAGTTTTTAAAAAAACATGCACCACCCAAAACGTAAATTTAATTGTCTTGTAAATTTAGCTTCGTACAATACCACTGGTAGACAAGGCAAATCAGGTTCCTTTACATGTTGTGTAGATCAGTTGTATACAAATTAACAGATTTTTCTTTTCTCTTTAAAGTTTTGATGCTTAATGTGTAAAATAAAATGGGCAAAATGGAGTTAATGACTTATTGTAGTAAATGTTGTTTGTTTTGTGTGTGTGTGTTTGGGGGGGGGGGGGGGGTTTTTTTTTTTTTTTTTGTTTTTTTGTTTTTTTTGGGGGGGGCAGGGGGTGAGTGAAAATACTTACAGGTATATTACTTTATTATTTATTAATTTATTTTAACCTTTTTCATATTTATATTTCAGTGACTTGTGTTATAATGCAAAAGAATGGAGCAGGTCTACACACAGCCAGTTCTTGCTTTTGGGACAACTCTACTGACGGTCAGTGTTTCCTATCTGCCCAAAATTATAATATTTTTTAATTTTGATGCTACTAACACAACTGTTTTAGTTTCTTTCTATTTTGTTAGTGATTGGCATATATTCCCAAGCCTTTAAACCTTTGAAAAACTTTAGAAATGTGGGATGTGTGTAATACAGTAAAACATGATTACAGCGGGGCTTTTGGTTCCAGAAGAAAAGTCCCATTGTAAGCAAGTTTCTGTTGTAGTCATGCCAATGAACCTACCAAAAATTGGATTTTGAACACTTATTACCTCCCTCTAATAAAAAATAAACTCAAGCAAAAGTTTATATAGTTGAAAAAAATAGATGATTCTTGAAATGTCCCGCTGTAGCGATCATTCTCCCTGCAGTGGATGCAGTTGTAGGTATGCACTACTGTATAGACCTACGTATTGTTTCTCTTACCAATAAAGAGAAAGGAATTTGTTTTTCACAGGTCTAAAAACCTAACAGGTTTTAACTTAGATATTTCAACATTATATAACTAAACCCATTAATCTGTCTTACATGTTTAATATTATTATTATAATATAAAATCTACCTTTACTGGTTCGTTGCTTTAATGGTCAGGATGTAGTCATGCTCCTTATTGAAGTAAAAAAAAAAACTTCCTTTGTGAAAGCTGAGAAAAATGTTTTAAATTACTACTAAAAGTATACCGATATCCATAATTTTAAATTGTATGCGGTTAACTTCTTGTGTCAAATACACATGAATTAAGCGTTTGGTTTGGTTTTTGTTATATATTATAAGAAGTGAAAAGCCTTTGCAGGTGTATTGTTTTCATTAATAAGGCTGAACAGTTCTTTCTAGCTGTAGCTACTTTGTCATTCCCTTTTAAAATGCTCCTTTTACGTTTACATGTAGTTTTATCCTCCTGTATCACTGCATGATCCATGGTGAACAGTGTCCTCAGTGAGAAAGTAGTTAAGGTATACACAATTTTTTATAAATTTTTGTTGTTGTTTTTGTTTATTTGTAATAGTTAAATTGGATACACATAGCTTTGTCTTATTCCGCCAGTTAAATTTTCAACCACGATTCCTCTGATCCCCATAAAGAGAAAGATCAAATAAATAATGATGGAAATTGTATATCATTCTTTCACATTCTCTTTATCTGCATCAGGGAGCTGCACAGTCAGATGGGAGAACAAGACGATGTTCTGCATTGTGAGCGTCTTCGGACTTGCCATCTAGACAACCTTTCATTTTTTTTATCAAAGCTGATCAATCCTCCACTTCCAGCTGAATGCATTGGTTTTTTCATGTTTATAATGGGTCAAGTTATACCAAACTTCTGAAAACCAGTATACAATTATTTATAGACATGAGCTGTAGTTTCCTTGCTCTAAGTCCCCTTATAGTTTTTTAGAAATATCCAAGCAGTCAACCTTGACATATTAAAAAAAAAATGTCTCTGCGTGCTAGTCAAATAGGCATTAGTCTCCAAATCTATCATGATTTTCCTACGTCTTTTTTTTTTTTCAGTTTCTACCAGTTTCAGTTAAGGTTTGAGAAAACTTAGAAGTAAAATACTAATGTAGCCTTTATCTGTTCAATTTAGAATATCTTTGAGATGGTTTGTTTGTTACAGATCACCTTTGAAAATATTTCTTTACAATTTATTCAAATAGTCTTTCTAATTTTAAAATTGAATAAAACTGTGATAAATGTTTGTGGTATAACTAGAAAGTTGGATCTTAGCTTTGAATGCATGAAAATTGTAAGTCTGCAAATATCATATGTACATAATTTTCATTTATGATTGCATGTCTGTATTCTGGTCAAGTTTTCTTTTTCTCCTCAATAAAAGGTTGTTCTAAAATTTGGAGGTTCTTTCATTTTTAACAGTGTATATGTAATTAAAAGTACACAAAAATCAAAGGAATTGGATCATCAGTGACTTCATGGCATATTTCTTCTCAGTTTATTTGGTCAGTGTTGTGCCCAGTGGCTAAGTTAAGATTGAACTGTTAGAAGCTGCTTTAAGTTTAAAGTCAATAAATAAACTGTATTACCAACACTTTTTGCATCATGTTCATTGTTATTACGACATACAGTTTCATTTTTCTATATCGTGTTTGGACAAATTTGAGAGACATGTACTCGATCTGATTAGTTAAAAAGTGATATTCATGTTCTGCGTTTCTAGTTGCAGATTATGTAGTAATTCGCAATGACAAATGGTGTTGTTCACGATATTTAAAAAAACAGGTCAAAGTATCTAGACTTTCAAAAATGATCATCAGAGAGTAATAGCTTGTTTTTTAATTTAAATAATAATTAATACGCAAGGACTTTCAGATTTTCTACTTACAAATTATGCTGATTGCTCTTTTGACCCCGCCCTGTCTCGTATGTGACAGCACATAAAAATATCAGACGTCAGTCTTGGGGCCCATCCACAATATACCCTAAAGAGTGCATAAGGTGGACATAAAACCATTTCAACTCAACTCTGTAGACCCCTATCAGGCCTTCATAATCATTCCCACTAGCAGCAAATCACACTCTAAAGAAGGCAGGTTAATGCCAGAATACATGTTTCTGTAAATCTAGTGTTATTTTAGCATGTCACCAGGCACCCATGATAAAATTTTGTTGTTGGCAATTCCTTGTTGTTGATGAATGTGTTTCTCTTTCCAATTAGAATGGTCACATTTATTGTAGTTGGTCTTGTGTTCATCATGATTGCTGTATCATAGGTACTGGTCAAGACCAAGCTCTATATCTTTCTCATTTTCTTTTTTAAGATCTAAGTAGGTTCAGGAGAAGGTTATGATCCCATTTTTCTTTTTACATATTTTTCTGGGGATCAAATGTTTAAGTCTTTCAATTTTTTTTCAATATAAATCATTTTAAAGACAAAATCTAATGTATTGGTGCTAGACTGAGCGAATACATTGATTTTTATGTGGTCAACGTTACCCTCATCACTTGTGACTGTTGCCCATATTCCCCCAAATGGTCACTAAAAATATAAGGTATACAAATGTATTTCTACCAATACCACAAGAGAGTTTCTGATATCAGCTCAGACAAGATTGTATTTCTGAATGTCTCTGCTTCTTTGTAGACAAAAGCTGAATGCATCTAAAAAAACTAGTATAGTAGTAGCAGTACATGTAGCTCAGATTAAGAGAAAGTTAAAGTGTAGACTTGCTCTAATCCAAAGCTAATAAATGAAAGATGTCAGTAATACCACACATTTTTTTTTCATCAGCAAAGTGCAAAATATTTTTTGTTAAAGTTAATGGAGTTTCAGACGTCCTCATGAATTACATTTGTATGTAAAATTATTACATTGCATTTCATTCACTATACCTGTCTTGCTCTGCTCTTAAAGGAAAATAAAAAAAAATACAGATCTGATATTGAATTAAGTCAACTATTTTATTACAGATTAGGATCTTCAAACTTACTTCAAATTACACAGGTAAAACAAAATGTTACAAACATCACAAAATATCACAGCCTATATATTAAACAGTTACCTTTAAGTTTTCTGGAAATAATACAAAATAGTGTAAAATCCAAACATCTACAAAATGAGATAATCATCATCATCATCATCAAGTACCATGCCTCATAGCGTTGGTGATCATGTCCCTCCATATCTCTCTTTCTCTGGTTAGTTTCATCATCTCTGTAACCTTTGATATTTGTAGCCACTCCTTCATCCCGTCTGCCATTTTTTCTCTTTGCCTTCCTGACTGCGTTTCCCATCAATCATTCCTGTTGTCACTAGATGTTCTAGTCCCTCTCTTCTCATCATGTGGCCAAAGAATGTTGTTTGCCTTTTCCTCACCTTGTTAATTATTGATGGTTTTGCTTGAGCTTCTTCTAAAACTTCTTTGTTTGATTTCTTTTCTGTCCAAGAGATGCGGAGCATTCGTCTTAAAAACCACATTTCTATTGCTTTCAGTTTCTTTTCTATCTGCTTTGACACCGTCCACGCCTCGCAACCATACATTAGAATAGGTTCTATGTAGCACTGAAGGACCCTTTTTCTTGTTTGGATGGAGATGCGCTTATTTGTTAAGATGGTTTTCATGCGCTGGAAACTTGCCTTTGACTGCGCTATGCGAGATGATATTTCGATGTTGTTTCTGCCATCGCCTGATATTATTGCCCCTAGATATTTAAAGCGGTCACTTTGTTTGAGTTTGGTTCCTTTGATATAGATGTCACTCGTCGGCGATATCTGTTCCTTGCTGATAACCATTACCTCTGTCTTTTTACTGTTCAGTTCTAATCCTTTTTTCCTGCTCTCCTCTTCTACAATGTTTACTAAATTTTGTAGATCATTGTTGTTTTCTGCTAACAATACTGTATCGTCGGCATATCTAAGGTTGTTGATATTGTGACCTCCCACTTTTATTCCAGGATGTCCTTCTAAGTTTCGCATGATTATTTCACTGTAAAGAGAGAAAAGGTCTGGAGAGAGCACACATCCTTGTCTTACACCACGCTTTATTTGTTGGAAAGTACTGATTTCCCCATCAACTCGCATTGCTGCTGTTTGTTCCCAATATATGTTTTTGATCACCCTTAGATCCTTTCCATCCACCTTTAACTTTGTCAGTTGCGTGATTATCATTGTATCTGTCAAATTTTAGATTAGATCTTCAAACTTACTTCAAATTACACAGGTAAAACAAAATGTTACAAACATCACAAAATATCACAGCCTATATATTAAACAGTTACCTTTAAGTTTTCTGGAAATAATACAAAATAGTGTAAAATCCAAAGTTCTAAAGAGGTACACTTTTTGCACTACATTATATAGCTAAGCCATCAAACATCAGTGTCTGAAATCGTAGATTTAACCTTCAACGCCTCTCATTTGTATTACGTTAAACCATTTGTGGGTGAAAATCACCTGGTAGTCTATAAAGAGAAAATAAAAAAAGCAAGCTCACTAGTACCGCTGCTTTTTAATCAGTTAACCACTTGTGTGTGTTTTTCACCCAGTGACCCTAAAAGAGGATTTTAAAATATATTGCATGAGGTGGCAAATAGTAATACATGTATAATAAGTGCATCTATGTATCAATCTACCTATCAATCCATTTACTTATAAATCTGTTCATCTACATTTCTATCTATCTCTCTCTGTTTCTCTGTACAACTAAAGGTAAAACTAATTTTGATGTCCATCAAGGCTTATCACAAGGAATGTTTTTACCATCCTTGACATCCTTTCTGTCATTCTATCATTCTATATTCTCTATCTATGGATCTTAATAAGAAGAGAAAAAGAAGAACCCGAATAAAATTAAGTATCGCAGTATTTATGTGCAAGAAGAGGAGTAGGAGAGAGAGATGATACAAGAGGATGAGAGGACATGGTGCAACAGGAGGAGGAGCAGGAAGAGGAAGATAAGTTGGAGGCGGAGGAACAGTAGTAGTAGTTAGCAGGGGGAGGTGCAGCAGGAAGAGGAAGAGGAAAAGCACCAGGCAAGGGGAGCTAGAAGAGGAAAAGGGAGAGTAGAAGGAAGATGAGAACCAGGAGCAGGGAGAGGAGCAATAGGACTTAGCAGAACACAGCAGGCGAAGGTTGAGGAGTTAGACTTAGAGGAAGAACAGGAGCAGCAGTAAATACACAATATAATATGAGCAGGAGTAAGGGAATCAAAAGGGGAACGGGAGGAAGACATGCAGAACGAGCAGGAGGGAAGAAGTGCAGGAGAGACGAAGAGCAGATGGAGGGAGGAAGTGCAGATACAGAGGGAGGAGGAGCAGATAGGATGAAGAGCCAGATGCAGGAGGGAGGAGGAGCAAAAGGAAGTAAGAGTAGGAGGGAGGAAAAAACAGAAGGAAGAGGGAGTTAGAGCAAA
This sequence comes from Elysia chlorotica, assembly GCA_003991915.1. NCBI lineage: Eukaryota > Metazoa > Mollusca > Gastropoda > Plakobranchidae > Elysia > Elysia chlorotica. Next base: position 73,753 of record RQTK01000025.1, on the reverse strand, counting down.
AGGAGGAGGAGCAGGAGGGAAGAAGATAAGGAGAGAGGAGGAGCAGGAGCACAGACATAAACAACTAATAGCCTACTTAAACTTTGATGGAGAGAAAGAGAGAGTGAAAGGGATAGAGAGCGAGAGAAAGTGAGAGAGAGTGTGTGCATGTGTGTACCATTACAGGCGTTTTTTACCTACGATTAGCTGAAACCAATTCACATAAAAATCAATAAATTATAATTTTGAAAAACGAACAGCACAGGTAGAAGACAAATTGAGGAGTACATATTGTTTTTTATGTTAAAATTGGGACCAGTGAAAAGAATTACACAGATCTTTTACAGCCTGGGTGTTTTCACCCATGAGTGGTGGTGCAAGTTAAACTAAAGAACTAAACTGACTATAACATGGTTAACACCTACAGCGCTTTGAAGGCCGCACTACGACCAGAGACCGGTCTGGGTCTGTGAATCAGTCAAAGCATGGCTTTCATTATCATCTTCCCCTACTTCAATGGTCCAACCGCCTTTTAGACAGGGACTAAACACCTCCAAGTTACCCAAGACCTCTACAGGGGGCATCTTGCTCCTTTCTTAGAGATTCATGCTATCGTCAGTGATGTAACCATCATGTGACTGGGAGGCTGAGAATCCTCCAAGCTATTCAATGATTTCATTGGTTGACATTTTAAGAGCATGTACATCCATTCACAAATTTCTCGTGTGATAGAAAAAGGATGAATGAAGGCCCACTACCAGTGGTAGTTTGTCGGCACCCCGCAGTACACAGTTTGGAGGTGTTAAGCCAGTGAGGTAGTCGCAAGCGGAACCAGCAGTTGTTTCACAGCGAGGCAGTCAAGTGGCGCCACTTTATGGGTTTATACAAAAGAGCCTCTACCCGAGCATTTATCAGTGTTGTGATGTGATGATTCAGCTGATCCACCCATGGCACCCACCGTGCCAATGTGGGCCTAACCAGGTAGCCTACCACTGTACCAGGCAGGGTGATAAAATCAGTGATTTTGATAGCTATGCTTGCTGTCATCAGTTTATTTCTGGTAAGCATGTTCTCTTTGACACATCTTGGAAAAACATTGTCCATCACACTATTACATTATACAGTACAAGTTTAATCCAACAAACTCGTACCAACAAATACCCTGCATGCAACCAGCAGGAAAAAATCCCCTATTTTGTTCCTCTTTGTCTCAATAAACTGTCTTTCCATCCAACAAACCAACCTTTTGCCCTCTCTTCAGATCATCCAAATCAGGGCTATTGACAAGCTCACAATGATATTACTATAATGCTAGTTTACGGCGTGGTATGTGAGTGTGGTGGAGAGAGGGAAGGCAGAGAGAAAGATATCAGTAGAAGAGAAGGGGTTGTCATCTAGTTACATGTACAGGTATTTTAGTAGACCCAGATTTTACTCTAAGCAGCCCATGTCTTCAACGAAACTTGCATCCAATGAAATAATGAAAATAAATAAACTTATTTGTTGAGTCCAAGGTGTACTGTAATAACAATAATGAAAAACACTTCTGTAACTTTGGTATTTCATATACTGATACAATAAATGTGTAATTGACTAAACAATGCCTAACACTGGTTAGAAATTTTAAAAAAAAAAAAAAAGCAAAACAAAAAGGCAAAAAATAAATTAAAAAAAAAAAAAAAAGCAAAACAAAAAGGCAAAAAATGAGTGACAATGAATTACTTTGTAGAGGATCTAACGCTGGAGAGGAATTCCTGGAGCTTGCGATCATCATCTGACAGAACTTGGGAAGAGTTTTCTCCCTGCTCCTCCAGCTCCTGTTGCTGTCTCTCCAGCTGCTCCTTGGTGTAGATAAGAGGGCCCCCAGAGATTTGGGCTCCATCTTGCCCTTCTACTCCTGTCTTGTTTTGTCCAACAGATGGTCTATCAGTATTATCAGAGGTCCCATCTACTCCGTGTGGTCTATACTTGCTGAAGGTGCCTGGTTTGTATGGCACGCCACCTACATCTGGTACTCTGCCAGGCTCAGGGTTGATGGACGCTGTATCGAAATTGTTCATAAATCTCATGTCTACAACTAAAGGTTTGGGCACCTTTGGTTTCTTTGGAGCTGAGGGTTCATCAGCAGCACTAGAAGCAGGAGGATCTTGTTTTGAGCTCTGCTTGATTGAATTTGGAACTTTCAAAGACTCATTTGAGGTAGAGCTAAAACTTGAGTCATACTTATATTGAGAATATGACTGGTTCTGTGGATGAAACTGTGCTGATTGAGTAGGATTGAATACTTGGGCACCTTGATAGTTATGCTGACTTGAAGGCTGAAAATATTGCCCAACAGGTTGCATAGGATACCAGTTCTGAGGTTGCTGCTCTTTTTGATAAAATTGTTGAGGCAGCACATTGTCTTGCTTTTGATTCCATAGATCCAAAGATCTACCAATGCTAGCATACTGACCTGAATAGGACTGCCAAGCTGCTACATCATTCTGGGATTGTTGGTACTCTGTAGTGTTGAAAGACGCCTGTGGCCCACACAACAGGTGACCGGCACTGACAGGTGTCTGATCTTGTACAGTATGCTCATCACAATGACTGAATGGAAATTCTTCTGGCAAAGGAATGGAGCCAAAAGAATCAGAATTGTTCACCCTTGTGTTATCCTCAGAAGACAATCTTGAAGGCAGTGCAGGTTGCTCATTGTTATCTTTTGGTGGATTCTTGCCCTCTTTTTCTGATGATGTCGAAATACTGTCTTTAAGTCGTTTCAGGCGATCAGAATTAGATAAGCCGCCAGGTTTGTAACTCTTAGTCTTAGTGTTTTGTTCAAAATACAAAGAGGGTGGTGCAAATTCATTCTCCCTCTCTTTCCTCCTTGCAGTCACATAATTTTTTGATCCCCAATCATTGCCTGGAGGAAGAAGAAAAAAATTTAGTTTGCCTTCAGCGTATATTGTTAATTTAGTGGCTTTCAATATTGCTTGGTTAATACTGAACAAACAATGTCTAAGATTTAGATGATTTTATTTGTAATGTACCAATTTGGTTTTAAATTTCCTCCTTTGGCAATAAAATTATTTCATTTAGGTTTTCTATTTTCCTACCATTGGAACGCATTTTTTTTTTCCGTTCAAAAACAAATCATTTGAATTTTATTTCAATCACAAATATATAATTTGTATACAACTTACAAGTTTTATTAGAAAACAAATTTTATTTAAAACTTGTCCAACATTGAAATTGGAAACAACTAATTTTTCTTCTAATTCTGTCAATACTGCTGGTACAGGACAAGAAAAAAGGTTGAAACCATTGAAGGAGGGTTTAGGGAAGATTGCTTGTGATTTATTCCTGAAAACTGTGCACACTTTTCAATTTCTGAATAAATGAACACACTAGATGTGTGATGTCATACACTTCGGTGAGACTTAGTTGTGATTATTTGTAGCTCTGCTGAGAGCATACTAGGTAAATGGTGTCACAAAATCTACCTGCAAGCTGCAGGTGCCATGGTTCTTGCATCCCAGGTGATTATCCATGGGGCTTGGGTTTGTTTTCATAAGTAATCTAGCCGTTGCCTGACATCCTCTTTCTCTCATGATCTCTCAAGATCTATATTTACACATGGACTAGTCCTTAACTCACACACACACAAAGAAATATAATTAAATGTCGGGTAATAAAGATGAAGTTACTGACTTGGATCCTAATGTGTAATCTATGTTGTTGCTTTAACTTATAATAGTATATTTTGTTAATGAAACATTCCATTTTCCACCTGTGTGAACAACATACCTTTCACTTTGTCTTCATCCCATTCCCGAACATAATTCTTCCTCTTTTCTTCAGCTTCTTTAGTTTCTTCTTCTTTCTGTATGTCTTCCTTTGTTCTTGTTGACGATACAGCCTCATTGAGTTTAGGTCCAATATGATCTGTGTCATTTTTGTCTTCCAAAGGTTCATCTGAAAAGTATAGAAAACTTATAAGTGTATATGACATAACAGTATCGAAGGAATCCAAAATGAAACTTCATTTAGAAAAAGATACATGTCAAGGTTTAATATTTTCTCTTTTTATATAAAAAATTTCTAACCACAGATACATGTATATAATCTGATGATGGAAACTTACAAATTTAGTTTATTCTCAGCTTATAGTACAAATAATACCATTAAAGTTAGACAGGCTTAGGAACAGTGATGCCAACTGGATCATTTTTTTTTTACTGAACTTTTTCACGAACCGGTACAGCGGCGTTCCGGATTAAGAACTTTAAAACATGCCCCAATCAATGTCAGTAGTATATTATTTTAAGCAGAATATGAACGATATTTTATACTTCTTACTCAAATTAAGTTTATGGTATGCTTTATTTTTATTGTATTGAGAGAACTTTGAATCTATAGTTAGAGCAAAATGAGAGTGATTGGCAGGCCTGGCTATTTTTAAAGCTTTACAAGCATTGATGTGTTATTCTTAGCATGACTATGCAGGGCCCTTTTTTTTCCATTGGAACCATAATTGCCTCTAGTTTTAGATCTACATGAAATGCAGTAAGCACACTAGCTTAACTAACGGTAGTAATCCGATAAGAAATAGCCATTTGCGTTTTTCTTGTCTAACCAATGTCAATTTTCTCTCCTCTATCAATTTCTTCAATGTCCATGGGACCAATACGATCAACGAATTCCATCACGGACCAAACTATATGTCTAGATCTAGATCTAGATTCTATTTCTATATCGTTAAATTGTTTTTCACATTTCCTTAAGTCAATGCACGGCTGCGCGGAGATTGGCGGAGAACTTTGGCGGACTTTGACAGAAGTCGGACTGGTCATTTTTTTTTATACAGAACCTTGACGGAACTCGGAGAGGTGGTTTTTTTCTTAACGGAATTTTGACGAACGTTTTATTTTTTTACAGAATTCCTTTAATTTACGGAAAATTGGCATCACTGTTAAGAAAAGTTTAAACATCTCAGATTCAAAAACTGTAAAATGAAATGTTGCAAAGGATCTTTACCATTGTAAATATTTTTCCCCAAAAAAACACTTTACCTCACTTTCTTATTTTAACTGGGCACTCTATCAGTTGTTGATTTTACACCTCTCTTTTTTTTTAATTCTTTACGTCTTACTGTGTTCATCCACTCCTGCTTTAAGTTTCCTTCTCTGTCGTACTTTGGCAAGGCGAGCCTCCAACATCGCTTTCCTTTTGTCTTTTATCTTTTCTTTAGATGTTTGTTGATTTTTTGTCTAGCAAAAAAAAAAATATCATATCTATATAAAACAAGATTTCAATACATTTTTTTAAAAACATATTACATAGATAAATAGAATTTAAGTTGGAAGAGTAAGTACGATATAGAACTGACAGTGTTTGATCGTAACAAAAAAAAAAGAACTTTATTGGAAAGAAAAAGAGGGAAAAAGTACAATTATGGACTTTGAATCTTTTTGTTTATTCTTTCTAGTAAAGCTGCAAATAGTGTTTTAATTTGTTCAAATTTGTAACGAACAAGGCCTCCTGTATATTCTACCATTATATTACATGTATGATCAATAAAACGTTGATGTCGCAGTAGAGATTGGCAAAGATGACGCAGACAGAGCATCTGCGAATATGGTGTAGACCTCTTACACGGCATAGGCTGAGAGGAGCTGTGAGTTATGTAAGAATTGCTGTCAGTGGGTTTGTAGTAGACAGATGAGAGCAATCTACTATCCCTAAGAGTAATTTTAATATCCATGAAGTTAACTAAGGTTGAAGAGATTTCTGTAGTGAAGGAAATGGAAGGATGGATTTTCTGCATACAGCCAATGTAAGAACGAAGTTGATCAGAAAATGTCATAAAATAAAAATTCCATCATCAATGTATCAATGGTAGCACTGTGTATGAAGACCTAGATAACTGTTCAAAATGTGGATTTCATACCATTTTCTATTAAATATATAACTGTTTAACTTATTTTTACATAGTTTCTGTTAGATTTAGTTATTGTAAAATACTTTGATTATTTCATTTAGAGATTTTTCTCTTATTGATTAGATTTTATTGGTCACTTCTCGTCATACGTCTCCCTCTTCTCTTTGTCTTTGCGTCGTGACTAATCTTTATAATATGGCTCTCTTTTTTTAATCTAGTTTTGATTTTTTTGTTTCTATTGCTCTACTTTTACATTTAGATACTTAAATATTTAATCTTCATAGCTATATATCTGTTGAATTTTTAAATTAAAACAAAAAAAACAAACTTTTTTTAAATATAATCATTTATGATATCTCATTTTATCTTGTACATATAAAATTCTTAGTGTTTACATACATAAAGTACAGTAAAAAATGTATATAATTATTATTATATCAAAGGCAATATATAAATAATATACACATTTTTCATTCTTTTTTCACTTTTATCGTTTTTGTGTCTGATGAAGGCTTAAGGCCAAAAGCCTACATGATTTCTATCATTTTGTATTCTTAGAGCTACATATACCTTTTTTTTTTTTTTTTTGGTGCCTTGCACGTTGTATTAAATGCTCTTTTACATTGTTCTTGCATTACTACAAGGTAGTAACCAATAAGTGACCTGAAAGCAATTTTTACAACCAAGACTTACTTCTTCTCGCAATTCTTTAAGTTTGTCTAGCTCCTCTTGCCTTTTGCTGTGATCTTTAGAAAACTGGTAGAATCCAACACCATGGGCCCGAATTTCTGATTGATGAAAAGCAATCATAAAGTACATAATAATTGCATTCTCCTGCTTTGTACACGTTTCAAAAATAATTATTTGAGAAGCATTATCATGATATTTTGATGTACTGGAGATTCTAACAAGAGAACAACTTTTTAAGTAAACTTTTGAAATAACAAAACAATATGAAATGACAGAAATAATGTTTAATGTGATGTATAGCTCTTCAATTGATTATCACCAGAATTTACCTTACACTATCTTGGAATAACTTTCAGAAAGTTTGAAGTAATAGAAAACTGGAAACAGAAGAATAAGATAACATCATTTTTAATAGATCAGGGAAAGTAAAACTTTTGACAGCCAGATTATAGTTCAAATTGATACTGCCAGAATATAGTTCAAATTGATAATTTTTATGTTAGATATTAACCTTATGTGGAGACTGTTGTAATCAATTGCAAGTTGTTTTTTCTAAATTCAGTTAGTCATAATTATATTCTAGCCAAACCTGTTGGTACCAGATCTTTTAACAAAGGACCCAAGAAATTTTCTGACAATTGATAAAATTTGAAAAGAAGAAATATAATAATGAATATTACCATCAAACTGAATGTTGGAATAGTGCACTTCGTCTTGTCCCTTATCCAGTAACTCCCTGGCTTCATTCTCCCACTTTTGTCGCATCAGTTCTCGATGCATGTCTGTAGACATCAGATGAGGCAGTGTGTTTGATGTTGCTTTAGTCGATCTTTCATTTAAACTGCTTCCAGGTGTCTCTAGATCATAACTTCTGTTCTCAAGAGCTTGAGACTTCTTGGCCTGAGCCCTGTAAATGTATGAATCATATAGAATACTGCTTTTCAAAGAAGTCCATGAAAAGACGGATATTCATAACTTGCATGAGTGCAGACAATTTTTACACATTTTTTAGACAGAGCCCCTCCAAACCAAGCTTGAGCGAAAAAACAAAATTAAAACAGAAAGCTTTATTCAATATAAAAAAGTTGGAATCAAATTTTTCAAAATACTACTTTGAAGTAATTATTTTTGGAATGGATGCCAAACAATTTAAGGCAATATTTTAAAATTAAACCATTCACTTCTAGGATCATGTGAATATCTACTTCCTAAATACTAGGCTATTTAAGAAAATCAAAATGGCCACCTATAATTTTTTACCGGAGCGATGTAAAAAACACTAATAACAGCACTTTTATGTGGGTTTTTTTATGTAATAAGACTATACATTTTTAGAAAGGGGATAAAATTTGCTTCACCTAATACTAAATACTGGCTAGAGGAGGAATCACTGTGACTGTGCAAAGGATAAACCAAGGAACAGGAGAACAGAAAAGACAAAAAAATTATAAAAGATTATAAAATATTTTTCCACCCAAACTCGCATCACATTCTACAAAAACTAAAGGCATAGATCTAGCTAGATACATATAGAAAAAAAAAAAAGAAGAAAAGAACTGCTTGGTCACAACATCAATTAGTTCATAGGTCAACATACCTAATCACTGATAAAACTCCTGTAATCCAAATAATTGAAAGCATCATTTTGTATAAACATAACTGACTGATCACCGATGAATGTCACTAGAAATTGAAACCCTCATCCCTTTTTGATTGGATGGGATTCAGACCAACACAGAGGAGAAAAAACTCTGTGGCCTCATTAGAAATTATGGTTTGATGAATCATCCATGTCTGATCTCTATCTAAAATCTAGATCTAAATCACTGATGTCACTGAGAGCATCATGTTATTTGGTTTAGCAGTAAATATTTTGTCTAAAACTCGAAGTAGAAGACAGACCATGCTGTGAATAGAATAGAACTTCTAAAAATAAAGAAGCTGCAAGGTAGATCTATATCGCACCTAGCCAAAGACAAAGTGCACAGTGATGGAAAGGTGGACAAAAGGACGCTACACTTGATCTACACACCTAGTTAGAGATGTAGACCTGTGTTAGAACACACAATCATTCTGCATTGTCTTTGTCTACAGAGGCTGTACAAACAGGTTTCCTTTCATTTGCTTGTAGATACAGATGTTTACAATACACGGCAACAAGCTCAGAGCAGTCACTGCGCATGCGCAGCGAGGCCTAATTCAAGCTCGGCCAAAATCACAGACTAGTTAGAGCAGACCACACACATATTATGATGTGCTCCCAAATTTACATGCTATTTTTTAGAAAAACTAGGCCATTGCCTGATTACATAGATGAAAGTCTAAGCTTTCAGACCATACCAAATTGTGCGGGTTGAAGGGGTGTTAGGGTTCAGACTAGGCCTTCTATTAAAATGGTGATTTGGGCTCTCACATTAAACAAAGGCCGATAAAAACCTTTGATTTTCTAGACTTGGGAGTCAACAAACCAACAATAACTTGAAAAAAATACATTAAACAAAAAAGTTCGCACTTGATTTTGGATCAGATACAATTTAAAGGCAATATTTCAAGATAAACAAAGAAGTAAAATTAAATTGAAATGAGAAATTCTTACAATGCCAGATCCTGATCTTTTTTCATCAGCAAAGACAGATCTTTTTTCATGCAACGCCTATCCCTGCCTAAGGAGTCCACAAAGTCTACCCTGTAGAGATACAAAATATAGAAATATGGTTGTAAAGAAAAAAAAATCTATTTCATTCTTTCCTACAGCTTAGTAAATCAATGAGCAGCTCAAGTTGATTTGACCAAACACTATAAAACGAGTAAAATGAATGCAAAACTGAAAAATTTAATCTTTCGAAAGTTTTACAAAAAAAATCTAGCTCACACACAATAGATAAAGTGATCTTAATTGAGTATCATGTAATCCACCAAATCTGAAATGAGTTTATTTGCACTGTATCTAAAATGATTCCAGATGTTGACATTATCACATTCAAATGTTTTAATGATACATTAAAATATGTCATCTGTTAAAATATGAAAAATACATGAAATTAATTATTAAGCTTCTTGGAAAGAATAATGTCAAAATGGTTCCCTAAACCTAAAAAAAGATCTGACTTTAAGAAAATAACCATTCATCTTCTGGACAGGAGGCTTCAGGTATTTCATTAGTCTGCTCCTTCCTTTCACCATCATACTCTTCTTTCTGCTCATTTAATCTGCGCTTAGCCTCCCTCTCTTCCACCAGAGCATCTATCGCCTTCTTTTGAAAGTCAACAAGATAGAATTCACTGCCATCCTCCTCTGATTGGAAGAAATAATGACAAATCAATAGGATTTAGGAGAAACAAAGAAAGTATGTTTTATATTGCGGTATAGGTGATGGATTTTTATAAAAGAACACGTTGTCAATTCATTATCTCTGAACCTCCTTCTAATCCAATGAAAAAAGAAAACAGAATCAGCTCATAAAAAGTTGTTGCTGAAAATACTTACTTTATTTTTAAAAACTCTATTCTAATAAATGGTAGTGTTAACTTCATGTGGCCCCTTAACTTACAACCATGCTAAGTATAAACAGGGATCATTTCAAATGAAACACACCACATATTATGAAAGTGTTTCTACCTTTCACCTAAAGTTTTTAATTGTTTCCCTGCATAGGTGTCTGAGTGTTTGTGTGGCACACAAAAAAACAAAAACAAATATAATCCTAATAATTTATTCACAGTTGTAGAGAAACATTTTGGAACAAATATTACATTCTGCAAACACGTTTGATTAGCCTTGATATCTCCTTGATTATCTTCAAAAGCATCAAAACATTTTTCTAAAAATCAGTGGTGTGACATGCTCAACTATTGCCCTTAAGAAGTGAAATACTCTAGTTCTTTGATTATTTTTATATATATCGAACACTTTCTAAAAGAAGTACAGAACAACTCATTCTTTGTGAGATATTAAAATCACCTGGAATTGTTGAACTGCTTGTGATGCTGTCATACACTTTTGATTTCTGCTCCAAAATTCTCCTGAGGAAGTTCAAACAAATTATATATTGGCATATAACATATATGGAGCTAAAAATATCACATAAAAGTTTCAATAAAATGAAGTGGGCATGGCATACAAAAACTTTAAATATAGGTTGTATGTTCATGAAATAAGCATGTGAAATATGGTGTTTCATGTCTGTAGACATGTAATGACATTTTTCTCACGAAAGCTTTACCGATCTTTATTGATCGCCATAGATTTTGATTTTTTTTTTAAGACTGACAGTATTTTATCCACCTAATAACAATAAATTTCTGGCTTTGGACTTATAAAGTTGCACAAAGAAATGAGATGCTAGAATTTCACATTCATTTTGCATATCTAAAAAGATTACTATGGTAGTTTATTTTTGTTTTGCAAAAGAGGATGTTTGAGTAAGGTAATTTCATTACTTCAAAAAAGTTATTCATAAATTTAGTTTTAAATCTGAACACTCTGTTCTCTAAATACTCATGTGTTCCCAATTTACACGCTTTGAATAGCCTGACCTTGATTTAGCCAACACCTCTTCTTCCTCAACATCCTTTTCCCTGTCAACAAGGTCCTTTTGAGCCCTGGCCAGCACTCCTGAGTTCTGTTTATTCCATATGCTACTCTTTGTGTCCTGAAAGCATTTACATAGGGGTAAATTAATTAACTAATCAACTGCCTTGGAAACATAAAATTAAAAACCTTTTGTAAAAATGCAGGTTTTATTTTTTTCTATTTTCTTTTACAATTGGTATTCCTTTTATCTTTCAGCATTTTTGCATTACACTTTCATAGATTGATTGTGTTGTGTTAATGGAGCATGAAAATGAACATAACCTAAAAAATAAATCATATGCAGTTTTACCTTGTTATATTTCTTTGCATTAACAAAGCCAACACTTTTTTCTTTTTGCTTCTTGAATTCTTCTTGCTTACGGAACAGTTCTGCTTTCAAATCAACCATCTGTTCAAAGAAAATTAGACATATGCTCTATCCTTAATGAAAAAAGGCACAATATAAAAATTTCGAAATTGAAACACAGAGTATTATTAAACAAATTGAAAATATAACGACAACAACAAAACCAGTATCATGTAATGTGTCAGTATAATGTGACCGGCTGAGAAAGGAGTCATGGTATCCCCGTCCTGTCTCGTGTGTGGTAGCACATAAAATTGTCAGACGTTCGTCTTGGGATCCGTCCACAATATAGCCTATATAGTGCTGCTGTTGGACGTTAAACCAACCCAACAACCCAACCCAGATATTCTAGGTGTTTAAAAGAAAACAATATGTCTAGAATGAATAAAAAAGTTCAAGGTGCTTGTAATTTTTTACCATTGCAAATTAATGATTAATAAAAAAAGAAAATTAAAACTGAAAAAAAGATAAATAAAAAATACAGAACCTTCAATTTATTCTATATCTTGTAACATTTAATTTATAGAATTTTCATAATCTGAGAATTTTTTATTTTATTTGGTATGAATTTATCTTTAAATGTGAGTAAAAGGGGAGGAAATTAAATTTTAATGTTTCAGCAAAAAATATATAATTAATTTGAACTGCCATGGATTAATCTTTTATTTAAAATGAATTGTATTGAAATAGAGAAAGAAAAGAATGAAAAAATTAATGTGTACAGGCCATATTGATTTATAATTGATAAAGTTTACTTGTCATTTATATTTTTTTATTTTATGATAGTCAAAATACGACTACCACAATACACTTTCAGATTCATAATCTATAGCAAAGAAAAGAAAAATACTTACTGAGGATGACACAAGTTTTCTGCCTTTCTTCTCTTCCTCCATATTGTATGCTGTCACTCAAATCTCAATCTGCAGAAAACAAGTTCTGCAATTATGACGTTATTTTCCACCGCATATAGAAGGTGTAAAACCTATGTCCCTTTACGACGTTCATATGTAATGTGTTGTATACTGATAGTTTTAAATTGATATTTTCTTACAAATATATGCTCTGCCTATTAAAAAAAAAAAAAAGAAAAGAATATGTTCATGAACATTACAGATCTAGATTAGGCCATAACAACCTTCGCCATTTATTTTCGCCTTTTTTTTTCCCTCTCTTTGCTCTACGGTTAGAATTTTGACCCATGGGCTGGTAAAATTGGGGATAAAGGAAGTTGAGTTCCATCGCAATGTTTAGCGTAATTTGAACCATGAGTCCCCTACATGTTAACCTAACATCCAACCCAAAATAATACAGACAAATAGACAACACACCTAAAACCAGATATCAAAAGATGTCAGGATCTAGATGTAATCATTAATTTTCAAATTCCACCCACTTTACCCAAAGGGCCGAGCTTTTCGTCTATCTTTTGTATTGATGTTTAATATGACTACCTTTATATTTCTTGCACCAATCTTCTTAAAATCCTAGCCCTACGTGTAGACACAAAAAGAAAGGTTTCTCTCAAAGGTAGAGTGAGTTTTGGGGAATGGAGGGAGAGTAGTTGAGTTGGTTTAACGTCCAACACAACACGTAGACGGACCCCAGCACTGCCGCTTGACAATTTCATGTACTGCCACATAAGACAGGGCTGGGATACCATGACTCCCGTATCAGCCACTCACATTAAACTGACAAAAAAGTGACATGGACCCAACCGCCAGAGCTCGAACCACAGACCTCCAGCGCCGAAAGCCAATGTTCTACTCAGTGCTACATCAACACCCGGAGGCGGGGGTGGTGAGAGAGAGAGAGAGAGAGAGAGAGAGAGAGAGAGAGAGAGAGAAAGAGAGGAAGATGTTTAAAATCAAGGCTTACACTGATTTGAAAGGTTTAAAAATTATAATGAGTCAACATCTCGATTTGGCGGTGGAAGGAGCACATAAAATTGAAACTCTATCTCTGTCCCTCACACTCCCTTGCTCTCTCTCTCTTTCTTTCTCTCTCTCCACAGGTTGACTTAAGTTAAGATGTAGGCCTAATCGAATCCTACCCACTCGCCCCTCGAATTCCGCTCACCCACCCCTTTGATCGCCCACAAACTCAAGGAGTGCCGTAAACAGGTCTGTTTCAAACTCTGATCTTAAGCTAAGACTTGACCACTATCATAATTATTAGAAAGACAGAAAACAAAACCTGCTGTTATACTGATTTGCCCATGTAGACCTGGAACATTGTTTGGCTGTTTGCTGTGTTGCACTTGTCGTTTCGTTTTTGTTTAAGCAAAGGGGAATAACGCGCATATTTTAATTTTTTTTTACAAAAAGAAGCGTCAATTCGCATCGTAAAATACAACATATTATTACACCTGTATAATAATTAATTTATCTAAAAAAAAAATTGTATCAATATACAAGGAAAGTGGAAGCGATTTCGCTCTGTTGATTTGATATTTTGAAGGTGACTACGTAAAATAAGAAGGTAAAAGGCATTACTTTCTAAAACTTAAAGTATGTTCTCTATAATTTAGTTTATTTTCCTCTAACTCTACAGGATCACATTTGTACCTTCTGAAGTTTAACTCATTTTTTTTTCAACATCAAAACGCGGAACAAAAAAGCTCAAATGGCAGTTTGACGTCTTCAACATTGAAAGTCATGTCAAATTAATGTCATCGACGGTGATGAGAAAGAAAAGTGCGAAAATCAAACATGCACTGACCAGGATTCGAACCCTGGTCTTTGGTTTAATGGACACAAATCTGTAACCACTGAGCTATACACTCTCCCAAGTACGGTACATCACAGTAATGAGAAGCGGGAAACAAAGTCCGAAATTGAATTTGAACCGCCCAGGTTTGAACGAGGGACCATTGGTTTGTTAGTCCAATATGTAGCTTTCTGAGCTTCAAATGTTTTGTTTCGTTTTAGATTAAAATTATGCAGTTTAACGAAACCTTTCAATATCAAATGTCATCTTAGCGACGGAGAGGGGGGGGGGTACGAAAATCAAACCGTGGGGGTTTCGAACTCGGGAACTTTGCTTCAATAGGCCAGTGCGAATGTCATCAAGCTAGCCACGCTCACCGAAATTTAATTCAAAGAGCAATAACAGTTACAATACAATCATTAGAGATGCGTGGAAAAGGGTTCAGAATTAATTTCACTGGAAATGACCATGACATGATATGCAAAAATGCAACTGAGCTTGACAATCAGCCGTTCCTCGGGTAAAATCAGGTTGTGAAAGTTACACCATGCATTGCTCAACCTGCATTTTATCGTATCTAATATGTAATTGAACGTGCCGAGATTTGTGTATGAATGAAATATCTAAGAGTACGCTTTCAATTGCAGGAAAAGATAGTGATTTCTCCGTCAAGTCTTCTACTTTTGTTTACTTCGTGAACCTATATGAAACCTGGTGAAGCTGCTTTCTGCCAACAAAGTGTCATATTGCTAAATGGGTGACAAATGGTACGGTTTGCCGCTTGTCTATGTTCACTAGACGCTCAGCACGACTTTGGCGCCGCTCGGCAAACCGAATGCCGCTTCCCGGCACCCATCGCTTCTCGGCAACCCGAATTGCCGAGCCTCTATGTTCTCAGCCTAAAAGGCTGGGGCATGGAATAGAAAATGTTATGTATGCCATAAATTTCTATTAATATCACTAGATTGCTTAGAAAAATGGCGCCCCCGCCCCCCCTCCTTTGCATCATATCAGCGCGCGAGCGCGTGGTGTCTGCGGGTCAGACAGGGTGGGCGGAAAGAAAGGTACTATAGAAGCAAAAAAAAAAAAAGGGAAGAAAAAATAAGAACAAAAGGAGAAAAAATTAATGTGATTGGTAACACACAGATGCCCACATCGATGTAATATTATGTTGTAACATTATAAGCATAGGCCCGCTAGACACGATGCGCGGCTTCGTGACCCCTTTTTCGTCTCATCATTAACATTGAAGTTCCCCCGTTATGTGGCGTCACTAAGCCATCTCATGCTTCTAATAGATATAATATGTGGTTCATTGTTTATTTGGTTTTTGCTTTCTTCTTTTTGAGTCTTAATCAGTGCACCGGATCGATGGGTATATCCCAATGTATTAGAGCCTAGTACGGCTTATATAACTCTTTCGGTAAAACAGCTGGCCAAGTAACTCGGTAGGCACCTGAGTTGGCGAGACGGAGGTTCGAAATTAGACCCATAGATGAATTGACGGGTGGCCACCGAATACATAATTACATTATTATGGTTCTTTGAGAAGCAAAACTAATACACGGTTAAATTTTTCTTCTTTTATTATACAACAATTTTTAATCTTATTAACAAGAAGATGTGACACCCGCAGAAAAAGCCTCGGTGGTCCCTAACGTGCACCGATGTGAAAATCCGTTCAGGTTTACGCTATTTGCATAGAGGTGAGCAAAGAGCCTCAAAGTTACATAAATATTGGTGATCGTCAAATAAGTTAGTATCAATTTAGTACTGTTCACGTTTGTAATTATTTACAGAGAAGTTTCCGTGCAGCCTTAATTTTGTCTGAAAGAGAGAGAGAGAGAGAGAGAGAGAGAGAGAGAGACAGAGAGAGAGAGAGAGAGAGAGAGAGAGAAAGAGAATAAGAAAAGAGGTGGGATGTCTTGGTATTCGTCTAAATAAAAAATACCGTTTAAGAACCCCTTAAAACCCACTGTCCCTTTAAAACGCATTGTATTATTGCAACTGTCTAAGAACCCGCTATTGAGAGATGGGAAGGGGGTAAGAGGGTGTTCAGATTCCCTATGTCATCTCCATTTCACCACGGACCACTTTATCGGAAGTTGGCTAATTTTATGTCAATGTCATTACGACTGGTATTGCTGCAATTTTAATTCAAACGTTCCCTATGTCTGAATGCAATCTAGATAATCATTGACTCGTCTCATATCCGAGTAGATGTTTAAATCTCTCAGTGGATGTTGAAAAAAATGCACAAGAAAAGAACATCATCAGTAGAAGCAACAGCAGCAACAACAACAACAACAACGTCTTTTTCTGTTCGCGACTGTGATTTTTCACGACTTTTGTTGACAAAAAATAAGGATACATGTAGTATTTTTGCGTTATTCCGAACGAATCATAACGTAGCACGACACCATAGCCATAGCCATATTTTATTTTCGACTACTTTGCACTTTCGACAATTTTGTAAACACTAACAAAGATGGCTCCCACCACGCCGAAGAAAAAAGGGAATAAATCACCCAAATCGAAACTTCAAAAGAAAAAGCCCCAGAAGGTAAACTTTATATTATAAAGTAAATACGAAACGAGCATTAAAAACAAAAGTGTACAATAGTAGATTAGTTAATAGAAGTGCAGGTCTATTCATCCAACAGTACGCCCCGACGTGTTTCGGATCCTCTCCTTTGGCACTTGTAGGCCTACAGAAAGGAAGATCGACAGGTAGATCTAGATCTAGATCTACTTTCAACTCGACTATAACGAACTCGGAGTCAAAGAATACCCTACATTCATCCAACAGATACGAATCCCTTTTTTCCTCATTTTTTTTTCAATAAACAACCTGTGATCCAACAAACTAGATCAAATCTTATACCCAGATGCAACGAATCAGAAGTGTTGGCAAGCTGAATTTCTCAGCCAGGCATAGACACTATGCCACTAGATTATATTTTTTGTGGCTGCTAATTCCTTGAAGCTCACAGAATGTCGACCGAGGGATACCAGCATCTGATGCCAGGCAACAACCTGTGCATTGCGACATTTAGGCCAAATATTTTAAAAATCTGTGTAGGGTGGCCGCCATTTTTTTCCGGCTTAGCCTATGATTTAAAACTTTAAACACCTATTTCTCTAGAATGCCTAGATTTAAGTAGATCTAGTATATTTAGTCTCTGAAAGTATTAAAATAAAAGGTCACCGTAAAAATAACTTATGAAATAAGCTTTCTGAAATATTTGAACATTTAGGCATGCACGTAACACCCGATACCTCTCAATCAATTCTCCTTCTCTCCCCCTCCCTGTCTCCCTCCACCCTTCTTCTCTCTCCTCGTCACTCTCCCTCCTATAGTCCTGGCTGCAGCATACAATAAACTATATAGGGGCAGCCATAGATGCCTTTAACTTTGTACTAAAGTAAAGAGCATTATAATTGGATAGCAAAGAGGAGAAAAAAACGGGAGAGTAACACGAGTTTGGGAGGGGGGGGGGATCATGCTTAGAAGTCAGGGATTTATAAATTTGATAGAAAAGGGGATTTTGGAAGGACCGTGTGTATTTTATGGTAAAAAAAGAAAAAAAGTTCACGATGGCGGAGCTACCATGACAACAATCACCAAAATATACTTATTTTTGATATTGTTTCCTCTAATTGCAATTGTATGTCTATCTATTTATCTTGCCTTGTAAATTTAACTTTACAGTTGTTGAAGCTTCCCCCTAGAGAACGCCCAGGAGGCGTTAAAAATTAAACCCAGAAAGAGAGAGACTCGGCAAAAGTTGTGATTTATCATTGTCTTAAAAATTAAAAGCATGAACAAAAAAGAAGAAAAACACAAGGACATTGGACAGCATGAAACGTATAATGATAATGCTGTGAAGGGAGTCGTGATAAAAATGTCAAGAGCGAATCATATTGCTGGTGGTAGAAGACACAATCATCAGGACACTGGCCGATTTTGTTTCCTCTACCTGGCTGGGTTGGTGTCTGTATAATGTGACCGCCTGAGAGAGGAAAGCAAGTCTCCCTGCCCTGTCTCGTGTGTGGCAGCACATAAAATAATTGTCAGACATCAGACTTGGGGCCCACCTACAATATAGTCAATATAGTCCTGCCGTTAAACCAAATCAACTTAAAATTCAACATGTTTCAACATGAACTTGTACTAGTGTAGCATATATATATATTATGTTATTCCTAAGCGCATACTGAGGTACCTGGAGGACATTAGTATATAAAATTTAACTGTGATAATCTCACACATGGATATTTGAAAGTACTGTATATATACCCTTTACTTTTAACCAACCTTTTTACTATTCAGAGAGATAAAGGAGTCACAGTTGCTACTAGTATAATGTATTAACTGTCATAGGACATCATGGGCACAATATAACCGTTACCATGCTGATGTGCCATAAAAACAAACTCACTCACTCATTAAGTATGGCCCCCAGATTTTATGATAAAATTATAACTTTATTTTTTTGCAAAATTAAAATTATTTAAAAATAATTTTTTGAACATTTTCAGCCCTTTTTTTGTGCCCCTTTTTCATACGGGTAAAAAAAAACAACCAATCAGACTTCTTTTACTCTTATCTTGTTTATTGTCATCCATTGTGACCTCAGTTCCTATGGCAACATAATTAAAAAAGAGCTTTACCTCACTCAAGCTTGATACGCTTGTATCTAAAGAATGAGGGTATTGAGTGTTTATATTTTCTAATTGTACAAGGAAATCATTATTTAGGTAATTAAATTGCCAAGATTCAGTATGGGTTTCTATTGTTGTTTTTAATTTTTTTTTTTTTACAGATCGAAGTTTCAGATGATGATCGCCTGCCTGGTATAGTCTATATTGGACACATCCCTCATGGGTTTTATGAGCGCCAAATAAATGAATACTTTTCACAGTTTGGGAAAGTTCTTGACATAAAGTTGTCTAGATCTAAAAAGGTTTGTATGAAAATTTTTTTTTATCGGCCTTTGAGCCCATGAGGTTTTTAAAAAGATGAATTCAAAACAAATTTTAGTAGCATCCTTCTTCTATTGCATCCTTCAGTTGTTTTGTTGTTGTTTTTTTTAATTAGTTACTCTTTGGCCTGGGACTACGTCATTCTCAAGCACTATTTCATTTTCATTAAAACAACCAGAGGAAAAGGGTTATCTTTGATTGGTCAATTGGGAAATCTCACAAGGTGAAAGAAAATCATACTTATCTTTACTGACAGGGTGGCATCCCTGCTTTACATGACGCAGACCCATTCAAATAGTTTTTCATGATGTTTTTTGTTTGCTTTGTTTAAATATATTACAAATTATGCTTCTAAAGAGTTATTTTGTTAGTGAAAGCTTTTAATCCCTCAGTTGAGAAAATGTATTTTATTGATAATATTTTTTTTTTCTTGTTCCCTTTATTACAAATTTAACATAATTATTCTGGTGACTTATAAACTCAATTAGAATTTCTTTCTTAGTAATTAATCTGTGTATAATTTTCTATTTTTCAGACTGGCAATTCAAAAGGTTATGCTTTTGTGAAATTCCAGTATGCAGCAGTGGCAAAAACTGTGGCAGAAACATGTCATAACTATCTTTTTTTCAACAAGCTTTTAAAATGTAAGAGAAATGTGATTTGAGATTTGTTACAAGCATGCATTTTGTTCACCTTTCTTTTTCATGTCCAAAGTTACCATCACTAAGCTTTATTGATTATTTAAGGGTACTGGTAGTCAGTAGTTGCAAAAGGTTTTGTTTCTGATTAGGATAATTGTAAGATTTATTAAATCAGCCCAACTGTTAAAAAAGCAATTGAAGAGGCCAATGCTATAAAACAATCACTAAAGAAAAATGCGCTTGGACAAAGTAACCCACTGAAAATAACCTGCATCTTTCTTGTGTTGCTTGTCATATCTTTTAAGATTTTATACTTTTTCAAATGCCATCCAAACTCTAAATTGAGCTTCTACATTCAAACGTAATGTTCCCAAGAAGTTAGATAATAGAATTTAAATTGGGACACTATTAAAAGCAATACAGTGGAATAGGCTTTAGATAAAACTTGTTTTAGATTAGGATACACCTATCAGCTTAATATAAACCATTTCTGAGGCACCTCTTCCTTTTGCTTTAGTTTTTTTTTTATTTACAGTAACTGTTAAATATGAACTTTGGATTAAACAAATCTAAGAGGTACGTTTTAAGCGGAATCAACTATCTTTTCTTTAGGACATCTAGATTACAGTAGATATTTAGAAAATATGTGGTACATAAAACTAATATTGTCAGATTAAGATATATGTCTAATTTTTTTGTGCTTTTTTTTTGAGTAACAAAATATAGTGCATCGTCGTCAATGACTTCATGTTGGCTTGTCGGCTGTTCCAGACTTTGCCTCACACACAATCTGTCTGAAAAGATTCCTCTCTTGGGCTATCCATGCTGGGTGGCCCTTTGCAGCCAGTGGCTGTCATTCATACATCCTCTTGCCAGTCTGCCCTTCATTCTGGTTGCTCCTCATTTTGCTTCCAGAATGTGAATTTCTGAGCAGCTGTGTCTATTCAAGTCACATATTTTTGTTTCCTCTCATTGATTTTATTTAAAAGCCAGTTTGGCTTCATTTACAGGGATGCCACTTTTCCGGAAATTTGCGGAATTTGGGAAATATAATTTGGGTCTGTATCTTCTGACTCTTTAATTCGATGTCTGGAAATTCAGGAAAGCCGTATTTATATTTTATTTTGGAAAAAAAAAATCTCTGCTAGTATGTGCCTTTCAGCCCTCATTGCTTGCACAAAGCCTAGATCCACAGTCATGAGGACCGTTAATTTTTTTTCAACTGGCTTATGAGAGTTGATCTCCGAACTCAACTAGCGATTTCTGAGGTCATACCGCATATTTTTAAAAGTGAAAATTATACGCTTTTGAATCCGAAAATGAACAACTTCACTGCTTATAGCAAAACAATATTGTTTCAGATTATCATACAACTACAGTTAATAGCGCAACTACTCGTAAAACCCGAGTAGAAAAAGAAATTGACCCAGGTTTGCGAGTACGAAAAAGAAAAGAAAAGATCAATATATAGTGATATGCGATGCGATGTCATCATTGTTTATTAAATTTGGATAATGCTATTTATTGGTATCGGCACTGCAGTTGACCTCATATCGTTAACCAATTTTTACCTTGAATTTATCTGATGGACCTTGTTTATTCTTAGGAATAATACTGCTTTGTCCATCTTTATCCAGTCCTAGTCGTCTTTTCTGACAAATTGATTCCTGCTGGGTGTGTTTGACTTGACTCAGATCAATTGACTATTTTAATGAAGGAACGGCCAAACTGTTCTAAGCTTAATTGTTAATAATTACAAACTAAATGAGGTTAGTTAATCAAAGTGCGTGCTCGTCTGGTAACTTTTATAAAACATGAAAGAGAGGTCTGGATCTAGCTGAAGCTAATTCTAACTGAGATGTATCTTATCTGATAGGTACATTATATCGGAAGATAGGAACTTCCTGCATGTTATATAATTTAATTCAAAATTCGTGTAATCTAGATCTACATCTGGATTTCTGCTAATAATGTTTCGGTATGATATTCACATGTTTTGCTCTGATCTTTTGTTTAAAAAAAAAAAAACAACGGTGTTTATTCCTTCATAAAATTGTGGCACACTGCACAGTTAAAAATTTACCAAAATTCTGATAAATGAAATTAGAGCACATGTAGATTAAAAATAAACTTAGTTGAGGTGGATATAGATGCACTATGGACAATATTATAGGTCCAAATAAAAGCCCTCAAAGAAGAAAATCTGTTGTGCCCAGCGTTTATTGGCAAATGTCTGTTTGCAAGTAATCGTAATGTTATTCATTATTTCCTTTAATAAATGTAACAATTTACCATCTCAGGGACCTTCTCAGAGCCGCTCTAAACGGACTAAAATTTTGAAAATTTTCAACTCCAGAGGAGCAACGCCCTTCCCCCTCTTTTCCTACTTTTTCCCCACTATCTACGTTCCGTAAATTTCACCAGGGGCTGGTGGCTTCCCTGCATTTAAGGGGAGGGACGGGTCCTGAAATGACCAGTAAGGTGTTTGATTATCGGCTTCCTGATTTTAGTTTCTGCAGTCAGTTCATCCATTAATTTGTGTGACACATAAATTTAGTCTTTTGAATTATTTTTTTTTCATTATTAATTTGGATTTTCGGAAATCCAGTCACTATTTTGAGTGCCAAAATTGTGAGAAAACATCTACGTTTTTTTCTGATTATTTTACTAATTTCCTGTATTTGATTTGTGTTGGTGTTCTAAAGGATCATAAAGAAATAATGACAAGATTATTGGCACTCCCATCATCCATGTCTAGTAGTTTCATTCTTGGAACCCCGTTAATCCGATATAATACACGGCAGATTGATCTGCACTCAGCTTGTAAACAAGAAAGGCCCATAAATAGGCATGGCTAGCGCCATTTTGTGCTAACACAGAAAATCACTCTCAGGACCCACCCCTCCCCTTAATGATTTTCAGTTCTTTTATTATGTCATCCGGAGCATTTTTCTGTAAGGATTCCTTAAAGAAAAAAAAAAAGTTTCTTACCTCTCATTTTGTAATTGCCCAACCTTCATACATATCAAACCCTCAGGTGATTGTGGAGAGCAATGCTGTATCATCAGCATACCTTAATTTTATCTGTTGGACGCATGGCTTATCAAATATCTCTTTTCTTGCATCTTGTTCTACACTTCTCATTATGTCCTTGGTATAAAAACTAAAGAGATTCTCAGATAGGGCAAAAGAATGCAACCCTTCTTACACCCTTATTAACAGGAAACTATTTTGACAGCCACACCCCAATCTTACAGCAGTGCCTTGGCCAACATACTATTTTTTTAAATTTTTTTTTATTAATCTTACAATGTTATCATAATTCATATAACTGAAAAATTTATGCCATTTGTGGGATGACTGGGTGCAGTGTTTCTCTCAGTATACGTAGTTCAACCTTCATTCATCTTCACAAGAAAGTGGCATTTTTCTGAAAATGGAGATTTTTTTTTTTTTTAAGCTGACAATGGTACCAGAGGTGATAAAATACTGCTGTAAATTGTATTTAGCTGATAAGCAAATATTGATAAACTCATACTCCTTGTTGGTACCTGAATTTTTGCAGTAATTTTTTGTGTGAATTTCTCGTTACAGGTGAATACAAACCATTGAGTGATATCCATCCTGACACATTCTTCCGTTACCACATGACGCCCAACAGAAAGCCTAAGCGCTTGCACAATCGTCCACTGACTGAAGAGAAAATTCTTTCGTCTTTCACAGACATGCTTAGCAAGCAGAAGAAGAAAATTAACAAACTGCAAAAGCTGGGCATTGACTTAGATTTGGAGGACATTGTTGTAAGTTGGTACATGTATTGTGTCTCATGACGGCGTAAATGCTGAAAGCTTACATGTCTGTATCGTTTTGTATTCTTAGAGCTGCACTATACCTATTTTTATAATTTTTTTTGCTGCCTTGCATATTGTTTACCAAGCTATACTGCGACATTCGCATTTTATTGATTAGATCTACATTTAGGGCTGGTCGGTTAACATAATGAGAGAAAGAGGGGGGGAGAGGGGTAGAGTCTTCTTCATTTTCTTTACCTCCTTTCCTCCTTTGTGAACTTCAATTTAGCTTCATAAGAAACTTATTAGGAAATTTATTTTCGATCCCATGATCACTGAAAATTGAGATTTGATTCACATGTAAGTGAAAATTAAACAAACCTGCAATGTTTGCGTGTCAAGGCTGGGCCAGCACTGAGGTGGAATAACACTAAACACAGTCCCACTCAAAGACACAGTTGACACAGTGACAGGGATTCTGTGCATGTGGGAAGAGACGAGGTGTGGGAGAAACTTATCAGTGCCTAATAAACATGACCATTCGTTGTCGAGTTTTCTGCTGTCTTTTTAAATAATTTTACAGCATTATTTTTTTCCTCTTCTTTCTTTTGCTTTTATCAATAATTTGTGTTCAAATAATATCTGGAGTCATGAATTAATGTACCTATATTGTTCAACCCTTTTAACTTCATCCAAGGCCTTTTCTTTTTAAATTCAATAGGATAAATCTTTTTCTCCATATTTCATTTTCAGATCATTTAGTGATGAGATGGGAGCTGTTAACTAAAGCATTTGGAAATTTTACTGTTTTATTTTTTTTAAAATTTTTTAATTAATAATGGCAACCATTTTAATTTTAAGCTTAGATTTGAAATTTTTACAAATTATATACAATTATAATGAATCATTAAGAAAATGTTAAGAATTATTTTTTTTAAAGTATTTATGATATACATATTTTTTTTGGATTGACAGCTACTTGAAACTTTTACTCCCTGTCATTAATAAATTAATGCACTATGTAATCAGATCATTGAGAAAATCCAATTTTTCCTTTGGTTAATGTTGCAGGAAGTAAATAAAAGCAGACTGCCAGTAAAACCGGACAAGCAACCCGTCGATAAAGAGGAGACGACTGTAGAATCGACAGAGGTATCCAAATCTCCAGCCAAATCTACCAAGCCCACTCCCAAAAGATCATCAAAAAGAAAAGCTGAATCATTAGAGCTAGAAGAGGAAAAAGTTTCACCCAAGATTAGTCCAGCAGCGAAAAGGCTAAAACGCGCTGTGAAACAAAGTCCTTCCTTAAAAACACCAAGCAATGTATCTGCCAAGACAAAGGTCTCTAGCTCTGGAAAAAAGAATAAGAAATAAAAGTTGATGTTTTATAATTTTCTCCTATTTTGTGCTCCTTATTTGTTTTTGCCTTGGAATGAAATAATTTGCATAACACAAAGATCCAAATTGGACACCTTACACCTGAAAATGAACAGGTTCATCTTATTAGACCTATTTTTACACACAGTGAAATAGGATAAATCATGATTTTATAATATAAGCTATTTCAAAGGCATCTATTTCCTTTTTCAAACATTGCAGTCACAGTTTAATATAAACTTAAGATAAAATAAACTGCTTTTCTCCAATAGGTTTATCTTAAGCGGAATCCACTGTACTTACTCTAAACATGTGCAGTATTTAAATCATTACCCCTACTTAAGTTTATATTAAACAGTGAATGCAATGTTTAAAAAAGGAAATAGATGCCTTTGAAATAGCTTATATTATAAAACCATGATTTATCTTAATCCTATTTCATTGTGTGTAAAATAGGTCTAATAAGATGAATCTATTCATTTTAAGATATAAGGTGTCCAGTTTGGAACTTTTGTGTTATGCAAATTATTTCATTCCAAGACAAAAAGAAATAAGGAGAACAAAATAGGAAAAAATTATAAAAAATCAACTTTTATTTCTTATTCTTTTTTCCAGAGCTAGAGACTTTTGTCTTGGCAGATACATTGCTTGGTGTTTTTAAGGAAGGACTTTGTTTCACAGCGCGTTTTAGCCTTTTCGCTGCTGGACTAATCTTGGGTGAAACTTTTTCCTCTTCTAGCTCTAATGATTCAGCTTTTCTTTTTGATGATCTTTCTGTTTAATATAAACTTAAGTAGGGGTAAAAAATCAAAACATACATTGCAAATATGGCATAGCCATTGCCTAAATAATAAAATTATTTTAATCAATAATGAACG
Organism: Elysia chlorotica; assembly: GCA_003991915.1. NCBI lineage: Eukaryota > Metazoa > Mollusca > Gastropoda > Plakobranchidae > Elysia > Elysia chlorotica. The sequence continues at coordinate 47,837 of RQTK01000025.1, read as the reverse complement.
AAAACAACTTTTTTTTCTTCCAATTTATCAGTCCCCCTAGAAAGTTGCACAAATTGCAACAGGAAATGTTAAAAGTTGCGAAAATTGCGGCATAGTCCTAGCCTATAACTAACAATCATGTATTTTTGCTTACTAACATATATGTATTAAACACCAATATTACTAGTCTCATCACTCCCCACTTGGAAAAAGTGCACATTCAACATACAAAGGGGGAGAGAGTGAGGTAAAGACAGGGAAAGAAGAAAAGCATAGAAAGAGAGTGAATGAGTGTTTAAAAAGTAACACTAACAGTATGTTTCAAACTTTGTTTTAGGAGTCCTTAACAGTATGTTTCAAACTTTGTTTTAGGAGTCCAGACAGTTTTTGTCAGTTTATGACTGGAAGATTGCTGTAATTGTGTGGAAAACATTGTTTTTTTTTCTAACTGATCAAAAAGTGAAAAGAATTGCCAATAAAAGAAAAAAAGTTCCATTTGCTATAGCAACCATTATACCAAGTATCACTCCAACTCAACCAATGATTTACCCACATAAACATAATTATTCTCACTTGAAACCAAAAATATTTTAATTTTCTTCTTCTTATTATTATTAATAGAAGTTGTATGAGGAAAAGGGTGTTGAATGAGTTTAGCACATACTTTTATACATTGTATTCTCTGTCTTTACCTCACTCTCTCTCCCTTTGTATGTATATATACCCTAAAAACAAAACTTTTCGTCTTGGAAATTCATTCTATTGATTGCATTGATCCAATTGTAGAGAAATAAAATATCTTAACTTTTTCTTTCTAAATATTATAAATGTAACCAGTAGTGTTCAATCTGAAATTTTAAAGTTAATATAGGCCTATAGATTACCATACATGTACCTCTACATGAATGCATTTCAACACTGCATGCAGCTGGCATTCTCAACGTCACCACTGTGCTGCTGTTATGCTTTGAGGAACCCAGTTCTTACTTAGATTAAATAAATTAAAAATGTGATCGCCAATATTAAACTAAGTTAAACTTACTGTTAAAAGTTTGACATTTTTCCTACATATTTTCATTATTTTGGTTATTTATATTGGCTCATAATATAATATACAGATTCACTCTCAACTCTAATCAGCTGCAGGTGAAGGTGTTTTCAGGAAAATGTACCAAACATATTTTAAAGAAGTGTAAGTTTAAATGGTTTTTCTCACTTTTTCTGAATCTAACCTGCAGATTACTTTCTAAAAAAACTCATAACAACAATGAGATATTCAGAGCGATAAATTGATCCAATTCTTTTTGAACATTCCATCAATTCTATGGTAATCAGTCACCTTCACATTATATGTAATTACGGAAGGAAAATTGTTTTTTAAAAAAAAATGCTTGAAAAATTGACTGTAAATGAGTAATTGAAGCGGAAACAAAGAAACCTAAAAACAAACCGAAAAAACATGATTGCGTGTCTTGTACAACTAAACGTCATGGGGAATGCTGAAATAGGCGGATTTGAGGACATACAATATACGTGGGCTAGCATCTTGTCTAAAAAAATCTGACACACAGTGTACATTGTATGTCACGAAGGGGTTAAACGCAATGTTTATTGGGAAAGATTGCATGGAAATAAATCCGACCAAACTTTCACCTACATGCCCATGGACCTTAAACTGAGATGCTTAACATCACATATTAATGCATTGTCCACAGTGCAGTGCATGCTACTAATATTGAATGACATCTGTGTGTGTGTATGGGTGTGGGTGTGTCTGATGTACAATTAGTATGGACGAATGAAAGAATCTTGTAAAGCGCTTTGAGTTTGAGGCCAGGACATAAAGCGTTATAAAATGTACTTATTAATATTATTATTATTATTATCTCTTACGTAATACTGACATGGGCATACTTGATAAAGTACCAACTTTTCTCCTCTTTGTTGCAAGTAAATAAAGTTCTCTAAATTAAAAATCGTTCACTCCCTTTCTTCTCTGTTTTAAGTAACTTGACTGCCATACAGGTAGCCATGCAAGACAGACCAAATGACTAAGAATACTATCCTTATGTCAACTTATGCCTCTCTTACATTGTCTAACTGGTACAATAATTGGAACTTTGCTTAGTAATAGTAAGTAGATATTACTTGGGCACTATTTTGTCTGTGAGGGATGGGATTGGAAAGACGGAAATGATTATAATAATGTGACCACTGTATCATAACGAATTGCGGAACTGTATGGTACTGGTAGGTGTGTCCAAAACTTGAACACTGTTAGAACTAGGCAAAAATTGAGGTAAGACAGTCTGATCTACGCTAGCAGAAGCATGAACGCATTGAAAGTAGGCCTGAGCCTGCAATATACTTGCCCGAAGATGCCTTTTTGTTTTAAGAATAACTGCGCGTTCACACCAAAACATCGCTCGTACAAGTGAAATCGGACGAGGAAACTCATCTGAGCCAGTGCATTCACACCAAGTTTTTTCGCTCGTCCGTGTAGAATGGCAAATCCAAGATGGATACCAAGCTGGAGCTGTTATTGTGGTTGAGACGGAGAACACAAAAAAGAGCAAGACGAAGATATTGGGTTCATCAAATTTGGAGAAAATGTAAAAAACGTCTACACAAGTTGACATAGCCTCATATTATAATCCTCATAATCTGAAACAGACAACCAACTACAGACTTTCATTGTACAGTACAGACCTCTTGTATATGACTGTGATGAACGCTTCACACTCTGCGTAGCCATCTTGAATTATGTAATGGAATACAATAAAATCTATTGTCTCTTGAATGTCGCCGAAGTCAACTTGTGCTACTGGCGCCAGTCTATCTCAGGCATTTGTGCTGGTTGATGACTTCACAATTGTACCACACTCGTTGAAATTTTAGTGCTGCACTAAAACTAGAAAAACGTCCTGCCAAGAAAAAGTTACTCGTCCGTTATTGCTTACAAATGAAAAAGAAGTTTTTAGGTGCACTCTATCGCTTTAATGGGTTATTGCTTAGCGTGCGACGTCAGCGTCAGCACTATATAGATATATATGCCGAATATGAAACGATTCAAAGGAACAGATTTCTCATAATGTAAGCAAAGCCCTGTGTTGGTAATGTGAATATTAATATATATATATATTTATATTATATATATGCATGGTAGACATGTAATTATTGGGAAATAACTCTTTCAGGAATCTCTAATAGGACTAGGAGGTAATGTTCTTACTGAAAGTGCAAGCCTATTATAAGACAACATCAAACAAATAAATGCAAAAGGCTTTTAATTAGGTGCACTCTATCGCTCTAATGGGTTATTGCTTAGCGTGCGACGTCAGCACTATATAGATATATGCCGAATATGAAACGATTCAAAGGAAAAGATTTCTCATAATGTAAGCAAAGCCCCGTGTTGGTAATGTGAAAATATAGATATATATTATGCACTGTATACATGTAATAATTGGGAAATAACTCTTTCAGGAATCTCTAATAGGACTAGGAGGCAATGTTCTTACTGAAAGTGCAAGCCTTATTATAAGACAACATCAAACAAATAATGCAAAAGGCTTATAATTATTCTTTCCACATTAACAACACAGGGCTTTGCTTACATTATGATAATTCTTTTCCTTTGATATTCGGCTTCATACTGACAAAGTCTCGGATAAAATATTTGTAAACAAAATAACTTGTTAGTGAAAGACGAACATTCTACGCTTCACAGTTCTCATTTGAAATATCAGAGCCCACGATCTCATATTGCTCAAGAGAGACAGACAGAGAAGTCTTGCTTTTGTTACAATACTAACAATGTAGTGCAAATATAAAAAATAAGAAAACATTGCAAAAAAAATTTGCTATCGTTTAATTTCATTATTTCAACAAAGTCATACACTTACAACAAATTTAAAAATGAAACGACTAGGTTTTATTAAACAAAACTTAAGTCGCAGGTTCTGGAAAAGCATGGCAATAAAACTTCACATACAATTTAAAACAACTGTAGAATTTTTAAAATCTCAATTGCCAATTTGCATTAAATAAAAGTGCTTTAACTGGCAATCTAAAAAATTAATGCTAAGATTTAAGGATCATGTTAATTTGAAAATAATTATTATAATAAAGCTTCACCAGTGTGCATGCACACAAAAAAAAGGTAAAAATATATTAAAGCTATACCAGTGTAGTTGGAAAAAAATCCATAGCATATTAAACAGCCAATATATAAGAAAAATAGGAGAGAGGAAGCACTGGTAAATATTAAAAATATTAAAAACGTGTGACCTAATACGTGTCACCTATAATAAACTAAAACAAGAACAAAGTTAAAAGAGTATCAAAATTTCTTTGAGGATAAGAGATTCGTCAATATAAGACAGGTGACTAGGAACTAATTATGAGACTCAGGGTATCTATTAAAAGTTGTAAATTACTTACCTGTGAAGCTGATATGTAACACCTTTTACAAAAATAAACTGAGTTGTATACAATGAGGACAATAAGTGTCAGCACTGTTTAAGTTTAAAGAAGTTAAAGCATGGTACAGCCGACTCCACTTGTATTGCACTTGAATGAGTTGACCTTCGTTAGTATTGATTTAATCACCTGGAACCAAAACCAGTCTCTCTTTGTCTACATTAAAAAGAACGGTTGTGTAACTTAAGTGTTTATATGTCTGTGTTGATGTTTTTCTTTGTCCCCAGAATTAAGTTTTACAATACATTTTGACGGATAAATTGATTTTCCCATCCGTCTTGCACCCTGATTCTTTGTCTAAAGTTACGTGTAATAATACACATTCAAAACTTGCCTTTATCATCTCAGCCCTAAGTGCTTTGTGTAACTAGAAGTGAGGGAAGGGGGAGGGGTAACAAACTGCTGGCACTGCAAGGCACATGCTGGTCGTGCTGTCCCTGACACAGACAATGCCCTGACCAAACGTTCAAACAAAGTCAAACAAAAACAACCTTCCCCTCTCCCCTTGAGTCTTGACACAAGCACATACCACACCAACGTTTGTTCAGTTAGAAACATACACATGTGATAGATCATAGATCTACATCATCTAGCATCACTTGATTTGATCACAGTCCACCTCTGTAACCCACCCAGTCTTGTCACGAGGAGAACTAAACAGGACTTTATAGACTAGAGATCTACAGAGATCTAATCATTTCCTCTTTCTTCTGCTTTTATCCTCTATTCTGTTTCATTCTCTCTCAGTCTTAGGGAGATCGCAATCGGCGCTTCCAGAATTCCCTCTGTATTAAAAAATTCTTTGTCTTTTCTATCCCCATTCCTCCTTCTCTCTCTGCTCCCCTGACAATTACTTGCTACTTACTGCTGCCACCCGTCTTTAAAAAAATCTTTTCTCCCACTCACCTCCTCCATAACTATCACTTGCTACATATCCCCCCACACCCGCCCATTTTCTCTCCCATCTTTCATTATTCTTCTCTATCTTGTCCAGTGTTTTTCTATTTTGTTTGTTTGGCTTTGTTAGCAATAAGAACAGCAAGATCGTGGGAATGAGGAATAGGCAGCCTATATGCGCTGTGTGGACTACCATATGTAGGTTTCCAGAAGCCTATACAACTTGGTTTTCCAAAAACAAAACAATAACAGGAGAAAAGACATTGGTTACTTAGAAAAAAAAGACCAGTCACTCTGTTTTTGTTCCCTAGAACCTTCATTTTTTCCTTACGGTTGTGTTGATTAGACTGATGCGTGGATCATGACAACCCATCCCCCTGCAACATCAATACTTCCGTAGTCCACTGTAATTTGTTAATAATTTTATTTGAGATTACTACTTAAGTGAAAACTTTCTATACATACATTTCCATTTTCGACAGCCAATGATAAAATAAAAATATATTCTCAATCTATTCTAAGTGGAGATCAACAACCATGTAATCTTGGTTAAAGAAAGTTTGGATGTCTACAGAATCATTTAAAAATATAACTACAAGGTATTATACAAGTACACAAACTTGGGATCATAAAATATCTCCTCAAGACAAATCATGTAATATCACAAATAAAAACGATGTAAAAAATGTACACAACAGCTCATTTTAACTAAAATTGTAATCCTTCTTGAAAACAAAAGAGGGTAAAACAACATCAATACTGGGTTAGATTCAAGTAGGAGTCAGCCATTGGATGAAAAATATACATCACCAAAATTGAAATATTATGGCAATGGCAGAACCGGTTTCAAAGTATAGAGATTCTTGATTTTGTATGTTGTAACTTTTCATAATTCAAAAGTAAAGAACATGCTCCTTCTCAAATACATTTCTCAGTCAGGCTTGAAAATTTAAGTAAGTGGCATACAATTATATGAGTATTATACTAATAAAATTAAATTCTGATTATTTGTTGATCAACTTTCTTTACTTAGCTGAAGTCAACATACCGCGGACACCTCATAATTCGCATTGCTTGAGATTTGATCAAAACTTCGAATAAAGAGAATTTGAATTACAGGAGGGGACATACCTGAACCCCAAAAGTGTTAAAACTTCGAATAACGAGTCTCTTTTTAAAAGAGCCAAAAAAAGAGGAGGTGTGGTGGAAATGATCAATATGCCAAATAAATATGACCATTCATTGCCCCTCCACCTCCCTCTCCTAACATACGCGAAAACCACAAGCACACTGATCTCTATCACTCTTAGGAAACAAGAGTTATGTAGTGATGCAACACTAGACCCAGCCTTGTCAGTCAGTCTAGCCACGCTCAATACGACGAAACATCTTTCTTCCTCTCTGTTTTCCCCCAGCCCCTCCCCTACCTTTCTGTGTCTGTCTGTCTGTCTGTCTCTCTATCTCTCTCTCTCTCTGTGAATTTGCACCTTCTCTTCTTATTCAACTGCCTATTGAAGAACAAACAATTTTTTGTACTATGTGTCGAATCTAGTAATCTAAAACTGATTTCTACCATCTATACTTTTAATTGCTGAATCAAATGAATTTCAATAAAGTCCACAATGTGCGCAGTTACATTGAGAGAGAGAGTGAGTGAGTGAGAGAGAGAGAGAGAGAGAGAGAGAGAGAGAGAGAGAGAGAGAGAGAGAGAGAGAGAGAGAGAGAGAGAGACAGAGAGAGAAAGAAACACAGACAGACAGAGGCGCACATGGCTGTGTCACGCGGCAAAATGAAAGCTGGGAGAATGGCTTGCCATCGCTTGCCGGACAGCATTGGTGACAGAGTTCAAACAATGATTTTACACCTGCCTTAAGTAGACACCTGTGCTGGCTTCTCTGTCTCTTTGAAGGGAGTGGCGGCACGGAACCCTAATCGGCTGACCACTCAGTACTCACACATACACATCCCCACCCAGTCAATTTTTGCATAACAAGCATGCTTGTTTATGATCTCTCTACAAATTGGACACGACCTTCCCCTCTCCCCTTGAGTCTTGACACAAGCACATACCACACCAACGTTTGTTCAGTTAGAAACATACACATGTGATAGATCATAGATCTACATCATCTAGCATCACTTGATTTGATCACAGTCCACCTCTGTAACCCACCCAGTCTTGTCACAAGGAAAACTAAACAGGACTTTATAGACTAGAGATCTACAGATCTAATCATTTCCTCTTTCTTCTGCTTTTATCCTCTATTCTGTCTCACTCTCTCTCAGTCTTAGGGAGATCGCAATCGGCGCTTCCAGAATTCCCTCTGTATTAAAAAATTCTTTGTCTTTTCTATCCCCATTCCTCCTTCTCTCTCTGCTCCCCTGACAATTACATGCTACTTACTGCTGCCATCCGTCTTTTTTTAAATCTTCTCTCCCTCTCACCTCCTCCCTAACTATCACCCCACACCCGCCCATTTTCTCTCCCATCTTTCATTATTCTTCTTTTCTATCTTGTCCAGTGTTTTTCTATTTTGTTTGTTTGGCTTTGTTAGCAATAAGAACAGCAAGACCATGGGAATGAGGAATAGGTAGGCTATATGCGCTGTATGGACTACCATATGTAGGTTTCCAGAAGCCTATACAACTTGGTTTTCCAAAAACAAAACAATAACAGGAGAAAAGACATTGGTTACTTAGAAAAAAAAGACCAGTCACTCTGTTTTTGTTCCCTAGAACCTTCATTTTTTCCTTACGGTTGTGTTGATTAGACTGATGCGTGGATCATGACACCCATCCCCCTGCAACATCAATACTTCCGTAGTCCACTGTAATTTGTTAATAATTTTATTTGAGATTACTACTTAAGTGAAAACTTTCTATACATACATTTCCATTTTTGACAGCCAATGATAAAATAAAAATGTATTCTCAATCTATTCTAAGTGGAGATCAACAACCATATAATCTTGGTTAAAGAAAGTTTAGATGTCTAAAGAATCATTTAAAAATATAACTACAAGGTATTATACAAGTACACAAACTTGGCATCATAAAATATCTCCTCAAGACAAAATCATGTAATATCACAAATAAAAACGAGGGAAAAAAATGTATACAACAGCTCGCTTTAACTAAGATTGTAATCCTTCTTGAAAACAATAGAGGGTAAAACAACATCAATACTGGGTAAGATTCAAGTAGGAGTCAGCAATTGGATGAAAAATGTACATCACCAAAATTAAAATATTATGGCAATGGCAATGGCAGTACCGGTTTCAAAGGATAGAGATTCTTGATTTTTATGTTGTAACTTTTCATAATTAAAAAGTAAAGAACATGCCCCTTCTCAAATACACTTCTCAGTCAGGCTTGAAAATTTAAGTAAGTGGCATATATGAGTATTATACTAATAAAATTAAATTCTGATTATTTGTTGATCAACTTTTTTTACTTAGCTGAAGTCAACATACCGTGGACACCTCATAATTCGCATTGCTAGAGATTTGATCTAAACTTCGAATAAAGAGGATTTGAATTACAGAAGGGGACATACCTGGACCACAAAAGTGTTAAAACGTAATAACGAGTCTCTTTTTAAAAGAGACAAAAAAAAAAGAAAAATAACGTCTTCTCTTGCAAAATTCGGTTTATGAGAAATTTGATTTATTAGACATCGTTTTGTGAGATTTCCACTGTACTTAGAATAAGACAAAAGTGATTGGCGAAATATAAATCTGATCATATAAAGTGGACCTCGGATACAGCGAAGTAAGTGGGCCAGCACCAAAACTTTGATACATTCAAGGTTTACTTATAGGAAAGGTTGTAAAAACACACCAAACTTTTCCTCTTAGGGAGTTTAATCTATATAGGTTTTAATTTTTCTTTTGCTGTCTTCCTGAATTATTAAAAGTTTTAAAAACAGGTTGCCCGTTTCTGAAAGTGATTTTGCCTCCTCCAATAGCTAAAATTTAGTTTTAAACAAAAAAAAACATTTGTCCGCATTCAATGAATAAAAATTGGTGTTAATCTTGGGTTTGAGTGAATATTTTCATAGGAAGCTGATACTGCTCGAGCATGCGGGACTGGGAGTGGGAGTCGACCCAACTGAGATTACAAAATATCTTTGATCGTCAGTACTTTATACCTCCGTTGAATTTCCCGAAGAAACCTACACACATACATGTCTTAGTTTTTTCAACTTCCAATCGTCAATCATGAGCACAACCGAACTGAAAATGATCCCAAGTAACTGCGCAATTCCAACCTTCACCGAAATAAATGTACCAAGAGCCGATAACGGATCTTTTAGGCCTGTGTGTGTGTGTTTGTGGCGTTTTCATTTGACAAGTAAAAGAGGTGGGTGTGGGATGGGGTGGGGTGTACTGCCCTTTTTACCTCCTATGTGAACTTCACCTGTACATGTGTACTGCACTAAGCCCAAGTTTTTCACAGCTCTGAATTTGCTGAAATTTCTGGATATCTCAACCACTACTCTAGCCCAGTACTTTGTTACGTCCAAAGTTTTCGTTAAATCACTTCAATAGGCCCAAGGTCCTTTGATATGCTTTATGTAAGGGGAAAAACGTCCCTAAGCTAGTCTTCGTTACGGCTGAGGTTTAGTTGAGTCCAATGTTGCTATATTTAAGGTCCGCAGTATATAAAAGCACACACTTTTAGGTTTATCATTCTCATGTTTATTACAGCAGAAACCTAAATAAAAAAAGAAGTCTCTGATAAATCAAATTTGTCATAAACCAAATTTTGCAAGAGGAAATTTTTGTGGTTCAGGTATATCCCCCTCATTAATTCCATTCTCTTAATTGAAGTTTTTATCCAATGGCAATCAATTTGAATGATGAGGTTTTCACTGTATTGAATCACTACATGAACAATACAAAAACAATTTTGACAGATAAAAACAACAATGCCATGTCTTTACCACAAGATGCAACACAATCATTGATTAAATAGTGCCTTGGCAGATTGCACAATTTAAAAGAGATCTTTCTTCCACACCAAGTTTGATCTGGCCCATTCAAGGCGAGGTCAATTTTGAAGCAAAGATATTACACTTAAATCGAATTAAAACTAGTTCAAATACTTCAAATCCCGAGACCTCCTAACTTTTTACATAAAAGTCCGAATCTGTTAGTTAGAATGCTTTCTTGTTACAATCTCAATTATTACCGGTGGCTAAAATATCACACACTTTGAATGTCCATTAAATGGAGATTTCCACACAATATACACACACATAAAAAATGCGAGATAGATTTCCACACAATATACACACACATAAAAAATGTGAGATATCCTATTGATCTATAGACGAAAAGCACCAAACTTAGATTTTCCTTCCTGTAGACATGGACAAAGCTCAGGCTGACCCGGGCCACTCCCAGGTTTCGGGCTCGAAGCTCTCGTATTCCAAGGTGTACATGAAAGACCTGATATACTCTGCTTTGTTCTCTGGCTCAGGGTAGGCAGATGCCAGGCCATTACTGTAGCAGTATTGGGCCAGATCCACGGCAATTTTAAAGGATACTTCCTGGATATCACTGAGAGGCGGGTACACTCTCCCCTCAGCCAGATGGTCATCTGTAACAAGTTCGGCCAGACGCTGCAAGAGGTAACAGTTTTCAATTGGTTAGATTGGTTTGAAAAACACAAATACATATTCAAAAGAAAGCTGTTGTGTGACTCATCCTATTCCTAACCTTAATTCTGACCCTTTATTTCTCGAAATCAAAAACATGTTTCTTTATAATTTGCAAAAAAGCAAGCAAAAAGTTCTTAATTATAACTATAATTAGGTGGAATGAAGTTGATTTCTGTTAAAGCAGTAAAAGTGCCCGTTTCAATCAATGTAACTATAATTAGGTGGAATGTAGTTGATAACAACTATTTAACTATTAAGGCGGTAAAAGTGCCCTGTCTCAATCAATGTAACTATTAGTATGTGGAATGTTGATGACAAACTACTGTTTAAGCCCTGTTTGAAGCTTCTGACCTGAGCTGCCCTCAAGAAGAGCAAGTCTGGGATATGCCTTAATCCACAAGTGATCACTCCTAGTGCTACACCTGGGAAGATGTAAGCGTTGTTGCCTTGGCCAGGGTGCAGGGTCTTCCCATTCATGTTGTAGGAAGGGAAAGGGCTACCACTGGCAAACATACAGCGCCCCTGAAAGTAAAACAAATTTTTTTTCCAAAACAGTTTAACTACAGAGGAATCCACTAAGGATAACACTCTGGGAACAGCCTAAAAGTTTATTTCATCCAAAGCTTGAATTTAACGAAGAGTAAAGTATAAAAAAAGGGAATTGATGTCGCTGTTAAAATAGTTTATATAATTATAAAGATATTGTAACATTTGAGCACAGCTTTCTCTTAAGCAAAATGAATGTATAATGCCAAACAGATTTTAAGTTTATATTTTTTGTAACAGTAACACCTTTTCTGCAACTTGTGCTAGTATCAATCATGACACAGAAGATTACAAAATACTCTTCGAGTCAAGGCATTCAGTACCCAAACCTATCTGTTAGTGTAATCTGTCAAACTCAACAGATAAAAATTCTTGATCTGAATTCTTACACAATTGAGGTTAAAATTAGGAAAGCAGCATGTAGTTTTACCTGCAAAAATACCACATTTTCTCTCTAGCTGTGCCCTGCTAATAGAAAGAAGTTTGAGAATAGACCTGTTCTAAAAACATTCCCAACATAAAATGAGAAATGTGTCAAAAAAGTGAAGATCCTGTCATTCTGGCACCTCAAGCCTGCACACATGTGGTATGGCCTAATTTGCAGCCCAGTCGTTCTCCACTGCCACTGAGTAACATCATTGACACCCCTCCCCTCCATTCATTTATCTAACTCTTGGTCTTTTATCAAAGTAAGGGAAGCTGCCTAATGCATTGCTATGTAACGGAACGGTGAACACCATCCTTAGTATATCGACTATAATTTTAATAGCCATCTAGGTCCATATATTGATGCAGTTAAGTTTTATCCCCTTGCATCATCCCCTTACAAAACTCATAAATTTAATTAAATGAGTGGATGTAACTTGCAATCCTGGTGAATACTAAAGGGAAGAAGCACATGACATATGTAGATCTAGATTGAGCCTGTCTCACTTCAAACACCTACATGTGCATTGTAATTTTAAAATGGAGACAATGTTTAACCAAGGTACAGTGGTATCCGTGTAAGAATTCTACGCTTACAAACCCACACACCCTATGAAACATAATTCTTTCTCTTTAATTAACACCCTACCCTCCCGCTATTGGCCTCAAATGAAGTGTAAGAATCCATTTTAAGAGAGCCGGATATACATTTAGAAAAATATTTTTATCAAGCTAACACATTATTTTACCTTCCCTAGCATGGTGACTATTTCTATAGTGATCTAAGACTGATAGGAGCAGCGCACGTAACTGAATACACACGATCAGATGGGTGAGAGGAGTGGGCGGGGGAGGGGGTGAATGTACACAAGCCTGTGAACCTTTACAAACAGTAGACTAGGCTGGGGCCACATAAGATGATCAGAGAATTCTTCCTTTCACCATCTCTTTGTCACGTCGACTCGCCGCGCCTGTGGGTCTACAGTAAGGAACTCAAAGAGTTTTGCATTAACAAGTTAACCGACGACCTTAAACCCCTCCCCCCGTAAGTAAGGCCTGCCCTCGAATAAATCAAAAGTGAACAGCAGTTGTTTTGCGAGAGTGGGTAGGTATCCAATCATTGAGGAGTAAAAGTGACTTGACAATTAAACAAGCAACCCATTTTTTAAAATCCCGCCCATCACTCCCCGGATATTTCAATCACTAAATCTCTTAACAGACTCCGAAAGGGTGCACGCTCTTTAAATCTCTATTTTCCGCCTACCTCTTCTCTATTTCACTATTCTTTCTGTCTCCTTCTCTTTTCATTCTATCTCTGACCCTCTAACTCCCATTCTTTCTTTCTCTCTCATCCTCTGTTTCCGCCCCTCTCTATTTTTTCTTCGTTATCCTCTCTCTTTTCCCCTCTCTCAAAGTGGTACCGATGTCTAAGGGTTCGCAATATCCAATCGCATGGCCGAATGTTCTTTCTTTAATTTCCTCAAATTAAATTTTGATCCCTTAACAAGAGCGTTGACTGTATGATGTGTACACTGCTGTAGAAGTGCGGTAAGCCATCTGGTTGAAATCAAACAAGTCTTCCTTTCCCCAACGCCAACTCCCCGCACTTGTCAGTCTAAGGGAAGGGAACTCAAAGAGTTTGACATGCAGGTGTGAACATCTGGCTGCTCTAGACTGAGAAACACGGTTATTGCACTGACCAGAAAGTAGGAGTTGACCATTCACGCAAAGCGCTTTGATACAATTCCTTCTTAAAGTTGTTTGTTCTCTCTCCTCCTCCCTCTCTCTCTCTCTTTTTCACAACCTCTTTTTCAACCTTTCTCCCCTCTCTCTCTTTTCTTTTAATCTTTTCGAGACCTTTCCCCCCCCCCCCCCCCCCCCCCCTCTCTCCGCCTCCCTTCTTCTGTCCCTCCTTGAATCTTTATGTTTGCTTGTGTATCTCTCTTCTCTCTCTCTCATGAGGGAGGCGGCCCAAGGGTAGAGCACACAGTCCCTATTTGAGAGCACTACGGGTTCAATTCCCGCCCTAACTGCTGCTTTTTACGTATTTTCGTAAGTCAGTGGCAGTATACCTCTCCTAGATTCCGTTTTTTTTTTTTTTTTAAACAGAAACTAAAAATTTAGTCTAAGAGACATCTGTTTTCTCTCATCAAAGATGGGGCATTGTTAGTGACTTGTTTAAGCATGGTCAAATGATAGTTGCACGATTTTTTTAATATAATAAAAATCCTCTCATATTTTTATGTATGCAAGTCTTCTAATGCAATTAACAACATTTACACCTTATACTTTCTCAAGCTGTAGAATTTTGTCCCTACCTCAGTGAGGGCATAAGCCTGTTCGGCTGAACACTCTGCCTTGCTTGTGGGGTTGCTCAGAGCAAAAATGATTGGTCTTTCATTGTATTTCCCCATAGCCTTGATTATTCTGTCCGTGAAGGCTCCAGGCACAGCAGAAGCACCTTGGAAAAGATGAAGGGCAAACTAAGCATATATATATATATATATATACATATACTAGTTGAAGGCCCGAGAATTCGCGATATTAAAAGTTTAAACCAATACCCATGTTGGCATTGATGTTATGTTAACAGAAAATGGTTGATCAAGTTATGTATTGTCATTGTTTGGGGCAGTTAGCAGTGTAACTGTAGAAGCTGCCTAACTGATGTCAGGTGATGATGTAGATCTAGATCTAATCTGTGTGGGTCTATCCTCTTTTCGTGGTGGTGTAGCAGATCTGAAACTGTGTCTATGTTGAGGAGATCTAAATCTATGTCTGTTTTCACTTTGCGTAGATCGAGGCAGGGAGCCCACAAAGAGCACACATTTTTTTGTATATAGCTAGATATATATATCTATCGATCTATCTATCTTTGTCTCTCTGCAGTTTTTATTGTTTTCCTTCATATTCTTCTTTTACGACTCTTTCTCTCTTAGCTGCTTTTTCTTCTGCTCTCTCGGCTTTCATTCCAATTTTCTCCCTCTCCACTTCCTTTTCTTCTTTTTATATCACTCTTGTCTAGCTTTTGTTCATCAACGCTTTCTCTCTCTCAATTTTCTTTTCTGTCTATCTTGGCTTTCTTTATAAAACCAAAAAGATGGTGAAATTTTAGCATGCCAGAGGAGTCAGACAAACTATTATACGTGTATATGCCTCTGCTCTTCTGGCTCAACCAATATTTTTTTTTTACTGTCACATATATGAATCATTTTCATGTACTCCATTTTCTTTTTAAATTGATAATTGGGATCAGCTATGGTGTATTCCTTGAGCTGTATCTTCCTATCCCTTCACAGATTACTTTTAGTTTATAAGGAAAACTAAGTTAATCTTAACACCATCTTGTGCTAAAACTGTAATGTATTGCGAGAGTATGTATTCTCTCTTGATGTAGCAGCAAATCCTTTGCGGCTAACAATCAAAAACCTGGGCGAGTTTAATGTTCAATCTACTGTCTTGGAAGTGAGACTAAAATATAAAAACATTTTCAAGTGGTATTTACTTGTAAAATTTAATCATAGCTTACATCATTAAAACTGTATAATACAGCTTCTGTTTACAAGTAAACCACAAAAACCTACATCACTTATCACTATGTTTGTTCCTACCTCACATCTACATCTATTGTTTTAAAGATTAACTTTTGTTTCAGGCATCTGATAAAATTATTACATAGATAACTTAGGTTCAACTTTTACACAATTTTAGAGAGATCAGACTAGATCACTAGGGCCCAGGTGACGCCCGACGGCTCAGCTTGGGTATTCCTGGTGAGATGCCACTTGCTCCTTCATTTCAATCAAGCTAAGCAGTTTTTTATTCTATATCATTGAAAATTGTTGTCACTGACCAATAATAGCTGTGGGCTTAATTTCATCCACCATTTCTTCAAGGTTATTCATGTGCTTGAAATCCTTGGCAAAAACAGCTTTGTGGCCTTCGATATCCCCGGCAGGTCTTCCCTGGAAAGAGAGCACAAGGTAAAGAAATACAATATAAAAAACAAAGAAGCACGCGCTGAAGCATTTTTAAAAGCAATTTTGTCTAATAAAGCAATTCACAGTATATTGATTATGTGCCATTCTTATGTAGTAAAAATGTCAAACATTGTACAAAAGAAATATTATTAGTATTACCAGACCAGATGGCAAAATCATAATATAATAATGGATGAGAGCTTGTCATAGCTAAACGTGGATCAGAACCTGTCAAGATTAAGCTAATAATAAAATCTGATATAATTTAATCGTTATTTGGTATTCTTGTTGCAAACATTAAATGACCTTTGGACATAAGAAGTATTACATTGCAATATTTAAACTATAGACTTCCAGTAACAGCAAGAAAACCATTTATATTTAATGCTTACTTGGAGAGTTGTTCCCACACAGACAAAAAAAGAGTAAATCAATTGAGGGGCAAAGCAATTCTCCTCCACGAATTTCCTTAAGTAAAATTTTAACTTTGCAGAGAGATTTTTCAACATTTGTTACATGTATTTTCAAACTGATTATGACGTTGAACAAACTCATATGCGAGCATAAGTAAAAAAACCCACCCAAAAACTAACAAATATACCTTGCAGAGAACATACTCACTAAAGGCTAAGTAGGAAAAGGACAAATGAAAGCTGAGATGGAATAAATCACCTTTGTAAGAAGACCCCCTATATCAACCATCCAAATCTTGCTATTAGCCTCAGCTTCTGTGGCTCCTTCCTCTTGCATGGCTAAAGATAAAAGTTGAGCTATTCCAGTGTTTGCCTTGAAAATCAACAAACAACGAAGAAAAGAGATATTTGTTAAAGTTAATTGCCTTTCAGTCATATAAACTAAGATTATTGAACTCAATACTGCAAACTATGTTCATATATAATTTTTCTGGTGCTTTCTTTTAGTTTGTTTTTATTTAAAAAAAAACAAAAAACAACAACCTGGTTAAGCTAAGAAATGAAGGATTCCTATTTCTATTACAATTCTAGAACAATAACTATCCAAAAAATGTAATTTTGATTAAAAAAATTTTTGTTCAAGTCAAGAGACCTTTCTTTTTTTTTTTTTTTTTTAAATTAAAAACTAAAGTGAAAGGATTTGACATAAAACAATTAAAAATACAGAAAAACTGAAATTACGGAGGCTATTTAAGTACAAAATATCCTCTACTCACAACCACTTGAGGTAAAAAAACCCTTGAAGAAGAGGTTGCTTTGTTAAATCTAACGACTAAAAAGTTGTCCCACACCTACCACCAGACATACAGAATTGGGATACATAACAAAAGCCTCAGATACCACATTAAAGAAAAAATATTTACTCATTTCATTTCAAGAAAGAAAAGAATAGCACTAACCCCACCAGCTCCTTGGAAGAGGAAGACGTTGTCAATGAGCTTTTTGCCAGTGATTCTCAAACTTGCAAAAATCCCTGCTGCCCCCACGGCCGCAGTTCCTGAATAAGGGGCAATGATTAAATTTAAAAACTATGATATTTGTGTTGTTGTATCTGCACATTTAAAGAGTAATTGCGTAGCTTTCTCACAGAATGACTCTCGCAGTGGCCCATACTTATTCACTTATTACTTCACTGCTGAGAATAGAGCAGAAAATATACCTTAAATATAAAGCTTACTTTGAAATGGCACAATTAATTCATAACTCAAATCAAGCTTTTGTCTTCAATTCGAAAGTTCTCTTGATTCTGCAGAACCTAAAAAGTGCAGCACAAAAGAAAATTTTACCTTCTCTTGTGATAATTGATTCCTAATCCTTGACAAAGTCTCAGCAGCTGAGAAAAACAACCTACTTTGTTTAATACCTCAAAAAAAAAAATTCTGACGATTCTCCTGCAGGTATACATATGTCTGAACTGTAAGACTCATTTTGTGAGATTGCTTGCAGTTACGCGTTTATTTCCCTTCATTTTAATAGTCTAAAATAATCTTTAAAAGACACAGGCGACAAAGTCTTCCAACAGTTAATTAGGCTTGTCCTTTCAAATCAACATGAGGATAAAGATAAGGAACATGAATTACAAGCCATCATACGTTTTGATTTAATAGTTTTTTTGTCATTGAAAGGTTATCTTTATCTCAGTCCATTCACAAACAAACCTTATTAAAAAAAAAGTTATTTTCCAATATCGTTATATCTTAAACTAAGGTGCAAATCTAACTTATACAAAAGAAAATTTCTAATTCATTACATTTAAAAAAAAAATACAAACTTCTCTGCACATGCTTATTTTAACAAAAAGTGATCTTTCAGGAAATATAAATAAGCATTCTTTTTCTACTTCAATACAATTTAAAAAAAGATTTACATGATCTGCCTAGGATACAAATGATGCACTCTTTCACCTGCCTTGAATATCATCATTGAAAGTGCAGTATTTGTTTCTGTACTTATCCAAGAAGCGGAAAGCATTATGGTTTGCAAAGTCCTCAAACTGAATCAAGCAAGTAGACCCATATCTGTTAAAAAAAGGGAACCAAGTATGCACCCAAACATAAGGGTAATGATATCCTCTTCAGTTGGTATAATACCCAGAAAAAGGAGAAAAACATGAAAACAGAAATCAAAAGAAAAAGGTAGGGGATCAATACAGAAGTATAAAACCATGTCCCATCATTGCACAGCATAAAAAACGTACAGAGTGAATTTGCACTTCAGTTCAAACAAACCACATAGATCTCATAATCATACTTAAATAAAAAAGTAAATAAACATTTTCAGTACATATTAAGGAGCGGCAGCAAAATATCTTTGATATCTTCAATTGTCAGCTAGGAGCTGTCAAAAACATTTATTTTGCCATAAAAAAGAGGAAATGTTCATATCTTATTCAGTATGCTTATGTTTTTTTAGTTTATTGTCTCATATTTAGAACCTTAGAGTAATAATTTTAGAAATTAACTTGCTATTTTCTTCCCTCATTATTTATATTTTTTCAGGATTGCTCTCATATTATCTTAACCTTAACATGTGATGTAGAGCTAGAAAATTTTTCTTTTTTTCAAAATAAAAAAATAAAATATAGATGCTTGTTATTCCCAAAGTTGTTATTGAATTGAGAACCACAAAAGACAGCCTTAAGAGATAAATCTGAGCTGGTGTACGACGAAACTAATAACAATATTTTGAACTTTTCTTAGGTACCACAAATCCCCGCCCGCTGCGAGTAAAAATTCTCGTTGTGGTGCTATAAAAAGAATATAACATGCTCCCGATATAATGATTGGATTTCTTTCAAATAAAACCACTATTCTTTCCAAAGGTGTTTTAATTTCAAAATGTGTTGTTTGCTTTTGTGTGTCAGTTTTCATCGCCCGTTATAAAAATGCCCAAAAACTGTGACTTTGGGTCAGACTGCATTGTGCCATGTCTCTTTCTATAAACTGCTTGTCTTATTCTTAAATCTGCTTTCCGTCATTAGCTGTATAAATTTAGAACTGATATCATTATCAAGAGAAATATCTCGGCTTTAACATGGTACCAAACAATCAGTAACAATGGCAGCATATCTGAAGATGGCGTTGGTTTAAAAGATTAAGAGGTTTGAAAATGAGACTTCTACCAAAATGAGTCGACATTGTTTGGTATCCACATTAAGTACATCCATTTCCTTTCTAATAAAATAACATTAAATACTTTTTAAATAACAATGGCGCGTAGATCAAGTAATTTGAAACACAGCCAAAGTCGTATTGATAACCAAGATAATCTAGATATAGATCTAAATCTAGGCCATGCCAGCTGTTTTTTGTGGGTATTTTTTTTTTCCATGTTTCTTGCAGTGTGTACCAATAGTAAGCATGTTTAAACAATGGAAATAATAGTTTTTAGCATTTAGAAAAAAAATAATACATTTTAATTACAAACTGCGAGCTGCTGAGTTTGATTTATAGAATATAGATCTAAAAAAAATATAATTTTGCGTATTTTACAGGAATAAGGAGTATCAAATAATGAATTTGGCTTGAAGGCCAAAAAACTTTCTTAAGAAAATAATTGTAAAGAAAAATTGTACGATGGGCAAGGCCATATTAGTATTACTGAAGTCAGAAAATATTTGAAGGGAATTGTTATTGTTTACGAACTAAAGGCCAAAAGGGAAGAAAATGAAAATGTGAATAAAAATCCTATTGAGGCAGGTTCGAGTAATGCCAAAGTTTAAGCTATTAATTGTGTAGGTTGTGGGAGAAGCTTAGTGATAGTTGAACTTTCTTTTAATTTAGAACTACATGTACTATTACTATAAAACTGTGTAGGCCAACTAAACAATTGATTACGTCTTGAAGACAAATGATGAAAAATCGTTTAATCTGTAATGCTAAGTATAATTAGTATGACTTAGCCTAACAATAAATTTAATGCATTTTTAAACACTTCACATTTTTAAAGTTACCAAAGTCATTTTTTACATCTTACTATTTGATCAATGTATTAAGGGTCTGGATATGTTAATAAAACTGTGCATTAAATGATAAATCTGCACCATAAATGCAGATCACACTAATGTTTTCTTTTCATAACTGAGCAATTTTTTAGTGAGATAACGATGGTAACATTTTTATATTATCTCATGTTTTTTTTTTAGGATGAGGCATATCATTACATAAAATGAAATTTTGAGATATAAACAGTGTTTCAATAATTAAATAATCATATTCCGCATCCCAAAAAACATAAACCCTGAATGCTTCATGACTCTAGTGTAAAAAGCATGTTTTTAATGATGTAAACTATCAAAATAAAATGCATTTTTATATGCTATATTATATTACATATTTTATTGATTTTAATTCCTTAAAATGCAATCTTGAAATAAACATAGATAGCATAATCAGATTTTGCATCCAAAAAAAAAAACGAACTCTGAAACTTTCATGACTCTTACATGAAAAATATGTTTTTCATGATATAAACGTGCAAAATATGATTAGATTTTGACAAATAGGACGTTGTGCCGATTTTGGATGTCAATAATTTTATTAAAAAAACCTTCTAGGTTGCTGAAAATAATTCAGTGTCCTCATACCAATATTTTGTTTGAGCGAAAAAAGTTAACATTTTAAACTATCAGAAAGATGAGTATTTTTTCTTTTATCACAGCCCAAATTTGCCTCGTATAGTCAATTTTCTTAAAATATTGATGTGCTGCAAGTATTTTGGGTCATCTTTGATGATCAATAAAAAATTTATTTGATTTTCTATCCCATGACATTTTTTTAGTGTTAAGTCATTTTACTGGGAATTGTAAATCTGTCAATTTTGGTTTCACAAGATTTAACAATTGACTTTTGAGTGTTTTTATAAATAGTCTGATAGTATAGTAGCTATATTTCTGTATTGAAAAAGCTGTCAAGTTTTTATATATCAATCAATTTTGATGAAATATGTTGGACATTTCATGTTTTCATGAGACCTTTACAGTGCAATTGGTTTAATTCAAATCTGCAGACTCTGAAAAATCAGTTTGTGGTACCTAGTTTTCTGTCTGTTCATTTCCGTTTTTTTTTTTTAATTCTGATATTGACAGTAGAATCTTTTAAAATCCAACACAAGTAAAGTATGTTCAAGAAAACTCCAAATACCTGCGCTGTACTGCATGCATGAATTCATCCACTAACTCATCATACTCTGCACCAGTGATTCGACCCTTTTGACGACCAATGTAAAGAGGATCGGCATGCAATTTCTGGAGTAGTAGAGATTTGTTTAAATTTCAAGAACATGATTGGAAATACATGAAAAATATAATAACAATAATGCATAGAAAGAGGAGACCGACAAATGGATTTTTTTTTGTAAGACACAATTTTTGTTCGTTGGTTGCCAGTATATTAAATAAAGGGCAGTTAATATCAAGCACAGTTTGGACTTTATCCAAGTCAGAGAAAAACAGTCCATTGTTGGAACTGAAAGGCTGTGTTAAGGCCACCAAAAACATTGTCGTTGTTGTAGATCTAGGTTTGAGAATGTGTAACTTACATAAAAGAAGAACTAAAAACCTTATAAAAAAAAGACCACTTAAAAGGCAAATTTAGTGTCTCACAAATGTTTATTGAGTGATGAATGCAGATGCAATAGAGCGTTTATAGTATATAGGAAATAAACAAAAGAATTATGATTAATGAGTTTACATTAAGATGATATGAGAATATATCCAAGTCCACTAACCTTGTTATTGGTGCCAACATCCAAAAGAATAGGCAAGCACTTAGCTGGATGGATACCTCCCAATGCAGTGTAGAGGGACAGCTTTCCTACTGGTATTCCCATCCCATAAACTCCCAGGTCGCCAAGTCCCAAAATACGCTCCCCATCAGTTACAACAATAGCCTGTATTAGAAATAGGATTACATGAATCAAATTTTTTCCACAACAAAGATATATTTATATTGTTCATGCATAAAATTAAAAAAAAAATTTCAAACTTAAAAACAAACTATACTATTATGCTAACTTTAAAATATACTTTGAGAAAACAAAATTTGAACTTCTCACAGAAAGAAAGTCTATAAAATATAAATTTGCCTTCTTTTCTTACCTTGACATTTCTTTCAGGCCAATTACACAATATGTCATAAATATGACCCTTGTCATTTATGGATATGAATAGGCCTCTGCAGAAGAAAAAAAAATGCAGTAATAATTATGTCTGAGCATTTCAAATAGAGTAAGACATCAAAAGATTGCTATTATATAACGAGAGGTTTTATACAAAATAAATTGTAAATGACAATTCTCTCTCATGATGAAGTTAAAAAAAATCTGAGGCAACCAGGGTGAATCAGGCACAAGTCAGTGATATAAGTTTTGAGCAAGATCCCTCTTGGACCTAGTACATTGTACTGAGACTGTGTCCCTCCACTGCTGAAAGAAGTCCTCTGCAAAACATCTCCATTTCACTCTATTCTTTGTTGACCACAACCATGTAGCTCTGCCATTTGGCGATGCTATCTTTTTATTTATTTTAGGCTTCCTTGTGCCCTCCTACCTTTCCTAACTTGCTATTCTGTTTTCTTTCAAACGTGCCACATATCATACACATCTTCATTTTTTTTTTTTTTATTTGTTATATTATTACTTCTAACTTTGTTTTCTCCTTAAGTGTGATGTACTTGTGATTTTCTCTATAAGGTTCTCTCTATTTCTCTTTGATTTGATATACTCTCATACAGGTATAAAAAGAAATGTGAACTAGATTGAGGAAAAAAAACAATGATTGTTTTTGTATTAATCAAATTTAAATGTTCTATTGTTAAGATTAGAGGAATATCTTTATGATTTATTAACTTGTTCTTTTATTTCTTTTATTACAGGTAACTAACTGTAAACTGAAATTGTCATTGTTGTTTTCACTAAGATTTATTTAATCAAATAGTCTTTTTCAAAATGTAACAAAGAGTGTTGACCCACTCATTTAAAGATGATCTAGAAACTGAAACATTATCTGAATCTTAGATGCAGAAATTGGGCATAATTGTTTTGTATGACTTTGCCAATTTTTCCCTTAAGGTCCTCATGATAAACTTTTTAACGGAACAAAGATCGAAACTTACCTTGGACGTCGAAAGACAATACCATAATGCTCACAGGCTTGGCCAACAGTAGGGGTGTACACAATTGGCATCATTTCTTCTACATTCTCTGACAACACCTTGGGGGAAAAAGTAACTTTAGAATTGAAAAATTAATTGTAGATTAAACATCTTTAAAGTAGTTCTATAGTTTTACAATCCAGACACTAAAAAAGGCGTAATTAGCATGATGGAAAGGTTAAATTTCAATGTGCATAAGAAATTGAGTGTTTATCAGACTTTTAATTGAGGTGGTGAGACATCACTGTGGAAGACATTCTTTAGCTGTACAAATCACAAATCCAGGCATTTGGGACAAGAATCGCCTCCATATGTAATTGATTTTCAACCCATAAAGATGGAAAAAATGTAACCATTTTTTCTTTTTTTTCCCCCATTATTTTGAGGGTGCTTTAGCGCTATGGTTGGGGCATTGAGCAACCATTGCAAAAATGTTGGATGGACATTTTTTTCAGCATGGAATAAATAGCTGAAGTCAAGGCGAAAGTAAAGTACCTACCTCACAATGTCTCACAATGCATTTTGCCTTGTACAACAGGGACCCTTAAATCTGAGTTTTCCAACTAATTTTAATTTTGTTTAGAAAGTTTTTTGTTTTGTTTCATACATAATTCATATGAACTTTCAACATCAAATTTAATCTTAGCGTTACCTTATAAAAGAGCTTTTCATTTCTGTCCTGCAATGATATGAGGTAGATAAATCTATCCAAATCATTGCTACGCTTTTGGAAATTTGTAAGCACTCGAACAGTCTGCTCTTCCATGGTGCGGTTGCAATGATATGAGGTAGATAAATCTATCCAAATCATTGCTACGCTTTTGGAAATTTGTAAGCACTCGAACAGTCTGCTCTTCCATGGTGCGAACCACTGGTGGTATGAGCCCATGAATACCCATCAACTGCCTCTCTTTCACAGTAAAAGCAGTTCCCTTGGTACAAATTAATAAGTAGAAAAAATTTACATCGGCTATAACTAACAAATCAGGTCAAAGCAATTGTCCTATTAAAAAAAAAAAGACAATTTACAGTATGATTCTAAACCTTAGAAAACAAAAAATGCTCAAAGCTAAATGCTATGTGAAACCGAAATTAATAATTGCTTGGTTTTTGTTTCATAAACTCTTTGATGCCAGGCTCATATCCTGCAGAAAAATTTATATAATTTATGAATAACACATATTCTTCATATTGAATAGTACCGGCAATTACATATTAAATAATCTCATACAGTGGAACACGTTTAAACCGAAATTTTAGGGGGTCTATTTTCAATTTCGGTTTAAACATATTTTGGTTTAAACATAGTCAAGATAAAAGGGGGGAAAAACGAAAGGGACGCAAGCCAGGAAATTTGAATTAAAAATAGGGTAATATCCCTTCTTGGAACACATGTTAAATGAGTTTCGCCAAGCCCCCTGCATAGTACAATGTAAAGGGTGTTCATTTCGTTTTTGTTGTTTTTTTTCACTTTGTTCTTATCTTTTCTTGTTTTGTGTGTCTTCGTGTGTGTGTGTGTAGGGGGGGAGGGTTGAAAAATTTGGTGTCATTTTTTTTTGTTTTGTTTTGTTTTTGTTTCTTTTCTATTCGAATGTGGAAACAAATATGGAATATCTTTGGCCTTTTCTATCTTTTCTCTAATGCCAAGAATGGCCGAAAATGTAGAGCTCGATATTCCGTTTTTGCGACCGATTTTTTGTTTTGCCAATTTCATCACCACTATTCAAAATTAATAATTACATACCTTATTCAGTTTTGGATTTCTCAAAATATCTATCCCACGAACACGTGAGTGATGAATGAGTTCTCTTCGCCTGTTTTCCTCTTTAGAGCTCTTTTCTCTGGAGTTCACAGATGTCAGCAAAGCCCTATTTTTGTAGAAAGAAAGGGAAAATATGATTCTATAAATAGGCCAGAAGCTTTATTCTCCTTTATCTAAACTTCAGCCATTAATCCCAAGATCCATATCAACATTCTATTTATAAACCACTTTATTGAGAAAAAAATGGAAATTTTATTGCCCAAAATTAATTAATTAAATTTAATATTTTTTTGTGTGGACATAATTCATGTACTTGACTATTTCTTCAGGGCGGCTAATCATTCAAATTAATAAAGAAATAAAAACCAACAATTGCAAGATTATTTTCCTTTATTTTGAGGTACGTTAAAGAAGAAAGGACTACTAACAGTTACAATAAAACATAATGTGCAGGAATGAGGACATGTCAATTTTGTAATTCAAACGTTGTCAACATGCTTGATCAATTCTTAAAATTAACTTGAATTAATGAACCAGGTTAACCCCAGAATGAATCTCTGAACCTTTCTCACAGTATTCCAAAACCTTACATTCAACATAACTTGGACCCAAGATTAATGCTAACTTTATCTTGCTTTTTTATTATTCAATTTAAAGGCTAGTTTTAGTTGTTACTCCAAAATGTGCTGTAATAGTAATAGGGTTTACAAAGATTGGCACATATATGGAACTATTTCAAGAAATCTAGGTCAAGACATTAAAACACTGGCAGCATTTTCCATCTTGACAGTATACATGGGCCAAAAGAGGACTTTAATTTATTGAGCAATATATTTTGACAAACTTTTATGGCGTAGACAACTAAATATTATTTGCAACATGAAATGGCTTGAAACATGAAATTTTATTCTGCCCAGTCCTGCACAAAATGATGCACATTTAGAATCTAGTGTCAACCCAAATGATTATCTTTTTTACTATCAGAACCACAACTTAAAAACATTGTGGTAGAAATGACGATTTTCCGCTGTAGTTGTTTTTCTGAACAGCAAACAGTACGCATTAACATGGATGGGAGCAAACAATTTCAAACAGCCTATAGATTGATTAAATTTTGGCAGATTTTCTGAAAAAAGCCACACATGCATTAAATTAACTATTAAAACCAATGATAGTCTACCGATATTAGATCAAGCCAAAATGATCATAGAGTCTCTAGGTGTCTGATTATAACATTGATAACCCTCAATCATTAATAAGACAAACACAAAAAAAAGCTTTTAGAAGACCTCAAGCTAATTGTTGATAATTGGCCATGATAATGCCGGCACCCTCCTACCTAGGCATTAAGTTAATTTCGCCATTTTTTTCCTAATAGAATATGTTTAAAGATTCATGTCAACTTTCCAATTTTCTTGCACTCTATAGAATATATTTAAATATATTTCCAATTTGAACCTAAAGTCTTGTTTAGATAAACCCTCATCCCAGTGGGTAGTATCTTGAAAAGTGTGAATATAGGACTACTAAACTTACAGCCGCTGCTTAGCTGTAGAGAAAACATTCCTTGACGCAGTCGAAACCACAGAGGCCATGATGATACAAGTTGGGCTTTTACAATGTAGGCCTGTAAACTCTCCCTCTTGGATTAAATGCCACGGTGACAGCCCTCTGCAATAAGTTGACCCTGACCTTGAAATCTGAAGGAATAACAGTTTTTTAAAAATGCCAAATCTTAGGCAATGATAGATACTGTTTCTACACATTTCTAGAAACAACAAAGCCCATTTTCATCTTGGCCTACTAATCTGAATATATTGACATAGAGATCTAGAAATCTATTCTAGTTATTTTAACTCAACAGTGAAGTGGTTAAGCTTTGAGTAGATCTAGATCTAGATCTAGATCCCGCAATGTAATCTCGATTGATCTAATCTAGTTTAGATTAGTCTAGACAATGTCTATATATGATATCCAGCTAGATTTTTGTTCACTGAGAATCTAGATTCTGCGCCTGGAGACGATGTTCTTCTTTTGACTCTATTAATATAATTGGAGGATTGTTTACGATACTCAAAGTTACTCCTCATTCCTATGCTGCTTATCTCATTTGCAATTAATTTTGAAATGATACCAAGTGATCAAGCAGACCGTGTCCTCAGGTTAGTTCTTCTCACAGATTTCTATTAATAGCATTCTGTGCTTCTTATCTTTGCCTTGTCCTTGAGGGCCTTGACCCCAAAGAACTTCTTAAAAGAAGGCAGAGATGGTCGAGCACCATCGGATCCCTTAGATCTGGATCTAAACATAGATTCTAGATCTAGATTAAGACTTGATCTCAACTCGCACCATTGAAATGTCAAATAATTTGAAAGTATGTAATCTAGGCGTAAAAGGTAACATTATACTTGAAGCCTTTCTACAAAAAAAAAAAAAGAAAGAAAAGAAAAACATTAATAATATGAATATATTGTATAAACTGTTCACTTGAACAACAGCCCGGCTAGCTCAGTCGGTAGAGCATGAGACTCTTAATCTCAGGGTCGTGGGTTCGAGCCCCACGTTGGGCGATAATTTTTTTTCTTCTGAATAATTAATATTACGCATGCCATGAAAACCGTTTTTTTTCTTACCAAACACGAGCAATATTCAAAATAAATGTAGAGGAACAAACACAAAACAAAAAACCGGTTGCCATACTATTGCACATTAAAACACGCACAACAATGACAACAACAACAACAACAACAACAACAACAACAACAACAACAACAACGACAACAACAACGACAACAACATTAAAGAGAATTAATGTGGGCAGACCTACAAAGGCTGGAAATATAACATAGAGTATGTGTCTTTGTTTGTTTTTTTGTTGTTTTTTTTTTGTTGTTTTTTTTTGTTTTTGTTTTTTTATGTTTTCTGAATGATTTGGAAAGAGCAATTCCGAATTGAAAACTACTCAGATGACTTTCGAAGGATTGCACCGGGTGGTTGATCTTCAAGTATCGAAGGAATACATGACATGGATTTATTCCCTTGTACTAGTTAGAGTCAGTAGGTAGGTTACATTTGTATTTACTTGAATTTTAGGGCTGTCCCTTCCTGGTCGTTAGAGATCTTGCGAAGATCACAACCCTGTGAAAATTGTTTGTCTATGGCAACATGAATTTTGTAAATTTAACGAAATGGAACAACATTAATTTGTCTCACATAGAGATATTATTAGGCTAAGTGAGAGAGAGAGAGAGAGATAGATAGATAGATAGATAGATAGATAGATAGATAGATAGATAGATAGATAGATAGATAGATAGATAGATAGATAGATAGATAGATAGATAGATAGATAGATAGATAGATAGATAGATAGATAGATAGATAGATAGATAGATAGATATAGATAGATAGATAGATAGATAGATAGATAGATAGATAGATAGATAGATAGATAGATTTATAGATAGATAGATAGATAGATATAGAGGGGTAAAAAAAAAAGAGAGAGAGAGAGAGAGAGAGAGAGAGAGAGGGAGAGAGAGAGAGAGAAAGAGAGAGAGAGAGAAAGAGATAGGCAAACAGACAGACAAAGTGAGACAAATAGACAGACAGGCAGAGACAGACAGGGGCACAGAGATATACATATATATACACACACATATATATCAATAAAGGAAGAAGAGAAAATCTTGCCCATGAATAATATCATAATATAATTATTATATTGACAAGGCCAGCTTATTAGATTAAATGGGTGTTTTAAAAAACAGATAGGCAGACAGCTACGAAAAAAAATTTTTTTGTTCGCTACCGTATTTTATTGTACAATTACAATCTTCTCAAAATAATGCGATTATAAAGAATTGCATTCATTTTTTGTTGAATGTATAATAGTTCTGGGTCGTCAAATCTTTCCGTGCCTCTTCGAGGAGAATTTTTTTTTTTTAGAAATCACTAGAGCAGTTCGCTTGCATGACTAACTGTTGTTACGCTTAAAGGAGCTTTTAGTTTTCAGTCATCTGTGTAATAAAACAGTGATACTTAATCCGATATACAAATAAATGTAGGCCATTCGAAGATTATGTCATAATGCAAGATGCGTTTCATGAACTGATCTAATCTTGATACCATTACAGGATAGAAATGCATCGAACCTAAACAGATATCAGGTGATGCTTGAATGAGCTTCAAAATGCCATGAAAAGTGTATGTCTGTGTGCGTGTTCTTTGGCGCTCACAATGTGAACTGTACAGACTATATAAACTACTGACTGCTATAATTAATGGACCCATTATTCTTTCTAAAGGTTGTGTTGTCAACATCAGAATTTTGTGAGCGTGAGTTACATTAAACATATAACAGATCATTTTTCATCTCATTAGTCATTACTTACTTTGCATACACGCAGAGAGAGAGAGAGAGAGAGAGAGAGAGAGAGAGAGAGAGAGAGAGAGAGAGAGAGAGAGAGAGAGAGAGAGTTTGTGTGCATGTGCATGTTTGCGATTTTTATGAATTTTATTCTTTGATTGCTCTATCTCTACAGCAGAAATTTATGGAATCAGAAGTAAAACTATCAGGTATGTTGTAATTCCATTGGAAAAGAAACATTTTTTTAAACTTTTAACAGAATTAACTCCTAGAAGTTGATGTGTAAAAGGTTCATACTGACTGACTTATCATTTCAACTTGATACGGAGGATTTTTTTTTTACTTTGTAATTATCGATGATGTAATTTGATGTTACTTGCACCATCTCCTCATAGGTCGATTTAAAAAAAAACCCAACAAAAAACGACTTTGTGAGAGAATAAAATTATGTAATAAAAATTATGTAGTTCAAATTAGTTATATTATCTTTTTTTTCCCTTAAACATCGGGAAATGTAGAGGTTTCTTTTTCAAACAGTAAACGAATCTGCACCAAGCCGGATTCTATAAAGTTGTTACACTAGACTGAAAAAGCACCAAACAGGCAGCGGTATTAAGGTCTGTAGTGGTCTAAGCATTGTGAGTCCTGTTTTTGTGTGTGTGTAATGCTAAAGTATGTATTCCGCGTTGGTCGCTTTTATTCAACCATGGGTATTGTTCAAGGTTGTAACAATTTATGTAATAACAAAACACAATATGGTTTTGTTTTTGGTTTTATAATCTTTGGCTTAATGCGCTCCGTATTAGAAATCTTAGTAATTTCCTCTCACATAAACAGAATATTTTCTATGTGGTACGTCTACTTCATTTATTTATTTTCTTTTTATTCTGTACAAATAATTATTAATTATAAACACACAAAAAACAACAACATAAAAAATTTAAATTCGCGAATCTCCGACCATTAGAAACATTTACACTGTGGAAAGCTTTGAATTCAGGGTAAGAGAACTTAACGTTCAGAGGAATGTCAGGTACCTCGAAGAATGCTATAATACAAATTTGAGAGACTACCAATCGATGACGAGAATTATGGGTTAGGATCTTGGTTTTCGACATTTTAATGTCATTATAATCAGCATTGAATAGGGAAAGAAAGATGGTGAGGCTGCTGTAATGAGCTAAGGATTCAAAGTGTTTGAAATATTTCAGTTTCTCAGTTTTATTATACGCAGTCTAAATTTTGGAACATTTTCACCATGTTTTTAGTTCATCACTTCGACTATTAAAATGCAACCCGAGAGAATCTCCGGACATTGCCGACAAACTACGACACTTGGCACGGGACATGAGCCGGTATCGGGAGGTCGTAAAGTCGTCCGCCGAGTGTTTACGAACACCCGCGAGCGTTGGAGGCAACAAAATGTTAACGGTGCCTTCTGCGAGCTCAGGAAACTGGTACCCACGCATCCGCCGGACAAAAAGCTCAGCAAAAATGAGATTCTTAGATTAGCTATTCGCTACATTGACCTTCTGAATAAAGTTCTTGATTTCCAGCAAGCCAATGAGCAACCACACGTTGACGAAGGTCTTGAGAAGGAGAAAGATCGTGTGTGCACCCAGTCAAATCAAACTGGACCCTCAAGAGAGGATGGTAAATTTGACAACAAGACAGCATGTTGGTTTAAGACCTCGTTAAGCTCAGGAGATGATAGTATGGACATAAATCAATGCCAGAAACCTCCTTTTTGTATTTCTGATCCTTGCTTTACGATTCACAGTAGAAACAGTTCTAAGGCCTACACAGGATCTATCGAATTCTGCAATGATGTTGATAATGACTTCACAGTTCCAAGAACTCGAGGAGACTTAGCCCCAGAAAAAAATCCAGACGAGACAAACCATCAACAGAGGGAGGGCCGAGATAAGTATCAGTTAACAAATAGCAGAAATACGGACCGCACGCAAAATCTTGATATTCAACAGAAAGATTACCCGACTTACAAACATAGTAGTGCATATTGTCAAAAGGTAAACAATTTGTCGAAAAGTCAATCTATCAGCCCTAAAAATAATAGCCTTGTCCCTGGAAAGAATGAAAAGATTAAAGGCAGAACAAGCTCCAAAAGGTGTTTAAGTATTGACGCTAAAGAGGGATATAAAGATTCTGGACGAAAACATGGCGTAGGCAGAGATCGAGGTAAAATTCTGGTTCCTCGTAACAAAATGCATGATACCTTTTCCAATCATTCGAAACGAAAAAGTTACGACTCAAACCGAATTTCAGTTTGCCAATAGAGAATTTTTTTGAGAAAAAAAAGAAGGAGCGTCTTCATTTGTTAAAAAAACGGTTATTTACATCGTTCTTGCAATTTCCATTTTTTTTAAATTTTAATAAAATATTGCATGGTAAATATCATAAAAATTATCAATTTCCATTTATTATGTTCAGTTTAATAAAAAAAAATATATACTTGTGCAATGTTTAAACATGCTTGAAAGTATAAGTTCTTGTCATTTAATTGTTTTGTGCCATACGAATCGATGCATATCATTAACAGACAGGTGTATGGTGGTTTGTTCTGACAAAGAGGCATATAGAGCACGAGAGAGAGAGAGAGAGAGAGAGAGAGAGAGAGAGAGAGATATGAGAACGAGAAGAAATTGCTCGCGACATTGTTATAATATACATTTTTAAACTGTGTTTTGTGTGAGATATCATTGTACAATTAATAAAACTTATTATAAATGGCAATTGAATAGATTTTGATAAAAACTTTATTTTGTCAATCTTCTAAATGTAATGAAGTTTAAACAATGTGCAATAAACTTATGCCACTGTATGGTAAAAAGATGTTTGTTCCCTATGGCTCATTTTGCCCATACATCTCTTGAATATTAAAAAATTATAATTAAGTTCAAACTATTCTTCAGTATTTCACTTCATTCTGTTCATAGTTTTACAGTAAATGTTGTACTAAATATCATGTGCCAAAGGAAAGCGCTGGAAATTGAAATAGCTGTTCGTGACAATGTTGGTAAAAGCAATGAATTCCCAAAAAGAAATTCCTCTAAGTGTCTTTTATTATATAATAAATTTGTTTTTGGTCGTGTTTTTGTGTAGATATCTACTATTCGTGAAATTAGTATTCCCATCTAAGCATATAGAAACATATTAGCCAATCTAAGCACAAGAAGACTCTTCAAAATAATGCATGGAAGATGCTATGGTTGGTTCGCGAATCACACGCAATCTGTTGTTACCAATGTCTTTAAGGTCTTTATTGAAAATATTTCAAAAGCATATTTTTAATTGATTGGTTTCTTAAAACTCAACGTGAGAAACTAGGCTATATCTGGGACGGGTCCCAATGCTAACCTGTGTCAATTTTCCGTGCCCCCACACAGAGACAGGGGGCATAACACAAACCCAAATAGCAGGGGACGAAATCAGTGAAATATTTTGCCGTGACCATGGGACAGAATCTTGGACCTCTCAAATAAAAGCTCAGTGTTCTACCACTAAACCCAGCACTCCACTAGCATTTCTCGCTATAAATCGAACAGTAAATGTTGCACTTAGTCTGGACAAAAAGTGTTATTTTAAAATTACAATTTTATTTTTTGAGGAAACAAAAGAAAAATGTTAAAATTGTGTTTTTATAATAAATGATTGTTTTGATATGAGTACGGTGATACACGTTATGACTCTTGAATAATAGAGACCATCACTAAATATGATTATCATTATGATGATCGTCATTATGAGGATGTTGATGATGATGGTTAAGATGATGATGATGATGATGATGATGATGATGATGATGATGATGATGAT
>RQTK01000025.1:10000-14178 GCA_003991915.1 Elysia chlorotica | reverse complement strand
GATGATGATGAGGATGATGATGATGATGATGATGATGATGATGATGATGATGATGATGATGATGATGATGATGATGATGATGATGATGATGATTATGATGATGATGATGATGATGATGATGATGATGATGATGATGATGATGATGATGATGAAGATAATGATGAAGAGGAGAGTTGTGACTTATCTTAAGAGCAAAATCATTATGATATAATTATCCAAAAAATGAATTGTTTTCAAGATTTTACAATAGATTCTATTTTTTCCTCGAGGGAAAATTTGAAAACTTTTTGCCAAGAAAAAAGACCATGTCGGTAGCAAATTTAGTAAGGCACACATTACGCTTTGAAGTATAGAATAATAATTTTAACCCACAATTTAAAATCATAATTATTTATAAAATTGTATGGAGAGAGAAACAAATAGGCATAAATCTAAGAACGTACATTAAAAGAACGTACTGAAAAAAATCTTTTTGAGATTATTTATATCGTGGTTTACAATGGAAGATAATAATTTAGAACCGAATTACACCAGTATAAATTTCATATAATATTTAGGAAATTATATATAGAAGGCTATGTTTCAATTATAATTATTATACTACATGACTTAAATACAACTTAAAAGTAAGAAGCGTGGTGAATTTTTAATAGTTATCCACTCTTACTAAAATAATGTGCTTTGCAAAGCTATCTGGTGGTATTCAGTCAGGCGTTTCACATCTAAATTTTTATGAGAGATCTTCTAGACACCTACACCAACACTAAAGTATGACAATTTTACGCGCTGCCCCTTAGAAATAGAGCGAAGATACCACGACTTGTATATTAATATAGTATTGAAATGTAATAAAAAAGAGTTATTTTACTTTGATGGTAGACAAAATAATGGAAGTTTATCAAGAAGTAGAAATACCATAATGTCATCTTCTGGTCCATCTAAAAATAAGCCCTTGAGCGCGCATTATGTTCCCTTTTAAGGACTAGATTATACCCTACCGTTCAGCCCTCTAAATGAGTTGACACAATCTTCTTGCTTCATGGGCTACCTTGAATTTATTGAATTAGAATCCATGTGTTAAACTACGTTTTATAACTCTTGA
Organism: Elysia chlorotica; assembly: GCA_003991915.1. NCBI lineage: Eukaryota > Metazoa > Mollusca > Gastropoda > Plakobranchidae > Elysia > Elysia chlorotica. Next base: position 13,076 of record RQTK01000025.1, on the reverse strand, counting down.
TGAACTACCATTCCTAAAGACGCAAACATCAGACAAAAAATTAACCAGGATCTGCTGAAAGGAAGCTGCACTCTTTACGGAATGAGACACCTCTATTTTTTTTTTCAAATAAAAATGGAAAGTCAAAGATGTTTATACATACTTGAGTCCCACATACATGACACGTTCTCAAATGGGTGGAGGCGAAAAATGCAAGAAAAAAGGTTTTGCGTTATTATTGATGTAGGTGCTGATGTCCTTTTTGTTGTTTTGTTGTTTTTTGAGTTTTTGTTGTTTATTCTTCTTTATTATTTTTATTGCTCCTTTAGTTGTTTTTTTGTGTTTTAGGCAGTTGTCTTTTGTTTGCTTTGTTGTGGTTTAATTTCCACCCACAAATATTCAAGAAAAGCGAAACTTGATTAGAGATGATGACATGCGTAGTGTCAATCGAAACCAACTGATAAGACAGCTAATTGAAAGCCCTTTCTCAACAATACTGGACCAAATGCATTTTTTCTTCCCTTTTTTATTATTTTTTTTTATGTTATTATCACGCCCTTGGAGTGGAAGCTGGACCGAACAGCGGCGCTTTTTGAATGACAGCGTCCGCCTGTATCTCGATTCTCGAGGGCCTGATCCTCTCATGCTCGCCACTCCCACTTGGAATAAGCGCCCATAGTGTATTCATGCGCAGCCAGCCCGTGAGCTGTCGGTTCAAGAGGGCTGACATGCAGGCGTTGTTCGGCAAATAGCGGCTTTCCAGTGACGACGCCTATAGCGGAAGCGACGACGATGGGAAGGGGATCTACCCCGGCGTCCAATCATAGCGCTAACTCAGACTTACGGAAGCCAATGAAAGATCAGAGAACGCTATTATTTTAGGAGGTGATTATGTCATCGATAACACTCGTGCGGATCATAAGGCCTGCAATTCCTAGCTTTTGAAACTGTCTAGTGAGAAAAGCGCCTTTAGAAACCGGCCTAGGTCTACGACGGCCATGGACTGTGGCTTCTGAGGCGATACGGCGTTTTTGACAATGACGTGAGACCTTGTCTGGAAGCTCCAACGTCTTGTTCCTTTTAAACAGCCGTTGCGTTCCTTTTCAAACTGTTCAAGAACAAACATAAAAAAGGCTTAGACTATAAATATCATTAGTGTAATTGTTGGCTGAGACGTCCTGAAAGGTTTGCCCGGGCTTGGTGGAGTGGAGACCGCCTTTGACTTGTCACTCAATGAATTTGTAATTTCCATAACATAAGAGCTATCTTTAAACTTGGAGCGGGTCGTAGGAAATAAGGGCTTTGGTGATTTTGTCAGTCGGGCGCTGATGACAACCATGTCCTGCGCATAAAGTTGCAAAGACGATAGCCTTTTCTGTTTGGCTTTCAATCTTCCCTTGGCAGGGCTGAGCGATAAATTATAACTAACAGCCATCGAACTGTACACTCGTATTCTGTATCAAATTAGAATGTTAACGAAAAAAATGATATATTAAGATTGTTAACGAAAAAAAATGATATATTAAGATAGTTTAAAAATTTAGCAATATTATACAAATCAATAGTTGCCAAAGGTATACATTCTGATTGAAAACCATTTTCTTCTTCTGTTCAAAATTTGTTGTTAAGGTTAATTGAATGGCGGGGGGGGGGGGATAGACCATACACCAAAAGTTAGAGAAGAGCTTTCTTCACAAGACAGTATAAGCAACTTCATTTTTCTTGCGCGTAGATGATTTAACGAACTTGCACCTGGTCTGAGGAAAAAGACATTAGCTTTTAGGAAGGGTTAAGCATTTTTTTTTAAGAGAAATCAGTTTGCATTTGACGTCTAGATTGTTTGTGCTTTTCTTTTGAAATCTTTCGTAAAAAAATTTAAAAAAAAAAAAAATAGACAATGCTTGGCGCATAGAAAATGAATCTAAGATTGTTCTCAAAGGTTATTGTCCTTTAAACAAAGGACAACTGGTTAATGTGAATTTAGATGAACTTCTATCATCAGGAACTAAAAAAATATAATGCATATGATGTCATGGCTATTCTGATAACCTGGGTCAAATTCGTCTCTTTTTTTTTCTTTTAAATTAATTTTGTCATCACTCCCTTAAAAGCTGACTTGAAACCATAAGGTTTATATAAAAAACTCACGATGCACGAAGAGGTTTGTGCATGTACTGTGTATCATTTTTCATATTTGAATTTGTTTCGCAGTATTAAATAGAATTAAATTCTAATGTGCATTAGTCCATTAATCGATCTCCACCCTGTCTCTTTTCCTCTATAGATCAATATTTTGACTCGCCCCCGCCTTTAACATTTCTACCACTCTCTTTGTCTCACTCTATTTATGCCGCTGTATCTTATCTATGCGGATAATCATTTCTCTATCGATTTATCTATCCCAGTGTCTCTGAAGTGCCAATTTATCTCTTTACCTTTCTACTCTAGCCATAGACCAGTGACTTTTTACTCTCCCCCTTCCTCTCTCTTTTTTTCTCTCTCTCTGCCTCTCTCCCTCTCTATCCCTCTCTCTCTTTTTATCTCTCTCTCTTTCTTCTTCCCTATATCTCTCTCCGTCTCTCTCTCTCTCTCTCTCTCTCTCTCTCTCTCTCTTTCTCTCTCTCTCTCTCTCTCTCTCTCTCTCTCTCTCTCTCTCCACTCTCCATTAAGCCTGTTATCTCCTCAAACCACAGTGGTGGTGAAGTGTCCACACGTAGCGAGAAATCCTGCTTTATTTGCCGCTAATTTATTTTTCGTTCTTTTTTTTTTTTTTACGGCTCCTGTCCTTCCGCTAATACTGGACCCCCGCGCTTCCTTTTCAGAAGACTTGCGTTATGAGGGCCCATAGCCGAAACGAAGACCATGGTTAAGGGAATGTGCACCGGCATCTAACTATAGCTTTATGCAAGACTTATGGAGCCAATGAGCGATCAGAAAAGACACAATGCCTATTGGGCCTGATTATGTTATTCGTTATCGTCGTGGATCGCAAAGACTGTTTTTTCTCTTTCTCTTTCTCTCTTTCTCTTTCTCGTTCCTTCTCTCTCTCTCTTTCTCTCTCTCTAACTTTCTCTCACTCACTATCTATCTTTCTATA
>RQTK01000025.1:0-7500 GCA_003991915.1 Elysia chlorotica | reverse complement strand
TATATATATATATATATATATATATATATATATATATATATATATATATATATATATATATATATATATATATATATATATATTAAAATGCGATCTCTTTTTGTTTAATTAATGTCATCTATGAATCGCAATCATAGCAATCATAAAATCTGAAAATTTCTTCTTGTAACATGTTGAAAACTTTGGTACATCCTTAAACATGTTTTCTGAAGTTTTGATTATTGTCTTATCTTGATGTACACAGTTTTAAGTTTAAAAATTCTATTTTTTATTCCACTTTAATAATATTTATTGTAGTTATAGTTGCTTGAACATGTTATTTTCTTATTTTCCTAGAGAGAATAAAGCAACATCTTGTTTTTCTTTTTGTTGTTTTTGATTGTTGTTCTAACAGCGAAAAACGGCGCGACCATTTACATACTACTGTGGCAGTGAATTAGGTTAGGAAATACATGGAGAAAGCTTCTAGGTTATATTAAAAAAAAACGAAACAACGGGCCAGTTTGTTTCTGGGGATTTTTTTTGTGTGTTTTTGTTTTGTCGTTTTATATTTCTTCTTATTTTTGTTGTTGATTTTTCTACTCTCTACTTTTATGTTTTTTGTTTATGTTTTTGTATGTTTTATGCCTTCAAAACTACATGAAACAAAACAAAACCATTTAGCAAAGTGCCTAGGGTGACATTTATTATTTGAAGTAAATTGTGGCGTATGTCACATTGTCAAGGTGAGTAGCGGCAAATGTAACTCTATCATAATGAGGCAGGCACACTATGTGCCATTAAACTGTTATTACTGACAAGTGCAAAGTTGTTCTGTTGGTGTTTTTGTTGTTAATTTATATACGTTTCACCCTGGTTGACTTTTAAGCTATCATGACTGCTATTCCTGCCTTCTCTCTCTAACAGAATGTGACGTAATTTTACAAACTTAGGTTCACGTGTTGATAGGGTTTCATAAAGAAAGACATTTCTTCAACCATTTTCTGTACCTCTTTTCATCTATATCTATGTCTTTCCCCTTAGTTTCTCCTCTCTCTCTCTCTCTCTCTCTCTCTCTCTCTCTCTCTCTCAACTACAACTCTCTGTGTCTCCCACTCCCTCTCACTCTCCCTTTGTCTCTCTCTTTTTTTTTCTCTATGATTTTGTCTTCAACTGGGGAGGTTGGTGTGAGTATAATGTGATCAGTTGAAACAGAAGTCCTGGTATCCCCATTCTCCCTGTCTATCTCTGTCTCTGTCTCTGTCTCTCTCTGTCTGTCTCTCTCTCTCTCTCTCTCTCTCTCTCTCTCTCTCTCTCTATCTCTATCGATTTCCTCTTTTTTATCTTTTTTTGTTTAACTCTTTCACAATCTCGTTTCTATTGCTTCTCTTTCATATTTCCAAAATATTTGTTTCTTCATAATCATACGCATTCTTGCCAAGGAAAATTTTTGCCAGCAGGAAATAAAGGGTGAACAAAAATTTCGCTCTCTCCTTTCCATCTCTTCCTCTCCCTCTCTCTTAAATTCCTCTCTTTTTATCTTTTTTTTTGTTGTTGTTAATTTAACCCTTTCACAATCTCGTTTCTATTGCTTCTCTTTCATATTTCAAACATATTTGTTTCTTCATAATCACACGCAGTCTTGCCAAGGAAAATTTTTGCCAGCAGGAAATAAAGGGTGAACAAAAAACACCAAGACGTAAATATCATTTATTGAGTTGGCTCCCTTCCCTTTATGCAATATGCTGTTTGTAGTGGGGAGTGAAGAGAATGGAGGCCTCACAGAGCGATATACAGTTTTGATCCGACTCCTATCGTGGGATAGTTCCAATAAAGAAAAAGATAAAACATGCAGGTTTAATCAAAACCAGCCGAATCGTTATTGGTTTCCGATACGGCCAATGTAATCCAGAACGTCGCGATAATGCAAACAAAACGAATTGCATCCACACCGAGAGAGTGGTTTTTCTCTGTGCTTTGTTTCAAGGGTGTTATTTTAAGCTGAACAAAAATATCACATGCTTCATTCAAATACTGCTATTAAATTGTGCATAGAAACCTTTGACACGAACAGAATATTACGATTGAGACATAATGATAGACAGAAGGAGAGGCAGGCAGACACAGACATAGGCATAGACATAGACAGACATACAGACAGACCGGAGGAGAGACAGGCAATCAAAGACATAGAAATAGACAGGCGTACAGACAGACCGAAGGAGAGACAGGCAGACACAGACATAGACATAGACAGACATACAGACAGGCAAATAGAAAAAGAGACAGACAGACAGACGAGGGTGCAAAAAGGTTATAGAACGTCAACCAAACGGTATCGATCTTGTTAAAATTTTGAATGTCCATGTTATAGAGAATGTTGTTTTTTTTTGTAGAAATAGGTAATTTTGCTCCATTGAATTGATTTCTTGTAACTGAAGTGTTTTTTAAAAGTGTTCTTGGGGGTAAGCATGAGTTTGAGCAAATGTTTTACATTTCAAGAAGATTGCTTCGTTAACATCATAATGTTACTTTATCTGAATTTCTTCTTTGTTCACGGCTGTGTTGTCAGTAAATGCATGTATGCCTTTAGCTCATTTACTCTCCAACATAAACATTAATTTTTCTTTTTAAGCTTTGTGTATTTTAAGCTACGCGAGACACTTAAGAGTTTCGATGATTTTTAAGGGTTTGTCCTTTGAGTTTCACTTAAGCAAAAAACAGGGTCCATGGCAATCTTTATTTTGGTGATTTTAAGTGAAAATTGTATTTATCTAAATTTTTGTTTGATTTAGGTGAAAGAAAGTCTAAAATTAAAAAAAAATTGTTAGTATTTCGGAGTTTAGATTATGAAAAGGCGCTGTATTATTGTTATCGATTTTTTCCAGGTGAAATTCAATATGGGTGTTCATTCTTTTACTTCAACAATACTAACGCTCAACGCTTTTTTACCCCTCCACTCATTGTTATCGCTAAGTATGGGGTTCGTGGTATCTCTTTCTTCTACGGTAATCAATATGGCAATTTTATTGGGTAATAATTGCATAAAACTTGGCATCAACTACTGAAAGAAGTATCGCTCGTAACAGGATAAGGATCACAGTCTCTATCAAGACCTTTGTATTGATCCTCAAGGAAAAGTGGTACTCTAGCGGTGGTTTCATGGTGATCATAATTTAGTGTGAGCATATCAAGGATTGATAAAGTTATGGCATGTAAAGGGGGGGTAGGTTAGTTGGGTTCTATGTCCAACATAGGGCAACTAGGCTGGAGCTATGATAGTCTTCACCGAGAGAAGTGTAAATGCCTGGTGGGAGCTAGTGCAATGGTTGAGCCAACGTCTCACAATCAGGGGGTTTTCGGTTTGAAACCCACAATCCGACAAAATTGTATTTGTACGATTTCGTCCCCTACTGTACAGATCGGTTTCCGTATAATGTGATCGGTTGAGATAGGAGTTTTAGTATCTCCTCACTCTCCATGTATGAGAGCACATAAAATTATCAGAGGTTAGTCTTGATCCCATCCAAATCATAGTCTTAGTGCTGAAGATAGACTTTAACTGGAAGAAAAATGTATCCCAAGCTTATTCATAGGATACATTAGAGAGAATGTGGGTATTAATGCTATTCTGTTTAACCCAGAAAATATAAATTAAAACAATTTAAACTTCCTTTCAATATTTAAATGCATCATTATGAAGAAGTACTTTTTTAGGATCTCATTTACCGTATTATGCCTATTTCATGGCACTGGAGGAGGGGATAGTTTTATGAAAATTATTGTTGAAAGATAGTTAAGTTTTAATGAAACTGTCATATTTTGTTATTTTTTTACGTCAACTAGAGTTACTAAAAAAAAAACTTTTTAAAATACAGGTTTTTTTATCAAGCTGAAAAAAGAGCACCGGGCAAGAAGAGAATTTTCAAACTCCTTCTCGTGAGTCTATCACTCTAGGAGTATGTTTTTAGGAAGATGTTTTCAGATAGTAATACAGACACACATTGTGCTTCGACGCCAAATCAATTCGTGTGTGCTTGCTGCTCTTTGTGGAAAAGAGCGCACAATAAAATTATACGTATTAGCTCCTTTCGATGTATCGATAGCAGTGCAATTATTTGTTTTCTGTTTTTGACGTCATATCGATGTGCGACTTTTTTTTTTTTACTGCAGTGTTGCTAGCTACAATTCGCTTTGTGTAGTTACACTTTATCAGTAAGAGTTCAGGCGCTATACAATCAATGCTGGGTATTTACGAATGAGTTTATCCTGAAATAGTTCTATCAAAAGCATCGGACAGATAAATTTGTCGTCACACAAAGAACAATTATTTTGGTTAGAACTTTCCTATATCAAATTTATTTCAAAAGAAATTATAGAACCGTTGGGTTTGTTGTTGTTTTTTTGTTTCTGTTTGTTTGTTGTTGTTGTTATTGTTTGGAGGAGTTTCAATGCCGCGCGTTCGGCCTGCGCTATCAATTCCCACACCAGTTCGTCAAATCTCAGGTGAGTCGGAATGTTCCCCATTTTCTGTTTCCACCTTCCAGTCCCGCCACGGTAACAAGTGGTTAGAAAATCCTAATTCTTATTTATCTATAACCAGATTGGACACTGGGGTTTCTATTCGAATGGGAGTTAAGCGTTCTTTAATAAAAAGAAGAAAAAAAAAAACAAACAAACAAACAAACCAACAAACCGACAAGCAGATCGACAGTAATAGAACAAAGGGTGCTCTGAGATTCACCTAGAGTTGTTCCTCTTGATTGATCAACTCCATCGCCATGAGTTCGTTGTTGTTGTTGTTGTTGTTGTTGTTGTTGTTGTTGTTGTTGTTGTTGTTGTTGTTGTTGTTGTTGTTGTTGTTGTTGTTGTTACTGTCTCATCGTATTTTCTAGGGAGCTTGATTTCATGCATATTTGGCCGAAAATTTGTCTCATTTGAACATAATTATCATGTCAAGAATAAACTTGCCTAGCAAAGTATTTGTCTGTCGACATCACTAGATAGTTTGTTGTTAAATTCATCAAAAGCCTGATTATCTTTCCTTCTAACTTTACTTCATGGCTTAATTAGAACACGCATACTTGAAGGACAAGCTGTAACATTAAAAGTAAATATTATTAATTATAAAGAGTGTTGAAAAACGACCATCGCACACAGTTGAATGTTCAAACCACCAATGAGAAATGCAACTTATCCTTGCTTTTATACGGTCATACTCATCAGTACAATATTTGGATATAAGAGTGAACCCTACCAAGCATGCACGCCATGCTCTATTGTCATTTAATGGATAAATCCACAAAGTGCCAAACCGTGCAAACCTACTCATTTTTTCAAACTGCTCCATTGAGATAATGGCATAATGACGTTTTTAAGGTTATGCGGTTATCCTTGTAGTTCCGTATTGCTGGTTCCCACTTAAAGTCATGGAAGAAAAAGATCCCATTCAGCTGCTGTGGGATGTGGAAGGGAGAGAATAAATTGGCTTCGCTCCCGCAGATTATCCGCCCCTCAATGAGCCTCATCATGCAAGCTAGAGTGCATACTTTATCAGTATTTCACAGAGAAATGGCGTAAATGCTGTATCAGAAGCTGCGTATTATTAACATTTTATATAAAACTATGGATTATAGATATAGGAGAAATCTATTTCCTCTGCAGGGAAGTTGATGCATCACAATAACTGTACTTTTACCGAAGTCACGGGTCGTGAGGTATTGGCTTCTTTTGTCAACCCAAAACGCCAAACCTTCTGTGGGTCCTTTTTGATAAGGTCTGCAGCCGGAGGAAAAAATGACTGAAATGGCGCAAGTTTCAGAGAGTTGATCCCCCAATCGACAGATCCCCGGATCGAAACTCCAGATAGGGTACCATTTATTTGTCTGATTTCATCCGTCACTTCTTGGGTCGGTGTAAGTATAATGTCACCGACTGAGACAGGAGTCCTAGTACCCTGCACCTTTACCGTGTGGCAGCACTTAAACTTTTCAGACGTTGTTCTTGGGATCCGTCCAAGATATTAACTTGCTGTTGACGTTGAGCGTTTAGAAAGAAAAAAAACTCACTCATTGGGCAAAAAACATTTCAGTTATATTAACTCTCACAACTTTGCCTGACGGCCCTGTCGGTATAAAGAACAATGAATGAGACCCTTTTAACTCTTTGGGACCACCCATATCGCAACTTTTAACATGCTTGTTTCTTTGATAGACTTTTAGAAAGACTTTGAGAGACTTTTAGAAGGAAATTCCTTAAGATTAGAATTCAATTAATATTAAACAAATCAATAAGCCGGTTTATCAAAGCAAGTATTAAGTGGGTTCAAGAATTAAGCGGTTTTCTTAATAGTGACTAATCCCCTAAAACACCGGTTATTTTTCTTTCTCTTTGAAAATCTATGGATGATATACAAAGCTTTTTGGGGGAAAACTTATTCTTGTATGTCATTTGGATTTGTTTAAATCGGGGTCTACCTGGTTTTTCTGTGTCGGTTTATGGGATTTTTCGGTATAAACTTCATTTAATCGCTGTAACGAGATGATTTTTCTATTATGTTGTTCAAATTTTTTTAAAGGTTAACGGTCACGTCTTTCCCATAGATCTGTTTCAATGCTTCACAATACCCTTATTTCCTATCAATTCTTGTTGTAAAGTTGGTTTTTTTTGTGGTGGGGGTTGGGAACTGGTTTAAAATGCTGTTGCTGTTGTTGTTGTTGTTGTTGTTGTTGTTGTTGTTGTTGTTGTTGTTGTTGTTGTTGTTGTTGTATTGATCTTTGTTTGTTTGTCTGTTGTTGTTGCCGTTTTTGTTGTTGTTTGTCTGTTGTTGTTGCCGTTTTTGTTGTTGTTTTTTTGTTGTTTTTGCTTTGTTTTTCATGTTTTGTACGTTTTTGTTTTCTCTAGCTCTCTGGGTCTCCCACTTTCTTACTTTCTGTAACTCTATGTAACTCTGTTTTCTTTACTGAAATGAAATCGTTCTCTCGCTCTTTTATTCTCTATCTCTCTTTCTCTCTCTCTCTCTCTCTCTCTCTCTCTCTCTCTCTCTTTTCTTTTCTTTCTTTCCATAACTCTATGTTTCATTCACTGAAATGAAAATCCGTCTGTCTTTTTTAATCTCTCCCTTTCTTTCGATCTCTCTCTCTTTCTCTCTCTCTCTCTCTCTCTCTCTCTCTCTCTCTCTCTCTCTCTCTCTCTCTCTCTTCATCTCATTGGAAAATGCAGGCAGAATTCCCTGGGCCGCCTCCGCATTACAACTGCATTGATCTCCCCATCTAGATTTACTCTGTAAGACAGGCGCACTCCTGAGAGCAACGTCACGAACACAGTGTGGTGAGTGTTTGTATGTACTCACGCTCTCTCTCTCTCTCGCTCTCTCTCTCTCTCTCTCTCTCTCTCTCTCTCTCTCTCTCTCTCTCTCGCTCTCTCTCTCTCGCTCTCTCTCTCGCTCTCTCTCTCTCTATCTCTCTATCTTTCTGTCACTGAGATTCCAGGCAGAGACGCGTCACAGTCTGTGATATGTGA
>RQTK01000024.1:1147849-1161871 GCA_003991915.1 Elysia chlorotica | reverse complement strand
TACAACAAATATTTTCATTAGAACTCACCTTTGCTGGCAGAATGCCCATGACACGCTTGCCCTTGGAATCTCTACCAGCGAATTCCATGCCCATGATGCAGTCCTGTGTTGCCATGTCACCAGGCAAAGCATCAGGTGGGAGTTTGCCTGTGGCCAGCATCACGTCACGGAAGTTCAAGGATGTGAAGTACACGCTGCACAGCTCAGTTTGCTGACCATTTTTGTGGAAAAACTTGAGAGGTGATTCGATCCATCTCAAACTTGACAGATCGCCCCGAGTGAGGACATTCACATATGCATATCCAGTTGACTTCTCTTGGCTTTTTGAATCTGAGAATATGATTATATTATATTAAAACTTTCTCTCCACCAAAATATCAGTACATTAAGAATTCAAGAACTATTTACATAAGCTGAGAGCTGAAGCTACAAATTCGAGGACCAAATGTGGACTTTCTTGCAGTTTACTTAAAAGACATGAGCACATATAATTTCAAAAGACCTTTTTTAACACCAATACCATCTTATTGTAAAAAAAATTACTCATATATGCAAACTAAAGAATAGTCATACCTTTTTGTACTTTTCACCAGAGACCAAATCTGTTTGTGTTCTCTTGGTTGAAAATATAATCATATAACTAAACTGGTAATTTGATAATTGACATTGTGAATATTCGAAGATGTTGAATAGTTGTAAAAAGAGACATTCACAACAATCACAACAAAGGTTGAAAAAAAAAGCTTTGAATGAGAGCACAAGTACAAAACAAAGAAAAAAGGCAATAAAATCTAGAAATTTGTTGCCACAGAGCAACAGGATGACAATTATTACAACATGCATTTTTGGAACACACAGTATAATCCTGAAGTAAGACTTTTTTTTTTTTTTTTTGGTCATAAACAATTCTATAATGAAAACCCACTGGGCATTAGTATTCCTCACAGAGCATTAAAAATTGAAACAGATTCTAATACAGGATTATTAAGGAACACTTATGCTCAAAAACAAAAAAGCTAAATGCTTGAGGCTCAAGTGTTTTGGCTTCATTAAAGGGTCCTTGTCACAAATTTGACTTCAATACAAATTTGGTTCCAATTAATTACAAATGTGATAATAATATCAATTCTGCTCTTCAACATGTTTTTTTTTTTCTTTTACACATGTACTTAGGTTCTTTTACAACTTTCGGTAGATCAGTTGACTTGAAATTTAGTCAAGGCTACAAGGCTTAATGTTTTTCTCTTCATACAACATTTCATGTATTTTTCCAACTCTACATCTAATGGCAAAGCTTGAAACAAAATTAGAAAATATTTACAGTCGTTTACATGAGAGCATGGGTAGAGATCTCAAAAGATGTTGACATATCTCAAACAAGATATTGTATGGAGTAAAAAAATCTTTATAAAAGCAAGCACTGTTTCTTGCTAAGATACTGTAAGAGGCCCCTTGGAAATTTTTTTCCTTTCCTAATAAAATTAGCATTCAATTTCAAGACGTAACAATTCTAGTGGGTCAGTCGAAATTAAATGGAAGGCAATGTTTAACTTCGAAATGAAATGGAAGGCAATGTTTAACTCTAGCCACTTCATGGGGTTGAAAAAATATTCCAAGTGTTTGAATTTTTGTTTTTGTCATTTATTTAAATTTGGGGAATTTTTTTTTTCCGAAGTCCTTTGAAATGGTATTTTTTCTCATTATCTATTTTGATTACTTAAGATTGAGTTCCCACAATGAATGAATAAGGGTACAAAACATGACGCATAATGAGGGTTAAATGAAAAGCACATAAAGTTGAATAAAAATTAAAAATAATATATTAAAGGACCTTTCCACCCATAGGAAACAAAGATACATAAAATAGTCGGACAAGAGTTTCAAAAATTACCAACGTGAGCAAAGTTTAATATGAATATTTACACGAAATACTTACCCACGGTTATTGACAAATGCCTGAATGATCCCCAGGATCCATCTCTGAAGATGTTCATAAACAAGTCCTTTTGAGCTAGTGCTTTAAACTCGGCACTGTTGGCAGAAATGTCTGGAAGACTTGATGATTTCAAATTGCTGCAGAGAATGCCTCTGACTTTATTGCCTCCTGACTCCTTTCTCAGACAGTTCATTAATCCTGCTAGACCATTGATGTCTGTTTTGGCTAAAAGCCATAGCCTAGCATCCTCTGGTGCAGTGTCAAGGTCTTTAACTTTTGCTTTGAGCTCTTCCAGCCAAGAGCACTGCAGATCATCAATGTCAACAATTACTGGAGGTATGGAAAGTTTTGCTCTCTTTCTGAGCAAAAACATTGTGGATAATAACTTGTCTGATTTTTTATACACCACCTCATATTCATGGCTGGAGAATAAATCCAACCATGATTTTTCACTGAGGTAACAGCCACACATGCGGCACAAGTCTTTGCTGGTGTTTGCTGTGAGGTCCTGAGTAAGGGCTTCTAAGGCAAGATACAATGGGAAAGCTTGGGTGACTTCCTCCACAAGAATGAAGCCATCTGGAGTTACCATGCTGGAGACCGTATCTAAGGTCTTGCTTATATCTGCTTGTTTATGGAGGACATTTTTCAAAATCACTAGATTGGATAGTCCAGCAGGAGTGGAGTCAGATGAAGGATCCCATTGAGATGCTTTCACACCTAAACCTTTAGCATCAGAGTCTAGAGGTGTCTTGTCAGCAGCAGTGTAGCTCACGTTGCGGGAACCGAAACCTGATAAATAAGGAATGATCTTACGGTATAGAGCACTTTTGGAGGCATTTACCTCAAAAATGTTCACTTTGTTGGAATTGGTATTTTCAAGCGCAATATCCACACAAGGTTTAAGAATTTCCTCCTTGCTAAGAGAAGACAGAAGGCAGTCTGAAGCAAGCTCGGAACGGTGGGAGTGAAGCACAGCATGAGCGCTTTCTGCTAAGCTCTTAGAAGGAGCAAGGCTGAACAGCTCCTTTAGAGTTCTGGCAAGACCAGAGTTAGGTTGAGCTGCAGCAGCCATCAGAGAGGGGCTACTACCATCAACCACTTGGTTGTTGGTCACAACTTCTTGCAAAATATCCTTGTTAGGAAGAAAACCTGACGAATCATTCCCCAACATATCTTTTAGACCCAGTAGAGCGAAATCAAGACAGTCCTTAGCATACTGCTGGAGAGCTTGTGGTGAATCTGAAGAATCTGTGTATGGCACAAAACATTGCTGCTCCAGAACAGGTGGTGACTGAAGAGATCTCTTGGGAGCAACAGCTGCATGGAGACCTTGCAGTTCAACCCCACCGCACACTGTTATATCCAAGGTATTATCAACATACACAGGAATATCTGAGAGAGAAAAAAAGAACAATGCCATCTCTTTAGAAGCATATGTAGTGTTGGCAGAAAAAAAAGACTCGATAAATATGTTAATACTTGTACTAGAATATGTTGAATTGTTCATTTTTTATGAAGCACCGTGAGCTTACACAGAAGGTGCTTTGTTTTCAATATACTATTAGAGCTAATGAAAGTGACAAAGTAAGAGTTCTCCTTTAACAAACACAATCTTTTTGCTCTGAGTACGAAAAGAAGTTTTGAAAATTGACATTACATTAAGACAGGCAAGATTGACTTCAAAGATGTACCAGACAAGACTTTCCAATAACTGCTAGCATTTTTATACATAAGATTTCTTTGAAACTCACTTGATGGCTCTTCATCTTCAATCGGCATGGGTGGATGAGCCTTGGGGTCAATCTTAACAGATTTGATTCTGGTAGGCAGCCGCAAGGAGCGCCCAGGCATCGAGAGGATCTGAATCTGCATCAATGTGTCCAAGAAGGAGATCCATCGCCCATTCCAGACCAACTGACCAGTTTCTCCTGCAAGCAAATTAAAAAAATTCGTCTTATTCATTCCATCGAGAGAAAAACTGTTCACAATGTTCCTTTTGCGATATTTTAAAATTAGCGATTTCATAATATAATACGCCGAAAAGAGGGGAAAAGTGTGAGAACATCATTTTTTCCTCCTGTTTGTTTTGGATGGACAGGGCTTTGTTGTATCAAAGAAAGTAAAAAACAAGTGTTTACCTGTTTGACTAGCTTCTGCTATTCCCTGGAAAGATGGGCCATAGTCATAACCACGAAGTCTTAGCTCCTTGTAGACTTCTGCTGTTGTAAGAGTAAAGTCTGTAGCCTCCTTTTTGTTCAAAACATTCTTGATAGTTGAGTATTGGTCCCTGTCAAGGAATGCACCCTCAGGAGTAGAGATGGTACCACTGACAACTAGAGAATCTCCTTCACAGATTTCAAAGTCTCCAGTGCCAGTCATAATGCTCACACTGAGAGTGACGGTACCTGTGAGCATATTACAAAGCATACAGTATTTTATAATAAGCTTCTCATGACATTTTTTTTCTAAACTAAGGGCAAGATAAACAATGTAACTTATCTTAGGGGACAGTGCTAAAAAGTTAAAATCATTTTTTTTTTTCTGATTGTAAAATTTAATGTGTCGTGTTGAATACATTTCATAGAAAACTATGGTGCATTTCTTTTGCTATATTTGTATACAATGTGCCATTTTATTCGGGGGGGAAAGGGAGTGAGAGACACACAGATACACAAATTAATACCTGTGGGAGGCAGCACAGTGGCTCTGTGGATGTTAACATTTTGGAAAACAACTGGCATTTGTTCATACAGCTGACCCTTCAGCCTTGCAAGAGCTCGCCAGGCCAGTGTCAGGTAGCCTGTGGCTGGGTACAATACTCGACCATCGATTTTGTGACCAACCTGTAAATAAGTAAATAAGATTATATAAGGGCAAATAAATTTTTTTTTTATAAGTCTGAGGCTGGGCCTGATTCAATAGGTGTAACGTTTAGAATAAGTTTTTAATTTGTGTGTGAGTGTGATTTAATCTTGCAAAAGAAAAAAGAAAACAAAAATTGTCATAGAAAATAATAATTGCATATCACTATTAGCATTTGTTAGAGGACATGACAGTACCTTATTTACTTACTATGTAATTATCTGCAGACTCCTCTGAAATGTCAATTTCAAACTGGGCTTCTGAGGATCCTCCACTGCCCTTGCATACAAAAGATTCTTCTGTGGGTGCTTCCCAGTCAGCCGAGTGGTCCCAGATCTTGGAGATGCAGCTGGAGACATTGGGCGTTCCTCTCGGGACAGGGAACTCCACAGCTGGGTACACTTTCAAAGCATTCAGGTTCATGCCATGGGTGAAACACCTAGGGACCAAATAATAAGTTACTTTAAAATACATTCACACCAGATACTTGTATACAACATAGCAAGACTAGTTTATGATGGGCATGTTTGTGCTGTGCACCAATCCACCCACACCAAGATGCAAGTAGTTTCTTGAAGACTAATGATATTTTGGAATGTGCAATTGTTTCCTTAAAAAAAATTTGCGGTGAGGCACATTTTAGAGCTGTCATTGAAGTCATTGTTGACATCTCAACTTGGCCTGAAGTTCCAAAGTCAGTTGAAAAGACATAGAAAATGACAAAAACTTAAGATACTGTTCAGCAATTCAGCTTGAGGCATATAAATTAAAAACAATTAGTTTTATAGATCTATACTTGAATTATTGTGTTGGATAACCTCTATAAAACTAATATATATTGTCATCTATTAATTTATCAACTTCATGGGTGTTCTCTTTTTTTTTCAATACAAGTTTTAAAGTAAAATAAACTTGTGGGGAAATAGAGAATATGTCATTCTTTGCCATTATGTTTTTGTTCCAATTCTGACTAGGCATAATCTATTACTTACTTTCCAAGGCTGGCAAAGAAGAATTCAATATTATTCTCATGAAACCTTTTCATGACACTGACAAATGTTGACTCTGTGCTCAAGGACCTTTTCAGGATTGCTTGCAGAAGGCCATGTGGTGCAATCTCGATGGCTATGGCATTTGCAGGCAATTTCTGCAGACCCTCTTGGAAGAGTACTGGGCTCACAAGGTTGTTCACGTGGTAATCAGCAGAAGAGTATTTTGCAATATCTTCTCCCCACCGAGCTTCTGGTACTGAAGTGCTCACCCATTTAGAGGAACGCTCTTTTGGAGTGATGAACTAAGGACAAAAGAGGGGAGGAATGGTGTTAATAGTAAATCAATTTCAAAAGCTGGGCCCCAAGCAATATTAATATTTTCAGTCTAACCAAAGCAACCTATTTATTTTTTATAGTAGGTAATATTTATATTTACACCATCTCAGTAGTATTTTTTTAAATTTTAAATGTCAGCACAAACTGATTGACAGTTTTAAGTGAATTGTTATCTTACCACAAAATAAGTATCAACAAGTTTTTAAAATTTGAAAGTACTTATTTGGAATCAAATCATAATATATAAAAAAAACTGCCAAATGATAAAAAATATCCACAACCTCTTACTTCTACAAATAAATCATTATTTTTAGAGTATGCCATCAGATAGCTGTTATTTAAACTATGTCCCTCTTAGAACACAACTCTACAGCTCATCCAATAACTAGTAAAAACTTGTAAATATATTTTTTTCAATCTAATTTTGAAAACACCAAAACAATTAGCACCAAAAACACCCACCTTGCTGAGTGCTGCTCTAAGCTGTGGGGCTATATCATTCATGTAATATGAATGGTAGGCGACATTGGAGGACTTGACATCTCTGGCAAATATACCCTTGGCCTTGAGTTCCTCCACAAACTTGGTGGTTGTTTCATAGGGCCCAGATATCGTCACAGTGTCCACAGAGTTGTGGCAGGCAGGCACCACTCCAGGAGGACACATCTGCTTGCATTCTTCCCATGATAGGCCTGGTAAGATAGAGATGAATCAATGATTATACAAAGTTATAAGTGCTTATTGGAATATGTTTTTTTAATACATATTCTCATTCATTTAAATGCAGTATGGTTCAGAAATGAATGTGGAAAGCATTGGCACTAGTATATGAAGGGTTCTGGGGAGTTTGAGAGAATGCCTGGGGCACCAGTTTTGCCTCAGGTGATCCCACTGTAAGTGTTAAACAATGTTAGAAGAGGATCCTTTGTTTCAAGACGTGTCATGTGTGTTAATTTGTTACATTTCTGGAGACTAGGACCAAGTTGTCTTTGCAAGCTTATGTAAAGCTACTATAAAACACCTACCAACAGCAGCCATCTTGCCAGCTGGAAGGGTTGCTTCAGAAATGCAGCGGCCTCTCCAATAGGCTGCGAGCACAGTCTCCTCAGCTGTCAAGGATCCATCAGCGTAGGCACAGCCCAACTCACCCACGGAGTGACCAACTATGCCATCTGGTTTTATATCCATGGCAGTCAACAAATCCACCAGAGCCACCTGTTGGGAGGTAAAATAGGTGTTTGTATGAAAACATTGTTTTTCTAAATATGAAAAAAATTGAGGTCGCAATTAATTAACCAGACATTGATGATTAACAGAACCTTAACCATGATACTGAGCCTGCACTCATAGTGAAGCTCATGTTTATTAGATGGTCTAATGTAGAAGTTACAGAAAACAAACCAAAATACTTAAATACTCTATGTAACATGAATTGATCAGGGGCTGATATTGAAAAGAAGCATTAAAGCCATGAGAAAGGAAAGGATGATTTAAAAAATATCCTTAAAAAATTTACGTCATGTTTGTGCATTCTACCCAAGGTGTTAAAACTCTTATCAGACATTTGGAAAAACAGATGGCATGTAAAGCAGGGAGCGGCAAAAAAACCCAAAACAGCTCTGATAATCTATTATTACATGAAAACAAATGGACAATTATGAAAAAAAATTCTTACTTGGATGGAGGCAATGCCAATGAAAGAGGGAATAGTTTGATCAAATGTTGTTTCATCTCCATTCATGATTAAATCATAAAGGTCAACATTATATTGGCTGAGAGTTTTTGAAGATCTTTGAATAGACTGGCGAAAGATGTCAAGCTCCATCATCTTACGACCCATCCCATGCCACTGTGTACCCATACCAGCAAAAACAAACCATATAGGTCGAGGATCTGGTCCACATTTCTGGAAAAAATTTACAAAAATAACACAATAGAAGCCAATAAGTATTACAATTATACTGATTGTTGCTTATTTTGAACTTCTAAAACGCAGAATTTTGTTGTAGGGATCTTGTTCTGTTCAATTTTTTTCTTCTTCCTTTAATTAGCGCTTAATTAGTAGAAAAATTTTTTAAGACGATTTGCAAATTGAATACAGTGGTTACTGGTAGAAGGTGATCGTGTTTTAGAGAGTTAAGCAGACATTTTAATTCTCTCCAATAACATCAACAAATAATATCAAATAACATTTTTGTAAAGGTAAAGAAAGTGTTTACCTGTATTTCTTCAAAGTCTGAAGATGCATTAAGAACAGTGCTTCCCCTGTATGCCATTGAGTTGGTAGGCATGTTTGCAGAGGCTTCTAGCAGTGCTTGGAACTCCACACTGGAAGCATTTTTGCGGGCTTCTTGCAGAACAGCTTTTACACCAGCCTCTGTACGGGCTGCATAAGTGAACAGGCGTGGTTTGTCACTTGCTGGATGTGGTTCCTTCAGTTCTTTTTCATTTGATCTGAAATTAAAGATGATTTCATTTCCTTTATAAATTGTGCAAATCTATGGTCCTCTGACATGCTAGCCTTCTTGATAAAATAAAACATTATAAATGGTGTAGCACAATTCTCATAAGCAAACAAGTAGCTTAACTTTTGTTTTCAAGGTAAGGAGAGACCTATCATATTTGAAATTTTACCTCATATCATGACATGGTTTGGAGACTTTTTGTTTTAAAGATAGATAATTTAATAACAATTTTAAAATCTCAAATATTCTATAATAACTTAATGTTGTTTAATTCATGAATGAACATCATAATATGGAAGGATATCAGATCACTCAATTTTCATTCATATAAATAATTATAGCTCACTACTCAAGATTATACGTATTGAAGTTTTTGGAAATTAAATCTTACTTGTAAATGGCATGAACATTAGCGCCACCAAAACCAAATGAATTCATAGCCACTAGGCCTCCATCCCATTTGGTACACTCAGTAACTACTTTAAGACTGCCATCAGTGAGTCCCGGAATTTCAGGGTTGGGATTGTTGTAATGAAGATTTGGTGGGAGCATCTTTTCCTCCATGGATATCAGAATTTTAGCAATGGATGTCAGGCCTGATAAGGTAGTAATCATTTCAAGTAAATAAATGAAAATAAAGGTCTGTCAAATCAATTTTTTGCATCTTTGACTAATGTTCATACTGGTTATTATACTACTGGAAAGCTTTTGTTGGTTTCTGCAATTTAATTTTTTTGTCTTTGAAATTTGAAGAATGTAGTTCAGAAGTGTCATAAGCTTTCTTTAGTACAATTTTTCAGATTCACAATGTGACAAAGAGCGTGCAAAAATTGAGCTGAAACACCACACTTGATAAATACAATTCAACCATAATTGCTTCGAAGAATGCAGGGTTAACCTGGATGATTATACTTTATTAAATTTGAATGTCATAAAAGTTCTTACTTTTTTTTTTTTTAATTTGTATATTTAGAAAAAGTGTAATCTAGGAAATTGTCAACCTCTCTTAAGGAAAATTTCTAGGTGGTCTAAAAAAAATGCAAATATACCTGAAGCAGCCTCTGGATGCCCCATGTTACTTTTGGTAGAACCAATGAGGAGTGGACCCGTTCTGTTCTCACAAAATACATCCACAATTGAGTTTATTTCTTGTGGGTCTCCAACTTTTGTGCCTGTCCCATGGGCTTCCATATAGTTGATCTGTCAACGTTAAACAAAAAGGCTTACATGATCAAGTTGAGCTAACTTTGTTTTATAATTGTATCTTTTTCTTTTTTTTTTCCCTTTAAAACACATACCTTGTTTGAACAATCATTTCAAACGTGCTATTGACTTTGCACAAATAATATCCTTATTACTTTATTATTGTTTGTCTGGTACTTACCTCTGATGGATTTATGCCAATTTCATCGTAAACCTCACGGATAAGGCGTTGTTGAAGATCTCCAGAAGGGAATGTGATTCCTGAAAGTTAGCAAAGAAATTTTTTTAAATATTCAACTTTTCAGGATTGTCATTATTTTCAACCAATTACAAACATTTGGTCTATACAACAGGGAAAGTTTATGAATAAAATTGGCTTTGAATGTCACATTAGCTTAAAGATTCTTGGGTATCAATCAGATATCAGGTTATGAAAGATAGAATGAGAACATAAGTAACTGCAATATTACCTTGCTCTTTGTAGCCATCACAGTTAGATTTTGTATGCACAACTGTTGCGTATAATCGTTTACTATCTGGGACTTTTTGAAGGAACATGGCCATGATAGCTTCACTGCGGCAATATCCATTGGCTGAGGAATGGTTATCAAAAGATCTTATAATCTTATCATGGTAAGAATGATAGGAAATTTAAGCATGTGAACTGTTTTCAAATTGAAAAGGAAAGAGGTTCTAAAATTTTATTTTTCCCCCCCCCAAAAAAAGAAAGAAAAATCCTTTCTTAGTTATCAATTTCTCACTCATTCAAATCCAATATTCAGAAGATTCTATTCTTTAAATAATCCTAAAATGATCTTGGCATGGCGAAGAAAAATCTGAAATTATAACACCTTGAAATAATGGAAAAAAATTATTGTAAGAAATATTAACTTTTTTTTTTTCTCCTCCTAGAACCAACTGCACAAAAAAGTGCATTGTTATATGGTTGGGTGATTAATTTAATGAGCAAAGTGACCCATGGCAGAGATTGCAGGATAACTAACGGTTTTCAAACAGAAAGAAATTGAAAAGGCCTTGAAAAATCCCATTTGATCATGTTTTACCTGATGCATCAAAGGTCTTGCACGCTCCATCAGGTGAGGTCATACCCATCCTGACAAACTGCAGGGATGTGTTGGGCTTGAGGCACAGATTACTGCCCCCCACCAACGCTGAATCAATGAGACCAGTTCTTATACCCATGAGGGCTTGATCCAAACACATCATGCTGGAGGAACAAGCTGTGTCTACTGCATAGCTGGGACCTGGTGGAGCAAACAGGGCATCAATATCAAGTGTGTTTTTCTCCTTCCATGTTCTTTACTAAATTATCATATGTTTTGAAGAACTTTGAAATTTGATACACTTATTCGCCATAAATTTAAGGGAAAACATCAATGGATCTGCACAATAAGTAATCTCCATTTAAAATTGCAACTTCCGATCTCCAGAAAGTTATTGCTCATTTATGCCTCCTCTGATACAAGGTTGTGTAAAAATAATATATCCCAATAAATATCTATTAACACCAAGACATTTAAATTATTTTTAAACAATGAATCCATACATCTTAAGTAAGTTATTTTGGAGCAAAAATCTGTTTCAGATTATTTAGAAAAAGCTGGTACGTTATCAAAATTGACCCATCAAAAGAAACTTTAAAACTAACATTTTTGCCGGAGTCTTTATAATTTTTCTTCCCAACCTCTTCATGGTTACTATTCTTCGTTTTCTGAACAAAATAGTGAGCACAGCATCTAACTTTCTTTCTTACCTTTGAAATCAAAGAAGAAGGAAATTCTGTTGGCAAACATGGCCCTGCAGCATCCAGGCATAGTGTAGCCTACCATGCCATCTGTTTCCATAGTCCATGCATCTGAAGAGTCTGATAAACTCACACCAATGTACACACCTGTACGAGAGCCTCGCACACTTTCCATGCTTTGACCTGTAGTAAACAAACATAATTGAAAATTAATGTACAGATGTTTTCAAATAAAGTGCACTCTCAAGTTATTTATATATCAATACAGTATATATTATGTTTTATCATAAAATCAAGGGTTTCCTCTACAAGATTCCATATTTCTTGGGTGTAATAATATACAATTGATTTGATTTATAAAGTATGCATTGTAATAGTGAATACAATCTTACCAGAATCTATGATAGCTTCATAAGCTGCCTCTAGCAACATTCTGAGCTGAGGATCCATACAGTCTGTTTGCTTTGGGTGGACACCAAAGAATCCTGCATCAAATTTTGTTATTTCTGGAACTTTCCCATTCCTGGGTGGACAGCCATGCAAACCTGGAGTAAGAGAGGACATTCAGAGATAATATTTAAATAAGAAATAATTTGAAGGTAAAGAGATATTTTAGGAGACGATTTTTTCAAGCCAAATTTTTTTAAGAAGTCTCCTGAAGAAAAAAATGTTCTCTCACACAATAGAGTACATACTTCTGAAAGGTAAAAAATGAATGTAATTGTAGCGACTAAAGTATTTAATACAGTTTGAAAGTGTCTGAAAACAAAATTGATATGAGAAAAATTACAAAATGTTTATTATAATTCCAGGTTGTTAAGACATTGCATGATTAGGTACTAAATGGGAATCATGTTCAGTCACACATCAGGTCTACAGTACAGCAACCTGCAATTTTAAAATTGTCACTCACCAACAGTCCATCTCCTGTCATCTGTAGTGACCATGTCCTCTTTGTTCATCAGGTGGTCTCTGAACTCTTGAATGTTGTTTGACTCCGGCAGGCGGCCAGAGATACCAGAGATGGCCACTTCTCCATTGTAGACATAGTTTGGCAGCTTTCCACGCCTCTTCACATTCCCATGTGCATCCCCATTGCACATGGGATTGTCCGCCATTTCACGTGCTGGCATCTACCTTGGTAATTTTCTTGGTTTAATCTGATTTTAGCAGAAAAAAATAATAACTCATGACAACAACAAAAAGATCCGCTAAAAAGCCAGGCACCAGCCATTGACCGCCAGTTTAGAGATCTTACTGCAGAGCTATCAAATTTTCTTTTTAATCTTTTTAGAGAAAAAAATATAACATTCCGCTAAAATTTCTTTTGGACATTGAGTAATCTACTTTAGCATCTTTAAGGTTTCCTGAGGAATCTTATATAAAGCCAGGCACCAGCCATTGACCTTCCAGTTTAGAGATCTTACTGCAGAGCTATCAGCTCGCTTGTAAATTTTTACACAATATATTTTGTAATCTTTGTGAAAGTAGAGAACATTTACTTCAAATTATTTAAGAACACTTAAGCTATGATGAAACTGGTGTTAATTTTCCATCAAACTACAGCAGCCTAATCAAGAGTACTGAGGTTTAATCCTAAGATTGATTTTGGCTAAATTTTATTCATATTGTGACACCATAAAAACATCAAAATTAGTATTACAGTTTAGGGATATGCATTTTCATAAGGTTGTTATGGTGTCACAATATGAATAAGTATTAACAATATTAGTTTAAATGCATGTTGGCTAGTTCACCTTCTTAAAGACGACAGAGAGGGACTTCTAGGAAATATACAGCAGTGTGTGTGTGTGGAGGGGGGGGTCTCTGAGAGGTAACGGTAATTATTCACACTTTGAATCTAGGTGTGTAGTTCCATGTTAACAACGTTATCTTGAGTTGGTTACTTTAGCTTATGTTTTATTCAGTTCACTTTAGACTACTGTGCTAGTGGTGGGTTATGCTAAAAAGCAATGGTTTGGCTAAAATCTTAGAGAGCCAATGGTAATTATTCACACTTTGAAGTGTGTAGTTCCATGTTAACAACGATATCTAGAGTTGGTTACTTTAGCTTATGTTTTATTCAGTTCACTTTAGACTACTGTGCTAGTGGTGGGTCATGCTAAAAAGCAATGGTTTAGCTAAAATCAATGAATATTTGCCTTTCCCATCCCTACAAACGTGCGATCAACATTCAGTTAAGGTCAATAAAAGTGGGCTAATTTCTGTTGCTTGTTGGATCTAAAATATTTTCTAAGTGAATTGTCTGTCAATTCATTTGCATTACAGTTCGTTTCATGCAGTGCAAACTGTTATTGATCAAACCTTTCTTGAAATAATAAGGTTACTGCTCAGTCCCGACCTTACAGACAGAGTGAAATCTATTTTGAGTGGCATTGATGAAAACTTCTCTTTGTCTCTGTATATGTCTGGCCGCCCCCCCCCCCCCCACCCACCACC
>RQTK01000024.1:1122290-1135971 GCA_003991915.1 Elysia chlorotica | reverse complement strand
GAGAGAGGGAGGGAGGGAGAAAAGCTTGATTTTTTTCTTTGCCACTGCGCTTATGCAATTTTTTAATACGAGCTTATAATTTTGTCGTTGAATAAGTAACATATCCGCAGAAGAGAAGAGAGCACCCAACCAAAGGAGAAAGCCACCAAGTTTTGAGACTATAAACTTCAGTCCCTTGCCTGACACAGACTTGCTTGACTAACCATAACCGACTTACTTCAGATGATCGCCGTACATGTACTTGCATTGGTCCGGTTAATCGGTTAATCGGTTGAGTTCCGCCTAAAAGTTACTGAAATAAGCCAACTTCTTCGTTGTTGGGGGCATCGATATCTTCAGTTTAAATGTAATAGCATAGTTTGGACAGAATAATAGTCAAATTTGGTGAGTCCACAGGCCAACCCAGTGGTTACGATCGATCACTTCATTGATCTTTATGTGCCAAATATTGGAAGGAGGTATATGCCATCTGGCTACTTTTAAACTAAATTCTTCGTGCCCATTGCGTAATGCAGACAGTGTCATGCCTGGCTATGCGTAATGTTAACCAAGGGAGGGTCGAGGGACTGTATTAAACTTTACTCGTTTCCATTGGAGTGTTCAGCCTGCAAGTTAAATTAAGAAGAGTTGGTCGCTTCGCGTCTAACGTCAGCACTGTACATGCTATATTGTGGACGGATTCTAAGACTAAAGTCTGACAATTGTACTTGCACCCAGAGAGAGAGAGAGAGAGAGTGCGGGGATAACTAGACTCCTGTCTCAGCCGGTCACGTTCTACTGACACCGACCCAACCAATTCAATTTTTGATCTATCCAGCCTGCAAAAGGGTATTAAACTCTGCAGCGAACGCGCCGCCTAATGCAAAAGTTTGCATTGCCAAGTCAGCGTGTACATTGAATACACAACATGTACTTTTAAATTAGATCTTCCCATAGACTCAATACAATAATCGTTTGTCCTTGACCCCAGACTTGTGCCGAGTGCAACGACCTTGCACTCAGTCTCTTCATTGAATTCAGAGTTTGTTAGTTTCTGAATGTCCAACATCGGCAAATAGACTATGTCTTGAACGGGCTTCAATACAGATGTCTGATACGTTTACACATGCCAGTTACATTATACATGTACTGACACTGACCCAAACAATATGAAACAAGGCTGTTCAGTACTCTCTCATACCATCATCGGAATAACGTGTTGTTTGCAATTTGTGGAAATTCTTAATTTTTTAAAGAGTCTAAATATTGTTTTTACCTTTCAGCTCTAAGTGACTGCCTTTAAACTCTACACAGGTAATTAAATAATGAGCCATGGTAGACCTTAGCTGGAAGGTCCCACGAAAGTCGACGGACAGGTTTTGAAAGTCAAACCACAGGACACGCATTGCTGGCCTCCCCTCTCCTGGTAGTATTATATCTAGAATCTACAATCTAGAGAAGAGTAAAGGCCCTGCATATCTCGAATCTTCAATCTAGAGAGGAGCAAAAGGCCTGCCTGATCCAACAAAAGTGCGCTTCACGGGTTTCGCTAGAGCTCTTAGTTCCACACTTTGACGGTGTATACTTTTCCTTCCTCTTATCTTTGCCAGTTGTGGTCTGTTAGTCAATCAGCGGATCGATAGATCGCATACTTTCTCTGCTGATTACACAGTCACTATGTTGATACACACTTAATCTATGCAAATTTCACATATTAATATTTTTACCTACTTTATCTCCAACCCTTTGGACACCTACATAAAAGATAATAGGCCTACTTTCATTTTTAACGTTGAATTAAAATACTGAATTTTTATTTCATTCTTTTTGTTTTGTCCAGAAATTATTAAACAAGATGTATCTACAACATAATTTTTCTTCTTCTGTGTATTATTGAAGTTGAAGAACCTTTCTAAGAACGCTGTAAGGACTTTGTTTCACCGGTCGACAAATCACACGTCACAGACGATTATTAGTATTCGTACGATATTTAAAGTAATAAAAAGTCCCGATTGTTCAACCTAGATGACTGTTACAAGACTGTTACTACCAGCCACTTATGTACATGTATTGTAACGTCAGTCTTGTTTTACGAGACTGCTGATTATTCTTATTCAACACAAGCTGGTTGTGAAAAATGCGTAATTCTTTTTATTGGTGTCGATTATCAGATAAAAAATCAATAATTATGTATTCCTCAATTTGTGTTTTATGCTTCTATCTGTGTTGTTCGTTTATCAAATTACTTATCTATTGATTTTTTTGTAAATTTTTTTTTCTGAAGCATTACGGTTTCCTCGAAGCAAATCCATTCGTGAGTGAAAAACATCCGTATACTCGTTAATAAGCTTTGGCAATGGTAATACACGTTCTCTCTCTCTCTCTCTCTCTCTCTCTCTCTCTCTCTCTCACACACACACACACACACACACACACACTATCTCTCTATCTCTCCGCATCTCCCCTGATTATGTCCGTTCTCCTGCTCCTCCTCCCTCTACTCTTCCTCTCTTCTGCTCTTCCTCCTTCTGTTCTTCCTCCCTCTGCTCTAAACCCTCCTGCTCTTTCTCCCTCCCCGCCCCCCCCCTGCTCTTACTTCCTCCTGCTCTTCCCCCCTCCTGCTTTTCTTCCCTATCCTCTTCATCACTCTTGCTCCTCCCCTCTTTGCCCTTCCTCCTGCTCACTCTGCATGCCCTCCGCCTGCACCTGTACCTCCTCCTATTCTCATTTTGCTTCCTCTGCTCCTCCTCCTCCTGCACCTTCTCCTATGTATAGACTACATCTCCTGCTCCTACTGCTGTTCCTCCTCTTACCCCACCTTCTCTACTGCCTGCGCCTCCTCCTACCCCCTCCCTCTGTGCCTCCTCCTGCTCTTGTTTCTCCTCTAACTCCTCGTCCTTCGCTTTGTGCTCCTACTCCCCTAGTTCATTCTTCTCCAACTCATGTTCCTCCCTATCCATTTCATTCTGCTGCTGCTCTTCCTTTTGATCTTCTCCTTGCTGTTGGTTCTCACCTTTCTCTCACTGTTCCTTCCGCTGCTCCTTTTCCTCTTCTACCTCTCCGTCCTAGTACTTTTCCTCCTCCTCCTCCTGTTCATACATCTGATCCTCTCCTTCCTCCTCCTCCTCCTCCTCCTCATGCTACTGTTCCTCTTGCTGTTCTCCCACGTCCTGCTAATCTTCCTCATCCTACTCCTCCTGCTGCATATCCCCCTCTCATCCTCTTCCTCTCTTCCTACTCTTCTTCCACATCAATGTTGCGCTACTTCGTTTATTCCTTTTTTTTATTTTTTCCCCTCATGTTACTTAATACGTTCCATAGATAGAGAATATAAAATGATAGAATGGCAGAAAAGATGTCAAGGGTGGTAAAAACAGTCATTGTGATAAGCCTTGCTGGACATAACAATTATATTTGCTTGTACATAGAAACATAGATATAGATAGAAATACATGTACAGTTAGATAATTATACAGATAAATAATGGTCAGATAAGTAAATAGATTGACAGTTAGATCGATAGATAAATGCACTTTAATACATAACTATTTTCCGCCATTTGCATGATGCTTTTCAACCCTATTTGAGGGTCAGTGGGTGAAAAACACCTACGAGTGGTTAACCAACGGCGCCAGTGATCTTGCTTTTTTCTTTCTCTTTGTAGGTAATGTCAGTGGATGACTTTCTCCCTCGAACGGCTTATAGTACATGTACTATAAATAACGAGCGGTGCTAAAGGTTATTCAGTTTAAGACATATAGAAATATATAATTAAAAAAAAAAAAAATTTTTTTTCTTATTGGGTGGGATGGGGTGAGGGTGGTTAAAAAAAACTAGAAAGTATGTTTCAATACCCACATTAATCTTGAGTATTTCAGACAATCAACTCGATTTGCGTATAGAAATGTTAATAGTAATAAAGTAATGATACACTTAACTATGTTCACAATAAGTTTAAAAACATTTGCACTCGCCTACGTGTATATTGGAACAAAATTATGCAAACTCTGGCGTTCTTTGGGTTTTCTGTAAAGCCCTGTACGGAGATGGACGCAGCAGATGGAATTCGAACTACAAAATGCCTTCTCGGCATTCGAGCGCCCTACCTAACTAAGCTGACCTCATAGCGAGTGCGCTTGAAAAGACCAGTAATGATGTAGGTGTCACATACAATTTCAAAGAGATCCTTGAAATCTCACACCTGATCTACATCTACATCTATGAGCTCAGCGCTGAAGAAAAGCAAAACAAAACAGAACAAACTCAGATAGAAGAAGATCTGCATCTATGAGCTCAGCGCTGAAGAAAAGCAAAACAAAACAGAACAACCACAGCAAGAATAAACCAACATTGAACAACAAAACACTTTGCTGCTTAACTCACGGTTAATCCAATGGTATTGGTTTTTATTTGTGTTTATCTCGTTCAACAGTGAATGAAAAATAAAAAGAAGTACTCAAGTTCAGGCACCGGTGGCACTGAGAAGGCACGAGTAAAATCCTTTCCGGCGATCAGATTGCAACTGCAGAATTATTTTTTTAATGGTTCTTAACTCATTAAAAGAGATCGCATTACTTTCCTTGTTGGAGGAAAAAAAGGTAAAGAAAAGGTGGAAGGACCGATGTGAGGGGGGGGGGGATACAATCTGTGTATTTATAAAAGCCCACATATCCATAATGCGCAAACGTGTAATTGCGATGATTATAATTGCTTGCACCATTAATAATTTAGTTCAAAGAAGGGAAAAGCGGTTCTCAGCCATGCGAAATTTATTTTCCTACAATTTGAAATCCAAATGTAAAACTTTCTTGTAGACCAGGAAGAAACCTAGCCTTTTTATCTCCTACATAAAGTTTTAGTCTAGCAAAATTTATGCATAGCCGCAGGGTGGTTCATTTTCGAGAAAGGCGAAGAGTTATGGTGGAATGATTTCCTCTCTGCCTGTGTGTCGCATTCAGGAACTTCAACAGAAAGACACCGGTAGTAAATTGAGCTAGCCACATCTTAAGAAGAAAAAAATGTAATCAATAATTTTAGAGAAGCGAATTTTATGCAGTTTAAGTTAATACGTGACTGCATATGCCTGTGTATGATCTTTTTCAGTATATTGGTGCAACGGATAAGACCTAAATTAAACAGAACAGAGTTTTACAGAAAGACAAACATCAAGAACAACAAGAGCAACAACAATCACAAAATAAAATATTAGCAACAAGTATACCACCACCACCAACAAATATTGCAACAGCATCAGCAACAGCAGCAACAATTACAATAACAGCGACAATAACAACAACAACAACATCAAAAACAAAAAACAAAACCGTTGTGGGTTTGGACAGCCTTTTATAAATATTTAACCGTTGCATTCAATAATTGTTCATGTTCTCCCCCCCCCCCCCCCCCCCCCCTTTTCCAAACCTGAATTACCTGCAGACTCGATCCGCGGGAAGGTTGTACGTTCTTTGTTCAACTATTTTTATTTTTATTTCCATGCTTTTAAACACCACATTGTGTTCTTGTCTTGTTAGCTAATCGTCTTGGTGGGTGAGAAGAAAAGACATTTTAACAGTCTGGTTAAGCAGCAGTATTTACAAACTTCATTGTTTTTCATCTTTTGGTATGCTAGAGGGCGAGGAGAATATATTATTGTTAAACGCTCAAGCCTAATTAAAAAAAAAATAATATTTTCTAAAATGTGAACTTTGTTTCTAGTACACGCATCACCGCATTTACAATCAGAAAAAAATTAATAAATTAAAAGAGTGCATAAAGGTCTTGTTTTGTCTCCTGCCATACCATTCATGACGGAGGTCAATTCATTCGAAGGACGATCAATTTCAACCCATGAAGAGTTTGATTGGCTAGCTTGAAAAATGTTTCGATTCAATGGTTCATTTAGCGCATGTCGTAATACAAAACGTAATCCTCAAGTCCGCAAAGGAGTCCCATAAAAGGTGCTCTCTTGGTTTTTGGGCGTAGTTTATATTTCATAACCAATATCAACATCATTACCTTTTTTTCTAAGTCCTTTAAAAGTTTAGCAAATGTAGGTGTTCTTTTGCTGTTTTTTCTGTTTCTTGTTTCTTGTTTGTTTTTGTTTTTTTCTGCATTTGGCGTTTATAAATAGGACCGCGGTATTACATGTACATACTGCTTCTTTTGTAAAAGTTCCAAATGTATAGAAATGCTGTCACGATATCTAATAAAAGTACACTCGTATGTCATAAAAAGAGTTGAAACTCTTTTACTTTAGAAATGTTATTGTTAGAAGGCGCTGGGTGCAGTCTTAAAATCGTACCATCCACTCCAAAGTTTAATAACACACATTCAGATGAGTCATCAGAAAAACAAAACAAAACAAAGAGAACGTGCAAGCTTTTTGAAATAAATGACATGTTTGCTATGGTTAGTACAGTGTATATAGGAATTATCTAAGTTCAACAGCAAACTATGTCAAATAAATCTTACTTGCGTCAATCTTATCTTTGCATGATAATCTTTCGCATATAGTTTACTAACTGGAAAACAATATTAGTCGAATATCATTTAAATAGGAAAGTGTTTTATTTCTGAAAGTCTTCTTTATTGAAGTAAACGATATTTCGATATTTGGTCATTTAATTGTCATTTAGGAGTAGAATGCACAAATATAACGTCGCTCACGTCTCGTCGAAAGCCTTCTGATTCTTATATTGTTACGACGAGACATAAGCCACGGCTTGTTTGTGCATTTTACCAAATATCAATTTAATTAATTATAGTTAGATCGTTTTATTTAATGCTTTTTAATTCTTGATTTACTATACAAACAAAAAAACAAGAACTAGTAAGGGTGCCATTTTTTAAAACATTTTTTTCTCACAATCTCAACCCGCCCTTATTGTTCAAACTTAAGGACCGACAATTTTAAAACTAGAACCTCTTTGATTTATCCTTGGCCTTAACTTAAATCGGTTTTTCAACATACTCCTCTTATCCTGATCTTCCTCTATTCATTGCTCAATCACATAGGGCCTAAGCACCTATTGTCTATGTTCTGGTATGACTCTTTTTAACATTGTTCGGCGTGATTTTTTTCTTTCAATTTTATGCCTGTCATTCAATTGTGCAAAACAGTCATGCGGTTTGAAACTTTCTAAATTGCTGAGCATGACCTTTTGAAGGGAACTATACATTTATTTACTGTTTTTAGCCTTTGCCCCCTGCATTTGACAAAAACACGTTAAAGGTCTGGTGCCACATACTTATGATAACTGTATCTTATATTATCTCACCTGGGTCATTATTCTACTTTTTTTGCAGAGATTACGTGATAAATAGGTAAAAAATCGAACAAAGTCCTACACATTGACACTCTACTCCTCGATAACTTTTTAAAACCTATGTGCATGTCTGTGTATGTGTGTGCATATCCTTAGTTCTGTACCGGTTAGACATGTGACTTCTTTAATCTCTGCGTTATTCTCTTTGTTTTATTCATTTGCGCTTTATTTTATGAGTTCTTTATTCTAAAACTTTAAAATGTGTTGATCTTATAAGATCAGTTCTCTTTATATGCATGTGTATTTTTAGAAATAACATTTATGTGTTTGTTATTGGTATATTGTATACTTTTTATATACTCTTAGCATGAAATCAGTCTTTTAATTTTTATGTCTGTTATTTGCTCATGGTGGTGCTGATGCCCAAATCGATTCTTACTATTTACTTTTCTGCTTTTTATTTGTTAATAGTTACGGCCTTTTCCACCTAACCGAAATTCTCTCCCTTAGTGCATGAATCCTCATTGACCAAAATAAAACCTCAATACACATAATACAGGGGAACAATAGAGGATTGACAGGGCAAGGTAAACTCTCTCCCATCATTCAAACTTGTAAATGTGTATGTATGACATTTCAGCCATCATTAAGTTGCATGGTGTGACCACTGTTTGCGATAACACTTTACCTAATATGGCTGCGTGCATTCCTGTCTAGCCTCAGTGATCGGAGTAATGATGGGGCCATGCATAATCGTCCTTGCTTGTAGGGCCACTCGGTAATTATCTCGACTGCAGGCAGTTCACAATGCACTCTGTGTGGCCCTAACCTAATGACCACCGATCGGACGAGGAAGAGATAGGCAAATTAGCGAGACCAAGTGGTTTCAATGAGGTCACTTTTGAAGGTTGGTCAGCATGCTTCACTAACGCAAACTACATCAACATCAGCAGTAGCAACGACAACAAAAACTAAAATTAATTGGATTTTTACTTTAAAAAATCTATTGAACATTTTCAAAAAATAAACCATATTTATCATATAGATGATTTTTCCTCTAGAAGCCACCCATTGACTTTTGTTATACTTTTAGAAGCGGGGATCAGAGCGAGGATCAAACTCGCAACCCTCTGATTAGATGCTGCGCGCTCTACCCTTAAACCACCCACAGCTTCTCCCCTGAGTGTTATTCCCTTCAGAAGTATCCTTGATATATATATTCCACATCCATTACCAAGATTCAAGATTCATGACTCAAAAATACTTCATTGTCTTTCAGCAGGCACTTCTTTTTGGTTCATTCCGTAAAATTTCCACAAGATGACAATAGAAAACGTTATAACAGTCATGATATCAAAGATACACGTAGGTTACAACATTATACATAGCAATGGGTATGATGAAGGTGATGTTAACCATCATGTAGAAAATATACACGATTTACGTGGATGATGGTCAGCCTTTTTATCTGTTAGTACAAGCGGGTGGTCTTTAAAAAAAAATTAATACTGTCATTCTTAGAGCTTATAGACTCTAGATCAATCACCGCTGTTTGATAAATCAATATCACACCATTGACCCTTTTATCATTGAGGTGTACCCCTAAAAACGAATGATCTCTCATTTCGTGAGAAAAACAAAAAAGATGTCATTTTGTGACGTTTCAAATATCGTTTTTTCTCTTTTTTTGTTTGTTTTGTTATGTCTATTTAATCCTTCGTTTTCTGTAATTTAAAAACCCTACCTTAATTTCTGTTGAGTTTAATCCTTATTGGCGTTTATTTTAATTTAACTATGGTCGTATAATCTAATGTGCATAGATAAAGATTGATATCACAAGTTTTTTTTTTTACCCCGTTTTATAAAATTATGTAATCGTTGAGGCAATCAGGGATACTTAATGTTTGATAAAAATCAATGTGACCAGTTGCACCTGGTTATAGGACTGGTGATTGACGTGTTTTTGAAACAAAGCATATTTCCCATGTGATAACCATGTGATAAAGCTTCTGTAATTTTTAAGTCATTTTATGTATTTATTTATTTATTTTTTTTTGTTACATTTCTAATCAAAAGTTTTTGAGTTGTTGTTTTTTTGGCATATATTTTTTTTTCTATTTTTCTATCCTTTTATTTAGCGTTATACTTTTTGATGACCCAACCACAACATAGCGTAGTTACTCGCGCCAGACATCAAAAGAAACCAATCTTTACCGTAACTTCATGTTTTTATGACAACTTTTGCCTTTGGAACTGATATTTAATGAACAATTAAAAGAAAAAATCTTTTTTTTTTCAAGCATTCAATGATTATCTCCATATGGCTCGGCACAGATAATCATTAACACATGCCTTTAGCGTGCAGTTTAATTTAAAACAGTACTACAGGTACATATTATGTTCCGCCCTGTTTGAACGGCGTGCATATTCTGAAATAGCTCTTTGTGTTCTCGTCTTGCTTAATTATTATCAACTTAACATCTTCAAAATTTAGTCTGAAAAAAATCTGCTCTAAGCTGCTGTAATAAGTGTTTTGGGTAGAGTAACTTCAGTTCTATTTAGAAGTGGACGTACCCTTGGAACAATTGAACAGGTCGGCCTTATTTTCAAAATAGAGGATTTGCGATCCACTTATCAATAACGAGTGGCGTTATAATGTCTTGTAAAAAGAAAAAAAAGGGGGGGGGGGGGGGGGGGGGGGGGTAATTACATCAAGCTCAATGTGAAAAGCTTTGACAATGAAGTCGCTTATTGGCTATGATAGCTTGCTTGTATATACTCCAAAGTAGCGCCCACACGAATAGGACAGTTTACAATGTTTGTGTGACGACTGATTGTGACTGAATGAATGCTAAAAAATACTTTATTGTTGTCATTATTTTGATCCTCTCAAGGCTAAACATTAATTTAAATAAAAATTAAGCACTGCTATCCTGACCTTATATTGTAATAAAGTATATACCTTCGTTTATTTTAAAGACTTGTCTTTCTATTTTTGGAAGTTTTGGTCTTTTAGTCCAACATAGAGATAATATCAGACGCTGGCCCAGATTTCCTTACCGATAGTCGTCGTTTTCGGTAGGGACCCTTTAAACGCAAGGCCTATAAACTAAGCATAATCATGTGTTTACTGCAGTTCCCGGAGCCGGTATCTTGTGATGGAACCTTCAGATAAGCCTCACATATAAACCATGCACACCGCACGGGTACAGCCACATGTCGCAATGATGACCTGCCAATGACGCATGGTATTTTTTAAATTTAAAATCTATGACCACCTTTTGTTTTACTCAACATCGTTATCCAAGCTGCTAATGTTATGATAGAGCTAGGTGTCTGAAGTTAAAAAAATAATAAAATTATAAAGCTAAGAGAGCTGCGTATCCACATTAAATTTGCAGGTTACTAATACAATAATAATGTTAAGGACAACTGTTCTCGGCGTTATTACAATCGGCCATTCAACTCGTTCCTAATTGACGCTACTTGAAACAAAGAATATAATTTATAGTTTTTTTTCCCTTTTCAGTGAAGTACCTTTTCAATAACAAAAACTACAAAAAACACATATAAAAATAATAAAAACGACCCATTCACAGAGCATTATGAGCCCAACCCAATTGGTTGGATAGCTTCCAATCTTAGGATTTTCATAAATCATAAATGGAATTTTTCTATCATTAGGAGAATTGATCTGTTGAAAGTTGCATGAGCTAAGATTCAAGGACCATTCAAAATCAATAACATTTTGTAGCATAAATTACCCGCTTGTCAAAGCCTACCAGCTCTCATTCTGAAATGAATTTTCCAATGTTGAAAGCAGGTACAGTTATTTTAAAAAGTTGAGGGCCGTGGCTTGCAAATGCACTTGACGTATTGAACAAATGCGTCATGAAAATTTATACAACCCAGCAACAGCAACAACATTAACCTTAAGACCAACAACAATAACAAACAAACAAACAAACAACAAATACAACGAAATAGCAGCATCAGTAACAGTCTCAAAAAGCGGCACAGATTTTTAACGGATCCAAAATGTATTATGAATTTAATTAACATGCTGGTAACAAGATGATCTTTTCACAACCCGAACTAAGTGTTGTTTTTAAAAGCAGCGATTGAAACATAAAAGAACTTCAGCACCCACACTTCTTCTTTCCCCCCCCCCCCTCCGCACACACACACATACAGAGGATCACGGAGAGCAGGTTGAATTCCCGGTAATAGATTAATGGACAAATACTGGGAAATGGCTGTCGATAAAGTCACAGGGGGTTGAAAAAGAAATAAGATACTGATAATAATGTATAGAATTATGTGTGCTATTCAACCATGACTGTGCTCAATCGTGCGCAATAAATCGCTTAGATCCTTTTTTTTTTTAAGACAAAACAAAAATGCTGAAGGTTATTAAGAATAATAATAATGTTATGTTCGAATATTTTTCCTGTAATTTTACATTTACTATAATTATATTACTTGCAAGTTCTTACTTCCATGCTCGTTTAACCTTATTTAGAACTTAGAACTGAACAAATTATACAGAGAAGGGCTTTCTAAGATTGATTCTGTTGAAAGCACCACACATTACCTTGCAGAACTCGACTTGAGTTCTCTACCTGTAGACACTGAGTTATAATGTTTAGAGCTTCACGAGCACCAAGTCATTTCATCACAAGCTCAGTCTGGTTCTCAACGTTGAAAGTCACTTTCAATGTTGGAACATCGATTTTTACTATGATACCTGATAGACTTGGATAAAATCAATGCAAGAGATTTATTATGAATGCTCCTTGCAACTCAAGACCTCAGTGGGGTGAACCAGACATCGTGGATAGTAGAATAAATTGTTCAACACACCCAGGACACATGCGTCGTCGGCAACTGAAACATACCAAAACACAGCCCCCCGCCGCCCCCCAAAAAACAAAAAAAAAACAAACAAAAAACAAAAACAAACAACAAAAAACAAAACAAAACAAAAAACAACAAACCAACAAAACCAATCCAACAAGAATACAAGTACTGTATTGGCTTTTCACCACAACATGACGCTATCTATTTTTTTACAGTTTGAAATACATCTTTCAGAGGACCTAAAAGAGTTGACTTTCTAATGTCATTGTTTGATTTTATTCTACTCTGACTACTTCTAAAAAGCAATTTTGATTAGTCCAATATTTATTCTTTCGTAACAGCTTTTGTGATTATTTATTTATTCTCTTACGTGGTGTGAATGCTCTTAACTTCGTGTTTACATGCTTTTACGTGCATCCCATACCTTAAAACAAAACAAAAATCCGAAAGCAAGAGAAAATTAAAGAAAAAAACCTTATATATAATTTTATGCAGCTTAGTTTAAACTGGAGACTACCAGCCTGTAGACCAGCTACACCCTCACAACCAACAGACCTCAGTGACCAATCCCAATATTATCACATATTGATCACACATCAGTTGTCACCTTTCTTTTCCATTCTTCCTTTATATAACTGACCATTCGTGCTAAAATAAATCTGAAGTGAAACGCAAGGTGTGGTAGACATAGGGAAATTAATGGGTTTTTTAATATTAAGAATTTGATGCGTGAAAGGTAATGACATCGCAAATATTAAAGCTGCTAGTGTTAATAATTTGTTTAATGCCCTCTCAGTAGTCATATTTATTACAGATTCTTGAGGCGTAATACATTGATATTGATATTGGTCAAATCAACTGTGATTGCATTCACTTGGATTGTCATAGAATTGTCCCCAGACAGATAGGAGACCTATTACTATTTAGTAAACAAGAATCTTAATTTAAAAGGGTGGGGGTAGGAGTGGGGAAGGGTTAATGACTAGAAAATTGTGTAAACAGATTGATAGGTGAAACATTAAATGCAACAACATTATTGCCCTCTCCCTCTTATTTTCGCACTTTTCGATGTTTTAAAGGGGCCTTTATACTGACTGTCTACCAAACAGCCATGAATAATAATGAGCATACATGATTATAAAGATGTTAATGGGCCTCAGATTGCTAAGCCCAACCAAACTGACAGTCTTGCCTGGGGTTAAGGGGTTCGGTCGGTAAGCCATGGCAAGGAGAATTAAGTTTGGCCTTGCATCTTTTCGAGAAGAATCCACGAGTGTTTAGGGTTTAAGAAATGTCAGAATACCCTGATTACACCCAGACCGTACAGCCTATGTCAAAATAGATGTCTTTATCGCAAGGGAACTGAAAGTAGTTGACTTAACCTTCTTTATTGATCCCTTATGCATATAATGTTTTCTATTATGTACAGACAGTAGTAGTTACTGTAGTAGTAGTAGTAGCAGTAGTAGTAGTAGTAGTAGTAGTAGTAGTAGTAGTAGTAGTAGTAGTAGTAGTAGTAGTAGTAGTAGTAGTAGTAGTAGTAGTAGTAGTAGTAGTAGTAGTAGTAGTAGTAGTAG
>RQTK01000024.1:1082960-1100371 GCA_003991915.1 Elysia chlorotica | reverse complement strand
GTGTGTGGCAGCACATACAATTGTCAGACGTCTGTCTTGGGGCCTGTCCACAATATAGCCTATATAGTGCTGACGTTGGACGTTAAAACCAACTCAACTCAACGCAACGCAACTGTTTAAGCAAAGGGTATCACTACGAGACTGAACATGCACATAGAGTTGGGAGGGAGGGGGGGGGCTTCCACAACACCTTTTCCCTGTCTGATGGCAGTTTTGGGAGTGCCAGACTTATTGACCAGGAACAATGAGTTGCCCGCCACAAAGTGGAGAAGTTAGTCCCTCAACTCCCAACTTTCGGCCCTTAGGCGTCCATATTCTTTATACAGGGGTTCGATCTCCTTGTCGTCAGCAATCATTTAGTTTTGGTGTCTTTTGTAGTAACGTGATTCTGTCAGTTTGGGATGGTGGTACATGTACATGTATTTGATATAAAAAAAAAAAACAGCAATAAAAAACAACACTCACATCATGGTCAAATGGATATTCGTAAAGTAGAAATTCTCTAGTCGTTTTACTGGCGGTTAAATGACAAATAATTGCTACCACCAGCAATATAGGGGCCCCATAGCACTGCTTGATGTCCGCAGCTATAATATGATTTCCTTGACAACTGGGTTTTCTGTTCATATAAAGTTAGTTATGCGACCCTTCCGAACCTAACGTGTTATGTGTTTACCATATAACAAGGTAAAGATGTGAAATCGCAAAATTGACTATTTAGATTTTGCCTGTAGGTATTCAACAGTCTACACCACACTTGGTATTTAGAGTCAATGATGCAGCATTAAAAATTACTTATCAACAACAACAATGTAGTGCCGTATTGGAAAGAGCAACATTAAAAACAAAACATAAACACCAACAACAAGCAAGCATTCTTGCGTAATAATGGATTGGGGGTGTGGGGGAGGGGTGAGAGAAAGACAAACCGGTGAAAAGATAAAAGATAGATAAAAAGAAAACGAGGGGAACACACACACATACACAGAAAGTTAAAGAAAGAGAAAAAAGGGGAAAAGGGGGGCATGAGTGAGAGAGTGAACAGAAAAGAGGGAGAGAGAGGGGGATTGAATGCGTTCGCGGAAGAACGAAATTGGGAAAACAGTGAAGAAAAAGGTGAGAGATGCAGGTATAAAAGCAAACAAGCTGAGGTAGCGTGATGTGAACTTACCTTGCTGGAAACGTTAGGGCTGCCAAACTGTGTAGGATGTTAGCTCACCTTGGTCAGTCGTGGGTGGGTGGAAATGAAATAGGCAGAGCTGCAGGCAGCTAATCTTACTATAGGGGGAGGAAGAGAAAGTGTGTATGTATTTGTTCGCGTGTATTATGTGTGTTTGTGTGTGTGGTGTGTGGGGGGGGGGGGGGGGGGGGGGGGGGGGGGGGCAGAAGGAGAGGGACAGTGCGGTGTGAGGGAGGGGTGAGAGAAAGATAATCAGGTGGAAAAATAGAAGATAGGTAAAAAGAAAGAGGAACACACACACGCACATACACAGAGAGAAAAAAAGGGGAAAAGAGGGGCATGAGTGAGAGATTGAACAAAAAAAGAGGAAGAGAGAAGGGGATTGAATGCGTCCGCGGAAGAACGAAATTGGGAAACAGTGAAGAAAGAGAGA
This sequence comes from Elysia chlorotica, assembly GCA_003991915.1. NCBI lineage: Eukaryota > Metazoa > Mollusca > Gastropoda > Plakobranchidae > Elysia > Elysia chlorotica. The sequence continues at coordinate 1,098,758 of RQTK01000024.1, read as the reverse complement.
GAGAGAGACAGAGAGAGAGAGAGAGAGAGAAAGAAAGGGACAGAGAGAGGGAAAGAAAGAGAAAAAGATTAAAGATTGAGATAGACAGAAATATATCTAGAGAAATGGATAAGAAGACGCCAGTTACTTTTTAAATAGCATGCTTATCATTGTTTTGTCGAAAAAAAATCGATCTTCGACACAAAGTCAGCACAAGCTTCTCTTATCATTGGAGTTCAGTCAAGAAAATTTGATTTTGTGGCGCACATTGCTCAGATTTTAAAAACAAGCTTTCTTATCTTTGAGGACACCAGGTGTTTCAAGAAATTAGTATTGACTGTATAATTTTAACATTCTTATGCTACCACTGCTTTTGACAATTGAAGGAAAATTGATTTTGCAATAAACAGAAGCACCTGTGGCTTATGAATTAAAAGACGTTTTTAGTACTAAAAAAATTAGTTAAAGTGAACAATAGAACAAGAATTATTATTTTTTTATATGCGCATTGCTAAGCTCGTAAAGCCCTAATACTTTTTAAAAATTATTTTTTTTATTAGGAAAACATTCGATTTTTTTAAATTAAAAAAAAAGGTTATCAGAGAATAACGGTACAAATTACCACTCACTTCCACATACTCCACATTAATTTGGATCTAACTAGGAATCAATTTTGTTTTTACTAAGTTTTAATAACATATGAAGACATTTTTATTTCTAAAACGTACTTTCCCAGCTTTAAATTCGAACACGAATGCTGAGCTTTTAAGAAGAAAAATGGTCGCTTTTTTCATTTATCATTATCTCATTTCACTTTTTGTAGTTTTCACTAGATCTCATGCCACTTTTCTCAGCTTTAAAAAGACCCCTTGCCAGTTTTCTTAGTTGTCAGATCTTATGTCAGTTTTTTCAAAATTCAAAATATCTCATGTAACTTTTCCGAGATCCTCAAAAATTTTAAATCATCAGTCAAAATCAATGTAAAATCGTCGACCGGCACACTTATGTTACAACCACTTTCTCGCCATTCAATCAATCAATCAAACAATCAATAAAACAAACACCTAGTTATTCATTTCCAAATTTACCTTGCCGATGAACAACTTTTATCTTATAACATCCCACCTTACCATGATATATAACTATACTCATTTAGCAAACCGATATAAATTTACACCCATCACTTTACCCCCAGGGGAGCCGTGAAGATCTGGAAACCTCAAGTGACCCCCCTCAATGAGCTCAGACCCCAGGAACTTCGGACCATCACGGCCGCTACCGGAGATGACGTCACGCCCGTCCAGAAGACGTCCCTGGCCATCAACAAACCGCCAGATGTAAGTTCAAGCACAAACAAAACAAGCGCATACAGACTAAGTTGACTATTTAAGGTTTATATGAGTATCACGTGAGACAGTCCAAGTGACGGATTTGCACTGCCGTGGACCTCATATGATTCTCATGTAAAAGGGAAGCGTGGCGTTCCTCGATTGAAACTTATACGCGGTGTACTGGACAATTGGGGGCGTATACAATAAGACCAACTCAAGTTGTTATTATCTGGCTTTAAAGTGAGTTCAGAAAGTACTGTTTAATATAAACATATTTTTTTCTGATTTCAATAAAACACAATACCCTGAAATATTAAGATTTCGGCAAAAAATTAGTACTACAGTTTAAGCTAAGATTGATGAAGATGCCAATACATACCAATCATGACTATGAGCAAAAAATCACCGAAGAACTTTACAGAGACGTCTTTACTTAAGGCGCCAGCTAATGTTCGAACCTCGGACCTCCTGCTCTCGATTTCAGCCCTCTACCGACCAGGATACCACCGACACCTTTCATTTAGCATTTTTGAACACGAGCGCGTGTTAAATCTCAAATCTCTCTATTGGCTGTCAAGATCTATTACATGTTATCTCCACATTCTTCGGTTAACTGCTTTTCGCTGATTAAATTCCAAAATCGTTTTTATGGTTATATAATTATCTCCATGTATGTACCGTCTATGCGTCATCTTTGTCCAGGCTCCGTGCACCATCGGCAGCAGCCACAACCGGTCAGCGCAGCCTTTCGGGAAACCCAAGGCGGCAGTGCCCAATGTGGTGCATGCGCAGTACAACTCGCCCATGGGCCTCTACTCCGCCAACAACATCGCAGACACGTTCGCCAAGCAGACAGTGGGGATACAGAAAGAGATGGAGAAGTGAGTACATGGTCGTATCGCTTACTTTTTTCTTTTGGGTTTTACTCCGTATCGTTTATTGTAAACCTACCAATTGATGTGAAGTTAAAATAATGGTTTATAAAGATGAGTGTGTTGAAAATTCAGAAAAGTTTATATTTAACAAGAAGGTTAGTTCTGACGTCATCACTAGGGTGGTTAGGGGGCGCTGTGGCCGTGGGGTAGAACGTCGGCTTCCGATGCAAAAGGTCCGTGGTTCGAGCCCTGGCGATTTGCTCCCTACTGGTTGGGTCGGTGTCAGTATAATGTGACCGGCTGAGACAGGAGTCATGGTATCCCCCCCTGTCTCGTGTGTGGCAGCACATAAAATTGTCAGACGTAGTCTTGGGGTCCGTCCACAATATAGCCTATATGCTGTGTTGGACGTTAAACCAACTCAACTACAACTACAACCAGGGTGGTTATTGAATGGACGGTCTGAAAAGGTCCTTTGCCATAGTGGCAACCACCAGAGCCACATTGAAGAGCTAGTTCCGGTTATAGACAACGCCCATGTTGATTCTACAAACAAGAATGATTGTGGACGAAGAGGAGGAGGAGGAGGAGGTGGAGACTGTGGAAGAGAAGGAGGAGTAGGAAGGGGTGAAGGAGGAGGATGAGAAGGATAATTTATTCAAGAATGATTTAAGAAATACATATATAGCTCATGTACTTTAATAGGTGGGAGAAGATAACATGAGCGTATAATGCTGAAATTAAATTAAAGTTGTTGGAATGCGAGAGATAATGATAGCATATTTATTGGTTAAACATCTGGTTTATGTTAAACAATTGTGATGAGCTTTCAACTAGATGTTGCCAACATCACAATCATGGGTCAACTACCTTATGGTAATATTAGATAAAACAATCTTTACACAAAGACTTACCTGGCCTCGTCCGAAAAAAAATGAAACAAAACAGCAAAACACGCATGAATTGAATGAACCCCTGACCATTAAAAATTCTCCCACATTCTGTCAGCGTTGACCTAGAGGACGCAGAGGTTGGAAGCAGGATGACCAGTACCTACCAATCTCTTGACCCTAGCAAGATGCACCAGAGTCCGTTTGGCACTTCTTTCTCTGGCCCTCAGAGCCCAGGTGCCCATGGTCCGCAAAGCCCAGGTGCCTGTAGCTGTCCATCGTCTTCTGCCTCGTTTCGCTCTACTAACTGATTGATGTTCCAGTAGGCACAGTACTTACTCAGGCTTGATGTTGCATTGGATCTAAATGATTGTACATGTAGTTACTAGTCACATGCCTTAGTGACTTGATGTTTGAGTTGTCACATCATTTACTGGGTTGACATGTCAGTGCGTCTCGTTATGAAATCAAGGTCTGGTGTTTCAATGGGTCTAGTTCTTAGTCACATAACTTATTGACATGATGTTAAAGTTGTCTTTGAATATTTCAGATGTCATAGAACTTATTGACTTGATGTTTATGTGGATTTTCTCACACTCGTAGAATTTACTGCGTTGATTTTTAGTACTCGCAAGAACTTACTTACTTGATTTTTCAGTTGTTGATCTAGGATACTACGCACAACATTGGTATAACTAAGACTACGGGCTACTGGGGTTTGCTTTTTAAAAGTTCTCTTAATCTGGATATTAATTTTGTGACACCAGTGACGTATTTGAAGTATCATTGGATCTAGTCATATAACCTACTGTCTTTATGATTCATTTGATGCAGTCTCTAGTCACATATCTTATTTTATTTTTCATAGAACTTTCAGTTGTTGCATCATGGCAAGCATAGCCTTTTAAATGTTGCATGGTAGAATTTGTTGTTAAAATGGCTTGATGTAGTAGAAAGACGTGCACGACTAATATTATTATTACCTCTAAATATACCCACACTCAGCTTTTTTTTCCCAGTCATCCACCTGTCCGTACTTCACAAACCTACCAAGGACACCTTTTCGCGTCTTTCTATCTACACTATTACAGTGATGAATATATATTTACATTTTCTGCCTCCCTGGATAATCCCTACGATTACTGCCACACCTGACTTCTCTCTAGTCAAAACTTGAGCTAGCCACTTTAGCTGAAATAATTTATCTTATCTTTACCAAGCAATATCAAAACACGAGTGTATAATTATTATTCTTGTTTCTCTCCCAACTGAAAGTGATCGAATAACTATGTTTTGTCACATTTCAATATGTTTTATTATGGTTGTTGTCCCTTTACATGGCGTTTCCTTCATGAGATCGTTTAATTTATGTCATGGCAAGTTGACATTGACAATTAGACTGTTCCATTTCACTTGGACACTTCCCGTGTTGAGTTTTCACGAAATCAGTATAGCAATGTAGATTCTATCTGAAAGCTTCGTGTTTATGTTAGTCTTTGGAAGTCCATAATATGTTATTTTCGTTACCAGCGCTATGTGTTTATGTTGCGGCAATGGATTTTTGGAAGCCACGCGATGAACTTTAACAACGAGAAACCAACAACTGCACGTATAGCTTATGTCAAGTCAATCTTATTTCAAGTGCAGCTTTCAGATTACAGTTTTCAATGCATGTCCTTTCTTCTAAACAGACAGGTTTGTCCCAAGTAATGATTATTATAAATGAAATAATTATATGAAAACAAATGTATGTCTGAAACCCTGGGGTGTTGTTTTACGACTTTGTCAAATGTTTCTTGTTCACTGACAATGAAGTTAAATCTGTATTGTTGTTTTATGATCATCGCGTGACTTTTGAATTGTTAAGAAAGGGAACTTTATGAGGCGCCGTGCTCTCATGAAATATTGTTGTCACCTGGAAGGAATAAAATGAAGACCATACATATCAGGTGTCATAACAGGTGTGTGGAAAACAGCAGCAGCGGGAGAGAAAGGGGAAAGTGGCGGAGTGGTCCCCGGGAGGGGGGGGGGGTGCAATGACAAATTTGACCTTGAAAACCTTGTGGCTTCACGTTTATGTGAACAAATCTAAAAACGAGGTGAATGAATGGTAGATCACGCGGCTTATAATCGTGAAATCCCCGGTTCGATTTCCGAAGGAACCGCCTTGTTCCTTAAAGGTTGTGTGTGAGTCAGTATAATGTGATCAGGTGAGAAGTCCTGGTACCCCAGCCCTGTCTTTATGTGGCAGCATTATACACTTGTCAGGGGAAGTCTCGGGATCCGTTTGCGATATGGTATGGACGCTGATGGTTGACGTTAACAACCATCAGTTTTTCAATCATGAGTGTCAGACATCTGGTTTAAAACCATTTTTAAACTGGCGCTGCTCTTATAAAACCGTATTAATGTTAGTATCTTTAACTGCCTGTTCCCAGTGGCCTGTTAAACATGGATTACTATCTTGTTTATAGTGACGTGTAGGGCAATTAATAAAAACAATGTGTTGTGACAATCATTGTCTGGCAATATTTATCCCGAAGGTCTGCATTATCTCTCAGCGAGGTCCAAAGAAATTTAAATCTGGTACCCAGGACCTAGATTGAATTATGGTCTTGTGGTAGATTTGAATTAAAAAGATTATTGCAAATCTAACATACATGCTTCGTCGTATTGGCGTGAAATTAAATCTGTCATTGGGCCTTGAAAATTACAGGTGACAGTTATCAAGTGGTAGTCTCTTTAACAGTTTGGGCATGTAATTTTTATAGATATAAAGTGCGGGAAGGAATAATCCTCTAAGACACCTTTGCCTCTTTGCTCATTCTGTGTACATATATATATATATATAAGGTAATTCCTTCAGTCCTGTCGTGATAAGAAAAAAAAAAAAACTTCACCTGCCATGATGGCAAGGAAGCTCAGTCGACAGCGTATCAGAGTCCCTTGGTTCTTTGAGAAATGGTGAGTTGTTTGTTACTAATATTATTGCGTCGGTGTCAGTACACTGCTAAGACCTGTATATCACGCTCTGGGGTCCCATGGTTGTGATGGACGATCCATTGAAATTTAGGAGTCGTAGAATTAAGAGAGACCTTCACTTCCATCAACAAGATATTTAAATAAATCTCCAAGTAATGAAATATCGGGGAAAAGGAACGGGAGATAAGGGCCCCGAGCCGACCAATGCACAGGGCCTCCAGTTGCCTAAATCTGGGCATGTATTTCATTCAATATAGATATTACATAAAAATAAAATAATTTGGAAGTTTTCTCGGTGTATTAATTAGTGCACGAAAATCGATGAACATTGACTTGATTATTTTGCTAGAATAGATTTATCCAACCCGTAGACACGCTATATCTATCTAAAGCATGATTAGTCATGTTTTTCACACCAAACCCTTTACCGTGCTGGCCTCACTACCTGTGGAGATTTGGTGACATCTGCTTGTCGAAGTAGCCTACATAATTATGTGTGCTATATATCCGTATTGTGACTTCCAATATATTTCTGTGCCTTGTATGGCATGCCCAAAAACCTTCACTGAAGGTAATCTGAATCATAAATAGGCAGCTGTGTATTATTATAACAACACCACACATCACTCATGTGCATTTTGTGGTACTTGTGCCGCATATTCGTAGAGTACTTCACTTTACAAACAAAAATTATTGATGTGCATCGTTCTTCTACACTAGTATTTATTATTTAATTTTTATTATTTTATTGTCTCTTGTGCCATCTCTCACCAACCTCCTCTCTACGTTATGCATTGTGTCTCGCTATCGCCGCTCACGCTCTGTAGCATGGACTTGAATGACGCACCACTGGGCACTGTGCTGTCCGGAACCGGTCAAGTGCTGGAGCAAGAGGTTCCCGTCGCCGGCGATCCCTCAGGTACTCAAACCCCCGACACCTTGACCACCCATCCCGCCGGCATGCACTCTAACGCTGAGACCATCACTACGGCTACAAGTACCACTGCAGTGTCGCTCCCCCCAGCCACCACCTCAACCACCCCACCCTCAACCTCACCCTCCCACAGTCACGACGACCCTGCCGATAGCGGCGACAGCGAACAGGCCCCCGTCATGCAGTCCAGAACATTCCACAAAGTCCAACAAGAGCTCTCCTACTACTACTACTACTACTACTACTACTACTACTACTACTACTACTACTACTACTACTACTACTACTACTACTACCACAGCTACTTCTTGTTCTACCTTTACGAGGGACAGAGAGAGAGAGAGAGAGAGAGAGAGATACCACTGCAGTGTCGCTCCCCCCAGCCACCACCTCAACCACCCCACCCTCAACCTCACCCTCCCACAGTCACGACGACCCTGCCGATAGCGGCGACAGCGAACAGGCCCCCGTCATGCAGTCCAGAACATTCCACAAAGTCCAACAAGAGCTCGAAGCCCAGGAACAAGAGGAGAGCAACAACAACAATGTTAACATCAGTATGCATGTTTTTGTAGTGTTGTGATGATACTAATATTATTCTTCTTCTTCTTCTTCTTCTTCTTCTTCTTCTTCTTCTTCTTCTTCTTCTTCTTCTTCTTCTTCTTCTTCTTCTTCTTCTTCTTCTTCTTCTTCTTCTTCTTGAGAGAGAGAGAGAGAGAGAGAGAGAGAGAGAGAGAGAGAGAGAGAGAGAGTGTGTGAAAGAGAAACAGAGAAAGAGAGAGATAGCGAGGTATGCAGATATGAAACAGTATGCTTAATCAAAAGCTGTCGCTAAATACCAATGAATGAGATAGAAAGGGGCAACACCTTTGCTATGTGACGTTGTCAACAACAACAAAAAAGAGAAAAAATACAACCTCCGAAATTATCAGTGACTGGATCAGAAAAACAAACTTCAATGACTCATATACCGATTGGTCTGAGTAGATAAGTTTGCATGGACGAACAGGTGTGTGGAAATGGTCTGACCTTTTGATCAATGCTAGAAGTTTTCAGTGCTTATCAATCATCAGTAAAACGACGTTACATGCAACTGATTTCAGTCTTTTAATCCCACTTCCTTCCTCCACTTCTCTCTCTCTCTCTCCCCCCCTCTCTCTCTCTCTCTCTCTCTCTCTCTCTCTCTCTCTCTCTCTTTCTTTCTCTCTTACTCTCTCTCTCTCTCTCTCTCTCTCTCTCTCTTTTCTTCTCTCTCTCTCTCTCTCTCTCTCTCTCTCTCTCTCTCTCTCTCTCTCTCTCTCTATCGTTCTTCCTCTATCTTTTTCTTTGGATAAAATGATAACATGTATAGCTAATAAAGTGAATGAATTCCTAGTGCTGTTGTCCCACTCAGATTTTAGTCCTACCTAATTTCGTCATTAGCTTGTACATTGCTGAATTAACAACACAGCATGGAAAAATTGTTGTGGTTTTAACATGCATATCAATAGAAAAACGTTAGTTATTAAAACTAATTCATATTATTGTGTATCCAAAAATAAATAGTAATAATACAGAGCGGAGAATACATTCATGTACATTCATTTTAGGTTTCTTTAGAATAAACATGATATTTTAATTATGATTTAGCAAAGCTTGACAATTTTCGGTCACTTAATCTTAATCTTATTTTCTTCTAAGAATATAGACAGTGAGCTAGTAGCTATCCAGATTATACTTACATTATCGATTTCTACTTTTTAAACTGTACGGTATTGATAAGAGACTTTGTAAAATAGTTAATTTTGGTTGTGTTGCATTTTAAAATCTGGCGACTTTGAAACTATTGCTACGAAAGGCTACCAGTGCACTTTACCAACAATACGTGTAGTTATAAAGTCTTGCATTATATTACTAGACCCTAACAATAGTTATATGTAGTAATAAAGTGTTGCATTATACCAGTTGATTCATACTGTACCATGTGCATTGCTTTCAGGAGGCTTCAAGTCGGTGTCCGCCCCTATAGCCAAGCCCCCGTCAGAGCGTCCACAGCAACCGTCCATGCGCTGTGGGGGGTGTGATATGTTGGCCACGTAAGGATTTGTGCTCTTAACTTTCATCTACATGTATGGTTTAGATATATGTATAACTCTTATAGAAAATTTACTTTATTCTCACGTAGTTGGATATTAATAACCCTGAAACTAAGAGCTGTAGCACTTCAATTCATTATCTTGCTATACATATTAACATGTGGGGGGTGTGATATGTTGGCCACGTAAGGATTTGTGGTCTTAACTTTCATCTACATGTATGGTTTAGATACATGTATAACTCTTATAGAAAATGTACTTAATTCTCACGAATTTTGATCTTAATAACGTTGAAACTAAGAGCTGTAGCACTTCAATTCATTATCTTGCTATACATATTGACAAGAAAAAGAAAAGCCGATTTGTAAAGGAATAGCAGGCGCCACTCCCAGTTTGTCAACACTCTGAACTGTCAAGTGTCAAGCAGGAGATCCATAGTTCGAATATATACCTTCCTTTATACTCTACGTTAGTTGATGTCACCATTTACTTCTATGATCCTCTTTATCTTTTGGAAACCAATACATTTTATCTAGATAAATTTAGAATAGAAAGGGTTAGCATGTACTAAAGATTCTTATGCTTATTTATTTTACGTAAGAGTTGTTAATGTAGTGTGTATAATAAAAAACATATTTTTTCTGGGGTAGAACATCGGTTCGGATGCAAAAGGTCCGTGGTTCGAGCCCTGGCGAGTTCGCTCCCTACTGGTTGGGTCGGTGCCAAGTTAATGTGACTGGCTGACACAGGAATTATGGCATCCCAGCCCTGTTAGACGTCAGTCTTGGGACCCGTCTACAATATAGCCCATATATTGGTGATATTGGACGTTAAACCAACTCAATTCAACTCAACTCTTATTCCTCACTCTTTGTGTAACCAATACAGTCCTATGCTTGTGTCGGCTCACAGCTCTATTCTATACATTTATTCACCATTCATTGATCATTGTGTCATATCATTACACTGGTGTTATAGTGGAAACTAATAAACTCTGGTTAGTGCAGATTCGGAACTAAAAATATTTGTTTGTTTAACTTCCTCTGTCTTTTCTAATCCAACACAGTGGTGTCATCGTGAAGGCCAGCGGAGTGCCTTACCACGTTGCCTGCTTTAAATGTGAATCCTGTTCCATGAATCTCAAACAGAAAGGTAAACCTTGCTATCATCTTTTGGATGATATACATGTACATTATGTGAAGCGAAACAATAGTATTTGTTGATTAAACATATAAATGATGATGAGAGGTAAGGCAGCTCAATGGTAGAGGGTGTGGCTTATATTTGGGAGGTTTCTAAATTGATCTCCAAGAAAACGAGCTTGTTCACAACCAATGGCCAGATTTGTGTCAACATAATGTTACCATCTGAGTCAAAATAAACTTCATGAAAAGACTGTTATTGTTTTTTGTGCTTGTAGGGTTGAAATTACTATGATTATTTTTGTGAGTTGTGTAAACGAGACTAAAAGTACACTGCTATCAAAGTTTTTAATGTTTACCAGTACCAATAAAGTTTAACATGTTGGCTTTCTGTCTTATGACAAAGGAAATATCAGCTCAAGGTCTCTTTCACCTCTAAGCTTGTGGATGTTTGATTATAATTAAACAAGCAATAATGTTTTAAGTACTGCATGAATCTTGAGCTATCCGTCCATGATTAATGGATAACTGTATTGACGGTGAACAGCGAGAATGGTATTAGACAGAAATTGAATCTCCTTGTCTCAATCTCCGTATAGGATTCTTGGGGAATCCAGAAAACATAAAGCTTTGAAATTTACATAGAATCCGGAGTTTTATTGAAAGAAACTGACAGTGAGTGAAACTCAAAGTTGTTTTTCTTCCTCAACGTACAGGTTTCTTCCTGGTGGAGGGCAAGCTGTACTGTGAGACGCACGCCAGAAGACACGCCAAGCCACCAGGCCCTGATATGGTTGCAGTGGCCACCTACAGGTAGCAAATTTAATTGCCTAGAAAAACCATACATTGATGATAGTAACAACAACAACAGTTACAACAACAACAACAACAACAACAACAACAACAACAACAACAACAACAATAATAATAATAATAATAATAATAATAATAATAATAATAATAATAATAATAATAATAATAATTGTAATAGTTAAAATAACAATTATAATAATAGTAATTAAACTATAACATTATCATTACCAGTTGTAGTTTATATTTGTTATGTGCAAAACTAAATCGAAGTAGAGCATATTATAAAAGCACAAAAACTAAGCTATCAGTGCATAGTTTTATGTTTCAATCACAATATTCAAAGATTTTTACAGTCTAAAGAATTCTTTCAAAAGATTATTTTTTTTCATTTCACTACTCTTCATTCCTCTTTTGAAACATATATATGAATCCCCTATCTTGTCCACAGATAAACAGCTTTTTCCACCTGTATACAACATATGAATTCTGTGACGTTTGACCTTTACCTTGCCGATGGTGTTTCTAGCTGAGTGTACAGAATTTGATATCCATTTGAGTTTGCCTTTTGTATTGAACAGTCCCAGCCAACCCGCTCTACTTGGTCCCTGTTTGTTTTATCTCTGTATAGTGCCTACCATGTACCAGTGTCCTGCCTTATTTATTGCAACTAACTGTAGCAGAAAAAACCTAAATTGTAAACATTAGCATTTCTAAAAAAAAAAACTTAAAAAAAATAAACCTTAAAATCGATTGATATTAGCATATAACATAGTCCTGATTTTGTCATGAAGCCGAAATATTGTTTTTCATTAAAGAATTTGTGCCCCTCTTGCATCACAGAAGTAGTTAATTACCTGTATTTGAAAAACCTGTGTCTGACAATTTGTTCTTTTGTCCTGGCCTAGTAGATCAGCTTCTACACCAAAGAATTTGTGGCATTTGTCATTATTATTTCCTCTTTAATAAAAGACACTTTTTTTTTGTGTGCTGATGTATGAAAAGCAAAATTGTCACAAATTTCCTATTTTATTGCAACATAATTCTTCCTCTTTAGACCTAAGGTTTTTTTTTTTCATTTTGTGACTTCTCTACTCGTCAGTATACTACAAGCCTCAAAACCAATCATAATGATTCAGATACACACACCCACACCTTTCAAACATATAAGAAATGAGTTGATATAATAATATTCTCTCTGGGGGCAATTTCTTTGTTTAATTCTCCATCATTCACAAGGAATTTCCTATATGGTATAATGGTTTTTTACTAGACACTTTAATAGTTCAAATAAATCTTTAACAACTCAAATTAAATTAGATAACATGATGCATAAGGTATTCCTATCATTTTTATCCATTACGTTTTGCTTGTAAAACAATGACAGACAATTTTTAGTATTTTTTTTTGTCTTTGTTTCTGTGCCATAAATTAAACTTCTATTTCACACTGTCTCACCCAGCTTAGTTTGTGCTGTTCTCAGAATTTCATAAAAAATAATAACATCAACAACAGTTACTTGATATCAATTGTTTTTTTTATACTACATGTATGATGTTTATTTACACAATTTTCTGACTTTTTTTTGTTCAGGGTATATTGCATTGTTTATTCTGGTGCTCCTTTGTATAAACCTAGAACTTTTACTTGTATTTGTTGAGAGACATTGAAATTTGTTTCTTTATAATGCTGTTTCATCCTTCAGTAAACATTTCTTTTACACTTTTGTATATTTTTGTAAACTTTTATTGCAGCCCCCTTTCATCCTTACAACTTTTATTTTCTTCAGTTTGCTCATAGGTTGAAATGGTACTTGCACCAAGTCATGAACTTCATTGACAAAATTCCTATAGATCTGTAATATTGTTTTATTATTATTTTTTTTTAATTTATTTTTTTTATGTTTTGCCTATCATGTAGATAATTATATATATTTACAATTTAGCTCAAAGTATTTTTCTTTATCATAATGTTTACTTTTTTTCCCTAGGATATTTGAAATTTTCATCATTGTCTGTTAAGTTATTGAATTCAAACATATACATAATTATACATTTGATTTGCATTTATAAAACTATTGATAGACTCCAATTAGACTGAACTATCAAATGGTTTAATTTAAAGATACCAAATAATTTGATTGTTCTGGAGGAATAGATTGTGGTATTTTTTTTTCTTACAGGATTGCTATAAACTAGAGATTAGGTTACCGTAGAGTATAGAAAAATAAAAATTAAGGAAACAAAAACATATTGCTAAAATTATGCCTTTCTGCCAAAGACGGTTTTGTCAAATTTCATTTTTATGGCCATATCTTTAAAGACAAATTTCGTAAGTGAAGGGTTTATTGATGTCTGAACAAACAGAACTAATAATGTGTATGTGACTACAATTGGTTTCGCAAAATTTTGTTTTCGTATTATTTTTTTGACAGTCAGGCTAACCACAAAAAAATGAAATGTTTTGAAATAAATTAGAACTTGCTGCTTATTCCATTGTGTTCACTGTCAACATCTACTTTTCCTTGTTCATGTTTTTCGGAGATCTCTTTAAATCCTTATAAATCCCCAAATTCTGTAACTTCAGTTCAAGCTTTTTAGAAATGATTCACAGAAACAAGTCTAAAAAGCAGATATTTGTTTTATTTTTTTCTTCTTCTTTTTTTTTTTTCTTAATAAGAAAAATATTACTTAGTACTGCACAAACATATAATTACATATCAAATTACTTTTCCCCATTACTTTTTAAATCTGTAAAATCTACATCATTTCTTTTTAAGTAGAATGTCTTTAAAAAAAAAGATGAAAGTAAAAAAATGTTCAAAGAGAATAAAAAAAGAAAAGAAATTTGTATTGTTAACTACATATAATATTATCTGCAGCTTCTTTCATAAGCTGTATTTATTCTCCAACACCTTTCTGATAACTGAAGTTATGGAAATGTATTCCGTGGTGATTTGCATCTATATCTATTTTGAATTAGTAAACTAGAAAAGAGAATCAATGTTTCTTCTTACACATGTACTTGTACCAAATAACTTGAAAATTCTGTCGTAAACAATATTTCAAAACATCTGATCCTGTAACAGTAGAATTTTTTCTAATCTTCAACTCTTTGCAATATGACTGTGTATTTTATATGTTTTGACAAAAATAAAAATAAATTAACAGAACGCAAGTAAGTGTGTCTGTTTCTGTTCTTCTTTGGTTTTATAATTTTATTTTACTCGTTTTGCAATTACAGTGTTTGACTTTTAATTTTTAGAATAGAATTATTCTTTGTATGATGATGTAATCTTAATCTTACACCAAATGAAATGTTGATTAGTGGGTAGTTTTACATTATCGATAGTAGATGCTAAATTCGCATTCAAATCAAGACTTAATCGAATGTTCATAGATGTATTGATACTGATAAAAAATGGTAATAGCCATAGGATTGCACTTTTGATGGTTACAAGTAATTATATAGTATGGTGGAAACAAATTTAATACTGCAGTGTTTATCGTGAACAAGAAACAAATACATTAACAATGATGATGGTGTTTATGGTGCCAATAACGTTCTGATCAAAGTTGATAGGAAAAGAAACGTTTTAGTATAAAAGGATAAAAACAATAATTCTTTACGATATTATTGGCAATAATTGCCAATGTTAAGAACTTGTTGTTGTTTTTTTTAAATTATAAACCTCAATTAACAAACCATAAAAATTTTCTTATACCAGAGCAAGTGAAAAACAACAAACATAGCAGCAATTAAATCACAGATTGGCAACGAAAACCATTTCGTTTGGTTTATTTTTAATTGTTAAAAAAAGTTACGGCATTGGGCTCTTTCATACCATACGACATGAATTAACGTTATTTCCAAGAACAAACAGCGTTAAATTACACCTAACAAAAGTGAAAATGAAAGCGGAAGGTTGGTGCATCGCATCTCATCTGGTCCCATTGGCGGTCTCCACATCATAAAGCGTACATGTTCACCTAATAGAAGAAGGCTATCGTCTGAAATATAAAGCATACGTGCATGTGCAGGGTACATTGATAAAAAAATAAAAACAAAAAACAACAAACAAGCACCAAAAAAAAACAAAAAAAAAAACAAAGAAAAATACAGGCTCAAAATTTTAGCAGCAAGAAAGTCAATGATGCACATCTGTGCAATAGGTAACGTTTCCCATTTTACTTCTAAGTTATATTTTTAGGCTTCTTGAATGAGCTCACACGGCAACAAGGCTTAACATTGATGAAAGGATAAGTATATAAGATTTGCTCTGAGGAAGACAGTGTTACCATGAAACATTAGGCACAGAAAAGGGATGAGGAGAGAGGGAGAGAGAGAGAGAGAGAGAGAGAGAGAGAGAGAGAGATTCGCACACCCCTCCCCTTACACACACCTACTTAAAGTTTAAGATCAGAGACTGAGCCATTTACTACAGGCGCTCTCTTGACTAGTTTTATGCGGTTAATTAATTATTCTTAGTGCTCTTCGGCCAGCAAAAGATATCCATAAGGATCAAACATAGACTTTCAAACCTGTTTACCTAAAACCTTTTTCTTAAGACATATTTTTAACTCCAGCTCGATATTATTCTTCCTGTAAGGAACTTGCAAAAAAATGATTAGTGTCGTAGAAGCAGCAGTTATTGCAGCAGCAGCAACAGCAGTAGCAGTAGTAGTAGTAGTAGTAGTAGTAGTAGTAGTAGTAGTAGTAGTAGTAGTAGTAGTAGTAGTAGTAGTAGTAGTAGTAGTAGTAGTAGTAGTAGTAGTAGTAG
>RQTK01000024.1:1040213-1082951 GCA_003991915.1 Elysia chlorotica | reverse complement strand
GTAGTAGTAGTAGTAGTAGTAGTAGTAGTAGTAGTAGTAGTAGTAGTAGTAGTAGTAGTAGTAGTAGTAGTAGTAGTAGTAGAAGCAGCAGCAGCAGCAGCAGCAGTATTAATATCAGTAGTAGTTGTTGTAGTAGTTATATAAACCTTACCAGGGATTGGCACATGAGAAGAGATGAAAAGGCATATGGTAGGAAAAGACTAAAATACGTAGACGGGCTCGAACCCGCATCTCTATGCGACAGAAAGAACTGATCAATAACAAGCATAGTTTTTGAAAGTGACAATTCAAAATAAACGCATTCGAAAGATAAGCTTTTAGTGGTAAGGGAGGTAAAAGATAAAAAGTTAAAATCCGTTTTCCGCGCGTTCTGGTTAACATATTTCTTAGGCGTTGGGTAAAAAGGTGAAATGGAGATAATTATATCCACGTATTAAAAAAAAAAGACTTCATCTGCTCTTCGACATATGCGAAAGTTGGCGCTATCTCGAAAAACAAAAGTAATAGTAGAAGTCAAAGGAACTTTCTTTAGTAGGCCTACAGTGTAATTTTTCATAATCATAACTAAAAAGAGCGTTGAGTCAACTGTAACCGCTTTTATATAAGAATATGTAACAAGTGCCCACTTCTTGAGGATTAGCGAGCTATTAGGCCTAGGCTACATTTCATAAGACACGAGAGGCGGAGGGGGAGGAGTTGGTGAGATACGAGGTTTGTGGCTGTGGACTGGAGTGTGAAAGAAGCAAGAAGAAAAAGAGCCGAAAATAGACTTATAGTGCCGTGTGCAAACAACATTCCCATAGGCTACCTCATTTCGACCCCACTTCGGTTTCGATCCTAACTTAGGGCTGGCCCGTGAATACTCAATACAAACATCACAACACGCAGAACTCCAGGTTTGGCCGCCAGTGGACCCATGCAGTTAAGGTCACTCTAAAACACGGCCCGGTGTCGCATTCCGCCGAGTGAGAGAGACTGGCGATTCAATCAACAAGCGGATAAGAAATCAACTCAAGCTTTGCGAGAGGAGGACAAGTCAACACTGTAGATCTAGGGAGTTGAAAACTTAATCTAGATTAGACCTGGATCTAGACTTCTATAGTCTAGAAAAAAGTTATCACCATGACATCCGTACTTACACTTGAAGCCAAACTCGAAAGGACTGAAAATTCTACACCATGGGGATTTCGAATGCAAGGAGGAAAGGACTTTAGCAGCCCACTTACCATTCAGAAAGTGAGTACATTAAATGTATGCCTTATATCTCTTATAATTATTGATTAAAAAAAGACCGAGCAGACAACCCAGTCCATCTTATGATAAGACTGGAGTCGACCGCAGGCTAGTCGTAACGTTTCGTCACATTGGCTGGTCTGATCCCTTCACACCTGGCTGAGTGTACTGCGTGCCGGGAGGGTGTGTCGCTATCAGACAGGTGTGCACTGTGCAGTTCGGTCCCCGGTGAGACAACCTTATGTGACCCGTGTCACACGCCTCGGCACTAAAAAAGACGCTGGCCTGGTTTACTTTAAGTTTATCTCGATTCTAGGTCGATTCAATTTCATAAGGATCTTTCTTATGGGTTTTCAGATAAAGGAAATTGTAATGGAGCCAGACACCGTAATTTATATATCTAGAGTGTGTCTAGAACGGTCAAGTGTTTCAAATATAGACTAAAATAATAGTCTACATAATAGTACATTATTCCAAAATATATTTCTTTCTTATATAGCTTGTGGTTATTGGCGACAGTTTCGAATAAGGCCATACAATAAATAAATGATTTGATTTCTCCTATCTAAATGTAGATCTCTTGACAGAAATAGTCTTATTTGAAAAAAAACAACAACAGGTTTTAAAGCCTTTTAGCCCATATCTTGACTCTTATGTCTATCCAACACCCAACGATTCAACAAAATTGCCAACCAGCCTACGAAAGGAACGTGTATTATAAAGGGAAACTGTTACCCCAGCACCTTCCAGGTATAAACAAATGCTGGGTTACCTGCAACTGACTTTAAAAACACATGTAGATTTTCTTTTACATGTTTTTAAAATTCGAACCCGGAAGGGCCAATGGAGCCTCACTTAAGAGATTGACACATACATGTACAACAAACAATAATAACTTGATGTGGTCTTAGATCTAGTTGCATGTTCGAAAAAAATATTGAAACGTACAGTATCGAGTAAAGTAGTAATAAGATGATGTCTTGTACATTGTAGGCCTACACGCAAGCGGCAACACGATCTTTCGTGTTAATTTGAGACCTAACACAGTAATTGTACTAGGCCTATATTTATTTTTCATTTGAGAATCTAGCTATTATAGCTGTTCTAGGCTACGCTTCCACTGGCATTGCTGTTTCAAGAAGTAGAATAATGATCATTGTTAATCCTGCTGAGGTAAATTAGTGCAGTTCGTCATGTACTTTCAATCCGCAACGCCAGGGGCAAAATGTTACAGTTTTCAACCCCCTGACCAGACCTCGAATCTAGGTCTCTTACACTGCGCATTTCTTGTGTCAACATTATTTTCGGAGGGGGGGGGCGGGGTCCAAACTAGAAGTCATACGTCTTTGAAAAACCCAAAAGGACATTGACATATTTCCACGTTTGTACAGCATAGTACTAAATTTTGTGTTTGCTTTACTCTAAACATTATAATTATTTTACACTGTAGACCTATGCCTTGATTGCCTTACTGTACAGGTATTTGTTCAAACAACGTACATATACATATACATAGCTTTAGATACCAGTTGTCCTGGTTGGTCATTGGCTAGCGGTCACCGTGTTACATGCAGTGTGTCCTTCTATTCACAGTTCACACATCATCAAGACTTTAGTAATATGTGAATAAAAAACTATTTTCGCACTTTACATTTGAGTCTGAGAGAGTGAGAGGCCCCCGTTATGTACGCTTAGATTTGAGTGCATGCGATGTGTAACCGCAGCTTGACTGAGAATGACTTGACGCCACTTGCACCGAGTTTTTTTTTTTTTTTTTTTTTAATAGAAGCTTGTGGTATAGCATAATTAACTGTTCTAATGCCTTGTATACCTCCTCACAATCCTCGCTCTCTATGTTCGTTCCTATGTCTGTATGTCTCTCTGTGTGTCTCGGTAACTCTTTCTCTGTCACAACCGTTCTCTTTTCTATATATCTCAATCCTTCTCTATTTCCCTTTCTGTCTCACTCTCTGTCTGCCTGTCTGTCTGTCTCTCTGTCTGTCTCTCTCTCTCACTCTCTCTCTGTCTCTCTCTGTGTCTCTCTCTCACTCTCTCTCTGTCTCTCTCTCTCTCTCTCACTCTCTTTCTCGCTCTGTCTCACTCTTTCTTTCATTGTCTTCTCTTGGCTGTCCTTTCTTGCCTACTTGCTTGTATTTGTGTCACAGCGTATCAACCTCACCGCCTCTCCCCTCTCCACTCTGTCATCGTGGCAAAATTAATATGCAATGACTAACGTCGTAGTTATTGTGAAAGTAGGTAGCAGTATTTGTTGTTGTTGCTGATGTAGTACTACTACTACTACTACTACTAGTAATAGTAGTAGCAGCAGCAGCAGCAGTAGTAGTAGTAGTAGTAGTAGTAGTAGTAGTAGTAGTAGTAGTAGTAGTAGTAGTAGTAGTAGTAGTAGTAGTAGTAGTAGTAGTAGTAGTAGTACTAGTAGTAGTAGTAGTAGTAGTAGTAGTAGTAGTAGTAGTAGTAGTAGTAGTAGTAGTAGTAGTAGTAGTAGTAAAGGTATTTGTTGTTGTTGAAATAGTAGTAGCGCCAGCAGCTGTATTTGCAGTATAGTAGGAGAAGTAATAAGAGGAGTAATAGGTTGAGCAGCAGCAGTAGAAGTCATGGCAGTAGTGCTACCAATGAACAATAAATAAATAACAATATACATGTAATTGGAAGCGTTGGAAAACAAGCTCACATAACAACTATGTCCCCGGCTTAGATCACCGGGCATAAATTATCAATGTTTAGACAATTAGTCCGTCCGTGGGTCATAAACAACTATTGCGGGGGGTAGGAGACGGGGTCCAGGTATGGAGATAAGTTTATGTGGAGTGTTCTGACTACCCAGCAATGCCGAATGTGGAGGGTCCACTTGACAATCGAGTGATAGGCCGTGTGTGGTCAAGCTACCTAAGCTACCTCAGCGGAATTTACAGCCCCAAGAACAACGCGTTAAAAGAATTAAGTCATCGGTAGATTTTAGGAATATTTCGCCGTTTTCCTGGAATTCGCTTTGAACTGAGTTATTGTGACTCCTAAACGTTTATCACACCAAGTAAAGCCCAGAAACACTTTTTTGACTCAACACCTTCTTTGTCCAATCTTTGAAGCACTTGAAGTTATTTTAATACCGCCACACTTTTTTTGTGGTACGTACCACCATTCTTTCTATAGCTTACTGCTTTTCTCTCAATCTTCTCGTTCCCGCCACCTCTTCACCTTCATCCCAGTTGCGTTTTAATAATTTTCAAAGAAGAAGATAAACTGGTATGTTTTGACGTCTACGCTCTTGGGCACTTATAAAGTTTAATAAAAGGAAAATACAAAACACAATTCTGAAGATCATCATTATAATCATAACTTTTCCATCCCCCCTTCAATTCAACCCTCCAACTGTTTCATTTACTTTTGTGTAGTTAATACACTAACTTACCGCCATCCTCACGTCACCCGCCTCCCCTCTTCCTAACCACACATTCAACAATTACTATTTGGACAGGTAAATCTACGAATTAAAATGCCACCCTGTCGCTAGGACAATATTAATACCTTCCAAATTAAACATTGAAGTGTCAATTTTCATGAATTAATGCCTTAGCGTACACGCCTCGCAGTACTCGGGAGTTCAGCCTCAGGATTTTGGGATTTTTATTAAAATACATAATGATCCACGCGGGGAACTCAGCACGGTCTGAGTAATGCTGACTGCCCAACTGACCAATAGTGACCAAGGCCTGGCTTGTGTGACATGTTGAACTCCCCGGCTCAAGACCCCATTAATCAGCCCCTTATCTCTTGGTGAGGCTGAGTCCAAAAGGTGGAGGCCAGTGATACACTGATAGACCTGGCTGGCAGCACGCGTGGGTCATTGCCTCTGTCCACTCTGTCCACTCCATAATTTGCTAAGTAGTGAAATACTTGAGATAATGAAACGACTTTGATATCTCTTCAGATGGGAGGAATGCTGCATGGAAAATTGGAAATAGCTCAACCAGCAAAGGCGTGCCAAGAATGTGCAAAATGACACCGTATCATTGCTAAAGATCTAAGGCCTTTTGGAGGCCACAAACCAAGTTTGAGTAAACAGTAGGAAAAAAAAAAGATTTAATCGGGAAAGATCTATCTAAATGGTTGAGCTAGAGACCAAATAAAAGTACAATGCCTGACTTTCGGCGTTGAGGGTGTAAGCCTCTCTTGGTCTGGAAATGCCTTTTTTTGCCGTATGTGATCCCCTGATGTAGTGTAGAAGATTCTCAATTTGAAAAACTACCCCTTATCTAGATATAGATACGTGTGGAACTGGACCCAACCAAACAGCATATTATGGCATCGAACTTCTGATTTTCCGGTGATTTTGCTAGAGGGGACAGGTGGATGGTTATTATTTTTGTTTCTCTTCTCTGCATCGAGGCGTGGCATCTGCCACAGTTTAAACTGGCACTTTTCTGAATTTTGATGGAAACAAAAAGAATATTTTTGTCATCCCTTCTTTTATCTCTTAGGTGCAGCTGCAGACGCCTGGCGACTTCGAAAATAGTCTCCGTCAACACCAAAGTTACAAACACCTGGAACTAACGAATGTAATTCGATCTAAGCAGCTATTAGGAGTAAGACACATATCAGACAACCGCCATTCAAGAGGGGCGAGAGTATCAAAATAGCAGGTACTGCTAAGGTAGCAGAACATAAACCAATCGAGTTTCTTTCCACTGCCTCATATCTCAAACCAGACCTACAATTTCAACCGCATAATCTCAAGTCAATAACCTTCCTTGTAATCTATACTGATCATGACCCATACAAGTCATCGAATAATAATGGTCGCGAGGTTCGGGCAGTCTCAAGTTTAGATACACTTTGGGACCTAGGGAGTTAATGCACGAAGAGAAAATAAGAATCCTTTTTGTATTAGATCTGCTCTATTATCATGTTGTCTGTCTTTCTGTCTTTCCGTCTTATGCCTCTGTCTCTGTGTTGGCTCTCTTCTGAGTCTACTGATATAGTCCATCTATTCATACCTTTATTGTCTTTCTCCTCCTCCTCCTCCTCTTCTTCGAACTTCCTCCTCCTCCTCCTCCTACTCCTGAGCGTGGGTACCGATACTCCTTACATCACTGTCTCTGGCCACCTGGTGTCAACTAAGGATGCCAACTATAACCACTGGCACTGCACATCAACTGGAAGATACCCTTGGCTCTCAGCCCCCTTAGCGTCACCTTCTTTACTCCTGAAACACCATCTTTCCCTGAATATTTTCCTCTTTTTCTTTTCGTAAACTATGTGTTTCCTAATTCATCTTCCACCATAGTTATCGCTTTCTCCCTACCTATTTTTCAAACGCCAGCGTTCTTCATCTAAAATCTCCGAAAACAACAACAGTACATCCACCGCTTTACTCCACCACGTAATAACTTATTGTTCACGTTCGCCTGCTTGAAAGCTCACGACCGACTGCTCTTTTACCTGCTGTGCTCACCAATCCTGCCATTTCTCATGTTCGTTTCACTCGATGCCCGTGCAGCACAGTCTAAAACTATCTAGAAGCTGTGTTGCAGACTGATAGAAACACAATGTTCATCCTGTGTGCGCTCTATTCACTCTTCACTCTGTACTCAGTTTTCAACCCCCACAGCATCAGCCTGTCTGTGGTTTTCTTGCGTTTGTTTGCTTGTTCTCGCGTTCTCCCTTCTGAAGGTACCGCATTCATGCGGTGATAACTGGCAACTTGCCCAGTTAGCTGCTCCTTTCTCCAGATCTCTCCAGACCTCTCCAGACCTTATCACTCTCTGCCATAGATCTATACTCTGTGCTCACCTTCGACAATCAGCGCACGTGTAGATCCAGGCCAGACCTTAACCTGAGCTGCTTCAGTCCCTACCTCTAGACGTACACAAGGACATGGATTGTAGATATAATAGTCTCTGGTTTTTACCTTTGCCCTTGAGGACTCGAGTGTGCTGCTTTTCCACCTACTTCAGTTCCTGGCACCAAAACATCATAGCACATGAGAATTGCTGTAGGGTTATTTTAATCTTTTAAACTTATGGATATTTAAAAAGAATAAGATATTCTGCAAAGAGCTGACCCAGGCATATTGTAGAACAGATGCGTTCCTCTGGAACTGTTTGTCCTCTGGATTTTTATTATTTTCAAGAGATAAACATTTAATTCTTGTTCTTTTTCTGCCTCTGTCTCTCTCTGTCTCTCTCTCTCTCTCTCTCTTTCTCTCTCTCTCTCTCTCTCATGCACTCTCTCTCTCTCTCTCTCTCTCTCTCTCTCTCTCTCATCTTTATGGTCAATACCCCCACCCTCCCTCTCTCTTTTCTCTATTTCCTCACACCCTCTCTCTAACGCACTCCCTTCGCTCGCATCAAATGGGTCCTGTGGTAAATCTATATACACATAAAAACAATGAAGAAAATCTTCAAATGAGACCCTTTACATGTCACTAATCACTGTCAAATTCAGTAACACCAATTGTAGCAACGATAAACTGCATAATATATCTAGACTTGTATAGGAATAACGATATCATTGACTGTCTCAAACCTTTATGAACTACACAGTTGCTCAAATCGTGTAGACTGAGGCAACTACCTATGATTGAATCCGGCTAGCAGTTGTCAATTTGCCAATAAACGGATCATTAACTCTAGACTTATGACTATTACTGCGTGTTTCGATATCTTTATGCCTATATTCATCGAGATGTTATAATACGAGTGTGTAACTCCCACAATTAATATTTTGCAAGTCGATTGGAAAATTAGAAACAACCTCTAGACCAAAATTATTTTTTGCTATAGCCACGACGTCGTAAGAACTAGTTGTATAATGTAGTCGTTTATTAGTTTAATGTTCCTTCCTCTACTGGTTGGGTCGGAGTCAGTATAATCTGACCGGCTGAGACAGGAATCACGATATCCCCACCATGTCTCTCTGTGGTAGCACATAAAATTATCAGAGATTAGTGTTGGAATCCGTCTACAACGTAGCATAATTAGTGCTGACAATGTACGCTAAGCAGAGAAACCTCAACCTCGGTGTCCAAAATTTAAAGAATCCTATTCGGAGACAGGAGGTGACAGATGAGATTCGAACCGCGGACCTCTTGCTCACAGTCCCGAGTAATAACCGAGCCGATGGAAATACCGCCGTGACCTCTTGCTCACAGTCCCGAGTAATAACCGAGCCGATGGAACTACCGGCGCTAGGAAGTTGTTTTGATTTATCTGTCTAAAGCTCTACCTTGATCCGCTCCAAGTGAAAATTGGTCAAGCTAGAGATGCAACCTTGATCAACAATCAAACCTTATCAAAGTGTGCATGCAGTATGAGCCGATAAAGTGTAAGGAAATGCCACAGATGTCTATTAATAGCATCTATGGGAAATGCATATAAACACACTTGGTTTTGACTTAAGGTTGGCAATTCTGCATTGCTGTACCTTTCCTATCTCGCTCGTTATCACGTAGACATGATCCGTGTTATTCACGGCATCTCAAACTGAATCGATTATATCGTAAAGCTGTCAGTATTCGATACAATTATAGCCAGGCAGCTGTGTTGTGCAGGCTTTACCTGTGTGTCCATTCTATGCTCTCTACGTCATGCTTTAAGGCAGAGCCTTTGCCAAATTCGTGCTTTACACCGTTCACTTTAATTGTTCAATTATAATACATGTACTATGTGTTAATGAAACATTATCACGAGTTATACGGATGCTGTATTTATGTAGTCATGTATTCGTGGAGATCATGAGCGACTGTATACATTTTTGTCTTAACCCTGATCGATCTATTATAGATCTAGACGCCAGTCCATTAACGTGGGCACAGACCAGTCATGGCTCCAGTCACTGGCAGTCAGAGCTGTGCTACACTACTGGTATTGTATCATATATACAGGCTGCGAGATCACCAGAGCGTAG
This sequence comes from Elysia chlorotica, assembly GCA_003991915.1. Classification (NCBI taxonomy): domain Eukaryota; kingdom Metazoa; phylum Mollusca; class Gastropoda; family Plakobranchidae; genus Elysia; species Elysia chlorotica. Next base: position 1,073,792 of record RQTK01000024.1, on the reverse strand, counting down.
AATGAAATCACATGACTATAAAACATGCCACATGCGTAAAATCTGAATTAGTTCTTCATATAAAAAATACAGTAGAGCAAATAAGAAAAATAACAGAAGTTTAAAAACACCACCACCACAAACAGTCGCAACAAGAATGAAAACACCACCACCACCACCACCAACAACAACAACAGCAACAAAAATAACACAAAAAAACAAAAACCAGTCAAAACACCACTAACATTTAAAAAAAAATATATACCAAAAATTAAAAAAAAAAAAAAACAACGACGAAGGAAACAATAATTTTACAGCGAATAATCAGTTGCTGTGGGCTCAACTCGCAACCTACAAGTAATGAACAGTAACGATGAAGCAATAATTTAACCAGGGAGCAATCACTTGCATACTGTGGGCTCAACTCGCAAGTTTTTATTGTCTCACAACCTACAAGTAATGAACAGTAACGAATTGTCCTTATCTTAAGCTTTCAAACACGTACTTTATAGAGACCTGCCAACCTAGCCAGACACCAAAGTGTACACATTAGTAGCCAAAGAACTGCACGAAAATACCTACAACTACTTTTTTGAGGCGTAAGGTTGGCACCTTAGTCTGTAAGAGACGGAGAAAATCGTGACAAGAGGCGGAAGTGTATACGATTTGACGTTGTCAATTTGTCGAGGGTCAGCTGTTTTTTGTTTGTTTGTTGCTTTTTGTTTTGTTTTTGCCTTTGCAGACACGATCATTGTGAATAGAAAAAGAAAGAATTGTGCATAGGAGAGGTGGGATTAAAAAAAATCCGTTTCATAATTTCTAGTTTATGCTGCCTTCTTTCTCTTTCTGAAATGTGTCTCTGTCTCTCTCTCTTCCCTCTCGCTCTCTCTTTCTCTCTCTCTCTCTCTCTCTCTTTCTCTCTCTCTCTCTCTCTCTCTCTTTCTCTCTCTCTCTCTCTCTCTCCCTCTCTCTCTCTCTCTCCTCTCTCTCTCTCTCTCTCTCTCTCTCTCTCTCTCTCTCTCTCTCTCTCTCTATCGCAGGTGTAAAAGTGGCGGACTGATCGTCCACAGGTATTTGTATCACTACCTGTGCTTCAGGTTCGGCAAAGACTAGTAACTATTAAGATTGTGTATTGTCGATTGCGTATCGACTTTTCTTGACTTTTCCCAAAGGTTTATTCAAATAATGTTCTAACTTGAACATTAGAATCACTGGCTTCCTCTACCTTTCTATAAAGACAAAATAGGATCGCTTTTTTATACTGCGAATTGCATTGACTTTGCTTCATTTTCTTTGTAACAGTATTAGAGATTGTGTATTTTTAATTGATGTTAACTGATTTTGCTTCATCTTCTTTTGCATTTTTAATTGGGTATTTAAAACACTGGCTTAGCTTCATCTTCGACAAAGACTTATTGATATTGCTCACCATCAAAAGCGTATTGAGTCTGTTTTACTTTCGAGATCAGCCTAAGGACATTTCTTTGTACTGTTCTTTACCTATTTATATCAATGGTGTTTAGTTTTGTTGTTGTTTAGCGTGCAATATAGGCTATATTGTGGACGTGGCCCAAGACTAACGTCTGGCAAGTTTACGTGCTGCCACACAGGACAGTGCGGGGATACAGTAACTCTGCCTCAAGCGGATACATTACACTGACATCGACCCAACCAGTAGAGGACTAATGCGCCAGAATGGGGCTCGAACCACGGAAGCCCTGCGTCGAAAACTGATATTCAACTTTGATTTGAAAATTACGAGAGAGACATGAACGGAGACATCAATGAGTAAAAGGATAAGAAATCACAGACAGATTTTGATCATAATGGATCAGCGGTACCGCCCCTCCTCTCCCCTTCCCTCAAATATCACTGACATGACTTAAATTTCGACAACTATTGTGACATACATTGTGTTTATGTGTCTTTCATCAATGGTTTTCCTCCCCTCTGACAGGTGAACCCGGGCAGTCTGGCTGCCAAGTGCGGCCTGCAGGTCGGCGACATCATCCTCAAGATCGGCAGCACCGCCACGGACAGCCTGCGCCACAAAGATGCGCAGAGCAACATCATTCAGAGCGGGAACCGTTTGGATCTCCTGCTACAGAGGTACGTAAAGCCCTGCATTTCCTCTAATGAAAACCAATGTGTAGCATTGCCATTTTGTCAGTTGTTTTGTGTTTGTTTGTGTTTTTGTTTGTTGTTGTTTTACTGGTTTTTTTTAAGGGGGGGGGGGGAGAGAGAAGAGAGAAACGGCAATCTTTTCTCCTTTGTTCTCTTCTTTTTTTCTTTTTTTTAGGTACATGTATGTGTTTGTTTTGGTCTTACCGTCAAATATGTTTTACGATGTGAAATTCATTAAACATAATACTGGATCTTTCAGGGACTGATTCATGGTAAACACATCACAGGATATAACTGTGTGAACGTGTGCCACGATCTTCTTGTTTCTTCCCAACCTTCTCTGTCACCCTGCATGTCCAACATGGTCCACTATGATCGAAATCTTCCTGTGATTTCTCATCCCTATACTCATTCATGTCTCCATTCATGTCTCTCTCGTAATTTTGAAATCAAAGTTGAATTTGCGACTCTGTCTGATTTTATTTGCTTTAGTTTGATCAGTGAAAGATAAGAAATCTGCAAGATTCATACATTTTCCCATTGTATTTTATATTGCCTCGTGTGCCCTACGCAATTCGTGCTCCTTACTTTAAGGGTTTTCGTTATCATACCTGCTCCTCCCTCTTAACGATATTCAAAGCATAAATTTTCGGCAGCAAATAAGAGCTTTCAGTTTTTAACTATCTTCAATTTTGTTGAAAGCAACTAAACAATACGCAGGTGTTTGTACGTCTTTTGTCTGCCTCTTTTTCCCTATTTGGAGCGTTCCGCTTCTGCATTCGACCACCTCCTTTTCACTTAAACTTGACCCATGAAATGTCTCTCTCTCTCTCTCTCTCTCTCTCTCTCTCTCTCTCTCTCTCTCTCTCTCTCTCTCTTTTGTGTGTCGGGGCTGTCAAGAGATCACTCCCTGGTAAATGTAATTTCCATTTCTAAACCATTGATCAGGAAACCCCTTATGTTTTCTTTTCTCTTCACCGCGCTTGCATAGACGTCAAATGTTAGCTGAATTCGGAACACATTGGACGTCAAACTGCTCTTCTAAAGAACTACGCGTTGATATTGAGAACAACGCTCTGTTGTTCTGTGAAAGCCGACAGCCGCCCTCAGGATTAAGATTAGACACCGGATTTCCTTCCAGTCTTAATTTTGTTCCCACGCCTGGTGCTTAAGACAAGTTAGTGTAGCGGACATATCAATATACGTCACTTACTGAGCCACTAAGAAAACCATAGCAATACATTGCGCAGATGGTAGCGCGCTGGGCTTTGGGCTGAGGTTCGATCCCAAGCTGTTGAGTTGTGATTTAAATAATTGTGGTAAATTCAATGTGACCACTGTTAGAGACTTCATGGTCTTGGTGCTTAAGACAAGTGTAATGAAAATATTAATTTACGTCACGCACTGCGCTATTAAGACTACCATAGTTATGAATTGCTCAGATGGTAGAGCGCTCGGATCGGGTTTGAGTTCGATCCTAAGAGGTGTTTTTACCTATTTCATAATAGTGCTAGACAAGGACTTTGGTACTGGATAGACGAATGAAAGGGCTGTAGATCATAGAACACTCTGCCAGCTTCGAGCCGCACACGCAACACACTTTACTCTCCCCGTATAATGACAGTCCAATTCAAAACCAAGATCTGCTAGAGTAAACAGGTTCTTTTCCCTTGTTGTGGGACGACCCCCTCTCAGATCTTCCTTCTCGTTCACTTGGCACCTAGAGCGCAGCGCATAATGGATTAATTGTAGCGCGCACTGAAGGGGAAAGTTGCCCGGAACAGTAGCAGAAACAAGATCTACAGTGTGTAGTCAGACTACAACTGGATCTCTTTTACTGGTTGGGTGTGTCTACTCAAACAAAATGTCAACAATACACTGCATTGTCTGCAACCCAATTCTATAGGAGTACAGGTCTAGTATAGTACATGTATTAATATTAAGGATTGTAGTGTGGTAGGTGAGAGCTGCAGGCAATCGAATTAAAAAACAAACAAAGCAAAGAATGTAAGATATTAAGGGGAAAGCAGAAGCTACTTAAATTAGCCGGGTCTCTTTTACGGCTTGTCAACACTGCATCGTACAATCATTCTATACCCCAACACTATTGGTTTAGTCACTTCAGTGTTGACTTTGGGGATCAGTCTTGTATTGTGTGAACAGCGAGCAACTGAAATTCAAACCAACGAATATGTCCAAGGGGAAGCCGTATAGCTCAGTCGGCAGAGCCTTATTCTGATACGAAATCTGAGGTTTGATTCCTCAGTTGGATCATCAGGTGTTGATAGCGGCGTTGGATGGAAGCTATAAAAATAATCCCTAGCATCGGAGATTAAAAACAGTGTTGGTTCTCACAGGGCGCACAACATAAATTTAATCACTGCATTTATTTATATGTGAAAATCTTTATGAAAAAGCGTTGAGCCCAGGAGACAGATTGTGGCCAAGATTTTGACGCGTCCTCCGTGAATCATCAAAGTCATTGCGTAGGATTGGATCAGAGTCCACACCCCGTGAACAGCCAAGATTTGATTTCAGACTGCCTGGACGCTACGACAATGACTCACTGTCACAGGGGTGTTTGGATGGAATATCATCCCCCTTTCACTCTAAGCGCACAGTTGTGGATAATACGCGTCACTCTTTGAATGTTACGTGTTGGAGGGGCTCTTATTGCAAGGAAGAGGGTGCTTTTCCAAATTTCGATTTCTGAAGAGAACAATGTTTTTTTAAATATACATTCGCCCCCACCCGCAAAAAGCGAAAATCCCATCAAAAGTTTTGAACGTCATACATGTCGCCTCACCTACATTCTTGTTTATCTTTAAGAATTTGCGTCAGGTTGTGCGCCTTTCTGGTGTGTTTTTTTTTCTCCACCTTCTACAAACTGTATCAGTCTGACTCATTAGTTTTTATCGGGCGAGCTTTTGTTATAGCGCACCCATACAGAGTTTGTTGCTTCATTATAACGCTCCAAATGTCTCATCGAATGACTAGAGAGTAGCGAGTAGAGTTAGATAGTCGAGGTGACATCACTTTGTGAGTCACGGTATGACCTGTCCCTCCAGTGCATAGTGAGACAGCCTGAATGTCCCTAGGACACTGGGCATTAAATGAACCAATTTTTCGTCTGCATGCCTTTCCCTTCGCCGTAATTACAATTTCCGTCTTGACCGACACCCAGTATCCAAGCCCTTGGCTCGTCTTCATCCGGAAACAGAACTCATTAACTGCGTAAGAGACTAAATTTGTGTGCTGAGCTAGAGGGGGGAAGCGGCTGCTTAAAGAAGATTTGATAGCGTTATCTAGTAATCTACGCTCTTCTATTTCTCTCGCTCTCGCTCTCTCTCTTTCCCCCCTCTCTCTCTGTCTCTCTCTCTGTTATCAGTAAATTCTTGAAAGAACCGTAGAAACGAATACTCGCCAATTTTAGCTTCATATCAGCCAAATGAAGAACGCGGATTACTCATCCTCATCCTTAAGCTTGAAGGCATGACCATTCCAAACCATTCAAGACTGATAATACATTATTAACTTTGCTTTCTTTCTTCTCTTGCTCTGAAGACGTAAAATTCTCTGGCCATCTCATCCACTTTGAAACTTGACATTTTTAAACAGTTTCGTGTGTGGAATGTCTGATAATATGTCTTGTTTTTACTTCTATCTCTATCTTCTATCAAAGGTTTCCATTAAATTTTCTATGGAAACGGGGCACCGGCTGAGATTCCGTTCTTTGTTTCTAAATAATTCCCAAAACGAATAACTAGTGAAGCAAATGGCTAATATGTGCCCCGTGTCAAAGTTATAACTTTCATCCTTTAGTTTCGCAATTCGCCGAGCTAGGCGTGTGTGTTCCTTCTTGTGTCGTCCCTGTGTTAAAAGTTTAAACACGAAGAGCAAACACAAGGCTGGGGACAGAAGCTTTGCTACCGCGTCGCTCGAATTACTAAGTGCTCTTCGCTTTGTTTTTCCGCCTCCGTGTCTTTCATCCTTTCTATTGATGGAGATTTACCACAGCTTTTGTGAAGGTCGTTTTTCATGAAGCCTTTTTGACAAAAAAAAAAACAACGAAAAACTTAGAAAACTGTGTTTTGTTTGAAACTTAAAAATTGTCATTCTGTCTGAGATATTACCCTATCAGGGTGCTTTGTACTAAAAATAGTTCGACCTCATTCATAATACTTGCTCCAGTAAACCACCGAAGTGGCTATGTTCTATGCTAATGGTTTTTCCCCCCAACTTCATTCTATTTGTCTTTCATAACTTACTAAATAGATTAGTGTTTTTGTGTTTGTAAATCTATTTCCTTTGGCTCCACTTCACTGCTAGTACTGATGTGCGTCCTCTTCAACTTTTTGTTGTCTTCCGAGCCTCAAATAGCCAAGTCGAGTAAGCTTTAATTAGCCATGAGTACACCTACGTTGTGCAGTGATGTCTTTCTATATATCCCATCAGTCGTATATATTTTTGCCCTATTTATTGTTCTATAGTAGTTTTTTCTCTTGTCCTTTCACCCTGAACCTTGCAATTCTGAGCAAACTGTGAACGCTCGTGAATACACTATTCTTACATCGTGCAGTGTTATTTCTTCCTTTTCTAAGCAGGTCTCTCTATAATCTTTCTCTGATCTCCCCTTTATTAAACTTGTAGTGTATTTTCTTTTGCCCATTTCTAGCTAATATTGTTTCTCTCTTGTCTTTTCATTCCGGCTCTGAAGTGTTAAGTACATTTAGAATGGCCACAGTGCATACCTTTTCGTTGTGCAGTGTTGTCTATTTCTCAGTGTCATTTCCCCTTAAACCACATCTGTTTATCTCATATCATCCCCATTGTGTGATATACAATGTACAAGCATTTCCCCCCATCTCTAACTTTGATTGTTTCTGTCTTGTTCATGTGTTGGGTAAACTTTAAATGGTTATACACTTACATTGTGCAGTGCTATCTATTTGTGTGTTTTTAAATCCCATCTCTACAATTCTCTCCCCCCCCTCTTTTTCCTCTTTTACCAGTGTGTTATATTTTGTGCCCATTTCTGACTAAGAATGTGTTTTCTCTCTTATCTTTTCACCCCTGGCTCTTGTGCATAGAATAAGAGCAAAGCGTGAGCAGAATGGATGGTAAGTGGGAAGTTTGTGTCTCATGCAACCGTCGTGGCATATGCAATTATTGACGCAGTATTAGAGGAATGACTTGTTTTGATTAGCGCTGGTAGACGTGGTAAACAACAGTCATAACATTAATCTGCATGACTACAGTGGGCTTACTTGTATGTATTTTATTTTGCGTCAAATCTAGGTATTAATACGTTTAATTTATTTTCAGTTCTACTCATCGGCTTCTGTACCAGCATGTATCGTCTCCAATTAAAAAAAAACAACTCCTTTCTCTTTGAGTTTAGGCGAAAAACTGTTGAACTGTATAGACTCTGACCACTCCTGCCAACAGATGTATTAATGTACATGTATAGAAGTCCATTATGTATTTTTATGGTCGGTGCCTTTACTGGAAGGAGCTTCAAGTTGGAAGCCACTGCATGCGGGCGGATTTACTATAGCGTGGAACCTGTAACAGCGCAGCACAACATTGTTGTAAGCTTATTATTGTTGCCTTATTCGAAAGTCACACAAAGGGCATTAGTGCACGAGAATCGCAAGAGTATTTTGACTGCATAACTTTCTACATGTACAATGTAGTAGATTTTTTTCCCAATGAGCAGTACCGGATAAGATTACTTGCGGATTAACTTGTACGGTGTTTATCACTGTAATCAATGATCAATGTCTGCTGTTCTTTCTTTTCTTTTCTTATTGTGTTAATCAACTCGTGCAATGATGCGCACAGTCTTGTTAAGGAATATTGGTCTTTCCTTGTCCTGTATATTATACTTTGTAATCATGAAAATAGTTCTTTAGTAAGAATCAATGCATGTTCTTAGTTTTTGTTTTTGTTTGTTTGTTCGACCCTATCTCGATCTAATATAGCCGTTGCTGTACTGACGTGCCGTAAAACAACTCATCTTAAATAATTTCTAGTCCCCAGACCTTTTTATTTTAATCTCACTTATGATTGACATCAGCACGAAGTCGTAATCCCTTTTTTTTTTAAGAGGAGATACTTAATCGGAAATGTAATACATGTATTGCCTTATCCACTCGAGCCATAGTTTTTGGACTTTTTCATTAAAAAAAAAAAACAGCATGAAAAAAAGGAAAACAAACGACATCATTTTTTTTTCAGTTTTTCATTAGCAAAAAAAAAAAAAAAAAAAATGTTGCTATCCTGTGTTGTACTGTGTGGTGAACGACTAAAGGCTCGATCGTAATATTATTATTATCTTGTTTGTTGTTGTTTATTTTTTACTGCATGGTTTTGTTATAATAATCGGGAAATAGATTCAAACAGTTGACCCGCTGGAAGGGTTATAATGTGTAATAAACCTGCTTGTAGTTTTGGGCACGCCCCGGTTTCTTCCTTTCTTTTTTTTTCACCCTAGCCGAGTTAATGCTGTGCTGGTTATAATAACAGTGTCAATCATTTGTACTTAACCTTTCCTGCTTTTTGTGGTATGATAGTTTTAGACCCACTCACTGTCGGTTTTGAGGCCATAAATAGAATGTACACAGTCACATTAAATTGGGTTTTCGGATGCGTTACACCCACTCAGAGTTCCTACACACCAGCTTTCTCACTACTGTGCCTTTTTTCTACTTGAAATATGTTCTATAGCCAGCTCTAAGGGTTAGATAACCGCACAATAAGTGTTTAATGGCCGCCATTTGGCCAACTGTTCACTATTGAAAAAAACTGCTGTTTTGACTGAGGTCGGCGACATCATTATCTAACTTAGTAAGTACAAATGGGCTAGGAGCTTAGACCTTCGACTAAGGGTATTTTTACTCTTCGAAAGTTCTCTTAGTCGGGGTTGTGTAAGTTTAGAGCACTGTTGTACGTCCTGCCCCTATTCTCTTAGATTATACACCAAGAAATAGCTACTCCTTCATGTTGCCACTTGCTGATTTTTACTGGCTTCAACATTTGTTTAACTTTAAAAAAAAAATACTGATTTTATCTTATGTTCATGAATGTCATTCTACCCCACTTTCCTTTAACTTTGTTAGTTTGTCTCTCCCCTGCTTCCCCTTAACCTAAGGTTTGGCATTTTGTAGAACTTTAAACGCGCTTTTGAAATTGACAGGTTTTCTTTTCTTTTAGCATTCGATATTTGATTTTTATAAGTTTGAATATTCCCATAACGCTATGATTGACGTGCTTATTAAACAAAGATTTGAAAGTTTTGTTGGTTAAAGCCGTGAGTAAATTTTCAATATACAGTTGTAAATTCTTTTATGTATTCAGTTTTTCACAGCAGGTTTCGGGTATTTTCATGATCTTAGCCATCTCCCTACAAAAAAACCCCCAAAAATACAAGTAGATTAAAAGCACCTGATTAATTAAAGAAGGAGGCACGAGGATGGATTGGGGATCCCACCAACATCGAGAGCATAACATCGAACCAGACTGATTGTAAAGTTAGATTTTTCAGTCTCTTATTTAAATGTCGCCTTGCGGGATTAATACACCAACAATGAGTCTCAGAAGGATGGGCGTGATTGATTTGATTTACATTTATAATTAAAGTTATCACCACATCAAATCAGAAAATAGTAATAATAATAATAATGATAATAATAATAATAATAATAATAATAATAATAATAATAATAATAATAATAATAATAATAATAATAATAATAATATTAAAAATAATAATAATAGTAATGCAGATCGTTTACAGAGCGTCATATCCAATAAACTCAGCTTATGTAAATGTAAATACCAGAAATCTGTGACTGGTTTTTTACCCCCAGCTGAGATTGAGACCTCCAGGACAGGAATGTTATCACACTGAGATAGTGTTTCACTAATATAAATGTTTTATTCTGTTCTGGCTTGCTTGTGGATGGATTGTTTTTGTTGCATTTACTTTCACGCCTCGAGCAATTCTCTTCTAAATATAATTTAGGCCCCAAGTTGACGACTTTGAGGGAACTCAAATAATGACTATCTCATTGCACGGTTATGCAATCAGTTATAAATAATGTTCATTGTATTTTGATAATTCGTCATTAAAGCGGCTAAGTCAACCTTTCTCTCTCAAATCTTGTGTTTGTTGAGTCTGGTTCGAATCTCGATGAAAATGTAAAAAAAATTAAACGTAAAGTGCTAACTTTATGTGCATGTCCTACAGTTTCATTCTGAAATGCCCACTTTCTTGTGCTGTGAGTACAAAATAATGGTCTGTGGAAATATTATACCACTTTGTCATTTTTTTATAGATAAGATTATTTTTTGTACTCACACATGTTTTTACTCGTAAATTTCTTCCTGAAAATGAAATATTTAGATTAATTGTTGCTGGGTTTTATTTTGTTAATTTGTTCTGTGGTATTTTTTTCATTCCACAACTTATTGTCTGCACGTCCTAAGCTTACAAGATGTGGAACATCTGCAGGCAACATTAGCAGTTTTTGTTTTTAGCTATAACGGCAGTGAATGGACCCCTGCCAAGGATTACACCACATTCACTCACTCACCCCCTCCCCCCTTTTCCCCCCACCATATACACGCACACACTCACACTCACCACACACACACGCACGTACAAACACCACCAGGTACATACTGAGCGGTCATCAATTCAGACAAGTAGCCGGACTAACTAACTGGACCAAGATGGGCTGATCGCTCGGGCATACTGGGAATTATCTGCTTAGTAGGCAACTCCGAACTTGGCCAATTCCAGATCTTAGATCTGAGTGTTGGTAAAAATGTCGCTATGTTCTGTCTCCCCCGGACCCCCGAACTGTATTATCTCAGACAGGGCTTCTAAGTACAACGTGAAAGTAAATTTATACACACGACTATCGCTTCTCGCTAGGTGGTAAGTCGGGCTTCTAGTGAATTTAGACGCACGACTATCGCTTCTCGCTAGATGGTAAGTCGGGCTTCCAGTAAATTTAGACGCACGACTATCGCTTCTCGCTAGGTGGTAAGTCGGGCTTCTAGTGAATTTAGACGCACGACTATTGCTTCTCGATAGATGTTAGCCTAAGTATCGTACAGTATCAGTAAGAAAATTGTCGCTATGTTCGATTGTTTTATTGCTGTAGATCTACCGCGATCGTGGAATGTCGGTACCGTACATGAAAGATGAGAGATTAATTATTTAAAAGAATGCCAGGATTATTCATGACACATAGCATGGGTCTATAGACAAAGGAAATTGACGATGCTGACACCACCACCCATTCGTTCAGGTAGTGGGTCTCAAGTAATCTTGTGAAGTAAGCATATTTTTTCATGTAGAAATTAGAGACACTGATGATTTGGGGTCAGTGAAGATCTCAGAGGAGTGAGTAGGCCTAAGTCTGAAAAGAGTGTGTGAGAATGAGAGAAGAGTGTGTGTGTGTGTGTGAGAGAGACAACACTGAAACAACACCAGATCCACAATGCAACTATTTCTGATTAAATACCATGTCCTTAGAAGGATATCGGGAGAGAGGGAGGGAGGAGGAGAAGGAGGAGGGGAGAGAGAGAGAGAGAGAGAGAGGGCAACGCTACGTAAAAAGAGATACATAATAAATAGATAAATAGAGAGGTAGAGATAGAGAAAGATGAAAAGACGTGTGTATCTACATAGATACACACAGAAAGAGACACGGAAGACAGAGAGAGGCAGACACACATAACAAACTACCAATGTATGTCAAACCTGTTTAATAAAGAAGAGCATGACATCAGCGCTCAGTCATCTTGAAACATATCCATCTCGCATCGGAAGCTGTTGCACGGCCATGTAAACCTGTTCGGTGTTGATTCCATAATCAGGTGTGCAACATCACAGCTGCAGCCTGTCAGTCACCAGTAATCTTCTACTGGTCATCACACAGGAATGCGAAGTATGGGAAACGAAAATGATCCTGAAGTAAAGGCGTCGGCTTTCGATGCAGGAGGTCCGGGGTTCGAATTCCGCTCGATGTGGGATGTCATTTAATCTGCAACATTGATGGCTGCATCAGCCTCCCAGTCTGATTCACCAGGAATCTGTTAGTGTTCCTGGTCATAAGTCAGGAATGTGGAACGTGTCAGGCAGCTCAGTCGTTAATGCGCTGAACTGACAAGCAGAAGGTCCAAGGTTGGAACAGTAAAAAGCGCACCAATCTCGGCTTGAAAAGCCACTCACCTGTCTCCATAGAAGTTTCTTTGTTGTTTTTTTTAAGAAACCAAGGTCGTAAAATGTGTCATAATATGATTCGTGTTGGTTTCAAATAAATAGATGCATTTAGTAGCACATGCAGTCAACATAAATTCTCCCGCCCCCTCACTCATAGACATGATACACTCACACACACAGGCACACACATTTGCTGTAGTCATGTCCATCATCTCCACCATGCCATAATAACTAACTTCACGACGCAACAACATTCATTGCGTTAGCTTTAAATAGGTTTTAAAATTTCAACCTCTTCAACCCACGGTATTAAATAAATGTAATTTTGACTTGATTCAATTAATTTGGCCCAGCCTCCAGTTATTATTGTTTTTGCCAGTTTCGAGTATTATCTTTTGCTTCCTTCGGTAACTTTTATCCTCAGTTGGCAGGACATGTGATAATCTTATATTTTTGTGTTAAACACATACCGGTTTGTATAAATATTTTTGTGTTTAAAACATACCGGTCTTTATATTAACCCTGCCTTTTCCTTGCATCCCATAGACGTTAAAGGCATACAAATCAATCTCAACAAGAGATATTGTAATATAAATTATATTATTTCCTTAATTTTAAGTATCGAATCCTAATGACCAGCCTTTTCCTTTCTGTATTTCCAGGGGCGGCACTGGAGGCTACGACCGCTTCAACGGCCCCACGATCAACACCAACCTCAGCAACAACAACAACAACAGCTGGGCCCCGCCCAAGTTTTCCCCGAATGGCCCTCCCAATCAGGTAAGAAATGGGATTAATTTTTGCGACCCACGCCATGATATTGTGGTTAGAACATCGGTTTCGACGAGTGAGTTCCGTGGTTCGATTGGCTGTGTTTTCCCTACTGCACTGGTTGAGTTGGTGTCAGTATAATGTGACCGACCTAGTCCCAAGTCCCCAATCTGGGGCGCCGTCACCAATACATTGGACCTTTGTTTTTACCTGGCACACGTTACACTAGGAGAGAGCACAAAAACGACAAAAACGGATGTCACAACCACGCCCCTAAAGAATGGGGTTTTCTGATCGCTCTTTTATCTCCGCGCGTTAAGAATAGAGCTATGGTTGGACGCCAATGTAGATTCCCTTAACTTTCGTCTTCGTTTTCGATTTGGGCCCGGTCATCTCAAGGACTCTATCCTACAGCAATTTGATAGACGTGTAAAAACTAATCAAGATACCAGCATGCTTGCCTCTACGTGCCATCCGAGATCAAATTGATTTTTTACGATCTCAATGAAGAATTGTATTTGTTTGTTTTGAATCAAATCCCTTTGCAAATTGGAAATAAGTGTTGGGCATGAGGAAGGTTATATATCTTACCTTACTGGAGCTCTGTACACATTCGTAAGATCTGTTCCCTTGAGAAAAGTATTTCACAAGCAGGCCAAAAGTAATTGGAAATTCAAACTAATAAAAGTAATGACATGAATGGCAAACTTCTCGCACGACATTACATTTATTGTTTAAATAATAAAGACCATATGCGTTGTTCTTCTTCTTATTATTATTTTCCACCGTTTTTGTGTACCTTGGCATTTCTTTAAAGTTATAGCTTTTCACAATTCAAGATCTCATCGGTGCAGGTGAGAAGAAACTATGTTGTCAGCCCCGTGACTGTTATGACTAGGATTGAAGAAGGGGGAAATGGCAGTAAGTTTTAAGGCATTTGGGTCCTCAACTGGAGGTATCCGGTACGAGCCCACTATGGCGCAAAATTTCTTTGTTGGATTCAGCTCCATGCAGTATAGGCTAGTGTGACCGACTGAGACAAGAGTCCTGGTATCCTCGCCTTGTCTTTTGTGTGGCAGCACGTAAAAGGATCAGATGGTAGTATTGGACCCGTCACCGTTTAGAGAGGCATAAGAACAGGACTTTCTCCTACAAAGTTGCTATAGGATGAGCAAAAAAAATCTCAAACAAAACAAACCCGTTGCATTTTATGACTTTCTTTCCCATAGGACTTGGAATACGCCTGCAGTGTCCTGCTTCTCCCCACCCCTTCCCCCACAAAAAAAGAAAATGTCCATACATGTATCTCTCTCACCAGAATGATTATTTTCAACACAGAAACTTACTTTTATTCAATTCTTAGTTACACTTTACTAGAATGTTTTTATAGTACCTATTTTTATAATTTAATAATCCACTTTTTTTTACCTATTATGTATATTTATAACAATTACACAACATGAGATTTTCCATAACATACTTTCAGTAAAATGTGTTGTGATATTGTAATAAGTTGTTATGATATATTTGTGTATCATTACATCATATTCATTTTTGTGCCATATTCTTCTTTTTCCTACATTTTCTTTTCTGATTATATCAATGTAAACTTTTTATTGCTTCTGTGATATGAACTATGAAGAGAGTGTATTTATAATTTCCCCTAGAGGGACGAATAATATTAAGGTGTATGTATTCTATATATTCTGTATCCAGAACTTCAACTCTGCCCCGCGTCCATTTGGTCAAGCTTCTCCAGCACCGAAGTCCAACTATGAGACGTCACTGTCCAGCCAGACGTCGAACCTGTCCATCTCCAGGTCAGTCTATGGGGATATACAATCGTGCAGAATCTTCTTGGATACAAAACAGCAAAAAGTGCACTGAGCCTAAGTTTGTATGGGATAGAGCGCCATAGAAATAAAATGTACTGTTATTAATATTTAGTTAAAAAATCAAATTACTTGGCGCATTACAGTGCCTTTTCTATTGTCAGTAAAAGTATTGTGGAGCTGTTGGCAGTAATTTATGATATGGGTTTGGTAGAAGGAAGGTAGAAATACCTCAACGCTTCATGACATAAGATACAACAGCTGAGACAACTTGTATGGTTGTTGTTATTTTTTTTTTAAAGTGATATCCTAAATTTTCGAAACCAGTCCTTATGTGTATGTATCAGTTGTCAGAAGTTTAAATCTAAATTTTTGAAATAGGTAATAACTAATATCCTTTTCTCTCTTATAAATTCGCTTCACAAAAGCAGAAAAATATACATACCTTGAATTATTCTAAATAAAATCTAACAATAACTGCGAGAGGTTCAAGAAATTTGATTGTTCTAAGTTTTAACTCCTTTTGCAAGTTGCAATAATTCTGCAAACTTACTGGGGAAGAAGCTGGTTTTAATTCAATCAAAATTTCTGTTATTTCTTTTGGGTTTGGAAAAGCATGTCATATTTTCCTTTTTCCATTTTGGTTGTGGTGAAAATACTTTGTTCTAATTATAACTTACAAATATTGGTTTCTTGTGTCACCTTAATTTGTCAAGTTTTCCTCTCAAATCGTGTGGCATGCAAACAGTCACATTTTCCTTGTGAACAGCAGAGTTTAAAATACAATGCCCTCCCAGCATTAAAACATTTGTTGTGTAGTTCCTGGTTATAGAAATCTTCACCCCACAATGTAGAAAGCCTGGTAGAAGTTTATATTTCTTCTTATATCTCATCTCTACATTTGTTGAGATACATTTGACTGTTGTTTTTTTTTTTTGAAAAACGTCTATTGATGAAAAAAACTGATGTTAAGACATTTGATTTTCACATGTTTTTTTTTTTTTTTTTAGCAAAATTTTTTGGTGTTGACGCCAACGGAAAGGCAGTAATTCTAAAACAGGCACTGCATTTTCGTTATTTTTCTCCCAATAGTGTTTTGCAAAACAAATTTTACTTAGAATATGTTTGTTTGAGTAGAATACATTGCCATTTTTATTTTTTCCAATAATGGCTTCATGATAGATGAAAATCTAAATCTTCTTATCCTCTGATAATGTCTTCAGCCAGCAGGTTTAAGACGACGTCTGTCTAAATAGTAATGTTAAATTTTGCTGTCCTATTTTACCCTTTTTGATGTTTTGGAATTTTGAAATCTACTTTTTCCCATAATGAGAGTGTTGAACTAAACAATGTGGTATTTTGTTGTGTCCTGTTGTGATGTCCTGTGTGCGTTTCGTAGCCAACCTAGCCAGCCGAAGCCAGCACCAGATTTTAAATATGCGGCAGAGAAATACGCGGACAGAGACGATGCCCCCGATCCTGCCAAGCATCAGTCTAAGTCTTTCAAATTCCTGGCCAACGCCATGGAAGAAGGTCGAGGTAATTTCTTTAGCAAAAAATGCTGGCTTTTTATAGTAGAGAAAGAGATTTCAAGCTCAATTTAAAAATAGCCTACTGAGAAATTATCAACAAAGCTACGATTTTGATATAAGTGAGATTTATGCCAAACGCAAAGATATTTGATTGTAAAGACGCTGAGATATATCGAACTGGACTTTAAGATTAAAGATGCGCTCACAGGTTTTGGCTCTATCTTTTTAGAAACATGTGTACAATTTGAAGCAGAAGTAAGGAAATAAAACTGTTGATGATCTCAAAATAAGCAAAAATGACTTATGCCAAAATCATAGCACAGTGTTGACGATAATTATATAAAATTGTAGAAGCTTTTTACCCGATGCTGATTTTAAGTGAATAATGTGAGGAGTAAAGAAAATAATTTTGTTAGAAATAAAACAAATTTATTTTCTATATTTTTTTAATAAAATTTTCATCTTTCACAATATTATTGTCATAATAAAAAACTAGAAATTTAACCGGAAAATTTCAAAATCTAATTTCAGCCACCAATTTCTATTAAGTTAAAATGACTTTGCAAAGTTTAAGTCTAAATAGCTAAATAGGAAAAAATGAAAAAAAAAAGTCATATGTTTAAGTATCTGTACTCTTTCCTGTTCGACATTTGTCTTTGTATCGATGCATGCTTTCTACAGAATTTCTTAGAAACATCAAAAAATCGTTATTTCAGATATACACATACTTTTAATATTCATTTTTTGAAAGATTTTCTTCATCTGTATTATTACTTTCTTTTTTCCTTTTTTTCTTCTGTAACATTTTAACATTTTAAACAAATTTTCTAACAATCATTTTATCAAAAGCCATGCGTAGGCCTACTATCACTTTTTACAACATTTCAAAATATATGAGGGAATGGTAGGGTTAGAGAAGGGCAGGTAAAGATTTCTAACAAAAACAATTTCCTGTACAAAATAAGACTCAAATTATTTGGGTGAACTATTCACAATCAGTCCTGGGCAAAAGGATCCTATAACATTGCAAAAAAGATAGCCAAGAAATGACATATGTAGGCTTATGGACAGGGAAATGAAATAACGCCACGACTGGCTTGATACTGATAATCTTGATGTGTAGATCTACCATCCACATGACATTTGACTTCTGTCCCCTGTGACCAACTATCAGCTCTCTAACAGTTACGAGTTTGTTTTTTACTGGTTGGGTCGGTGTCAGTATAATGTGACCGACTAAGTCTGTGTGGCAGCATCTAAAATTGTTTTGAGGCCCGTCCACAATATAGCCTACAAGGTGCTGACGTTGGACAATGAACAACAATCTCAAGTCAACTCAACTCACATGATACCAATTTTCAGAGTTGAACACAGCCCTGCGACCTCGCCAGCCAAGCCCCAGCCCCAAACCTCCCAGTTTTGTAGCCTCAGTGTCACCAGCATCCTCATACCAGCCGGAACCTTCCCACAATGCCGCTGTGGCGCCAACGCCCATTGGCCCCGGGAGTAAACCTGGCACGGTGAAGGCTATTGTTTCCCAGCGCTACAACAACCCTATCGGACTCTACTCTAATGAGAACGCCTCTACGCAGTTAGAAGGACAATCCAAGTTTCTCATAGACAAGGATAACATGTCAGGGTAAATCTCGCTCTAGTCACAGACAAATATTGGCTTCCATAACATGAAATTAATAATACACAGTTATAATGCAAAAAAACACGCAATTAGGCATTGCACTAGCTGCTTTTGATCGAATATTTTTGTATCCTGTTAAAATAATACATAACGATGGAAATGAACAGCAATGTGCTTCTTACTGGCATGGAGAAAGTCATTTTTTTTCTGTGAATACAAACATCTTGATGGAGAAGAGCTTACTCTTTCAGCAATTATCTATGTCCTTATTTCTTTCTTCAAAGATCTTTTGTTATCAGCATGAAACCATTCTTACTATTCTTGACAAATATTGTATCAGCTCCAACTGATTTTGTCAGCACTGTCACTCTTAGTCTTACTTCTTGTTCTTGTGCTATGTTTCTTTGCAAATGTTACGAAAGAATTGGATGGAAGTATGAGCTCGAGATGAAAACAGCTTTGCACCAAGTCTAATGGGCTGAAATTGGAAACTGCTTAAGTTTTGAGTGCGGCATTACATTCTGTCTTAAGCAACTTTATGAGCTCTAGCTTGCATGTGATTTTGTTTCTTAAATATTGCTTTGGTTATGGAGATCATATATTTGTAATATTTTTTTCTACCGTCAACATATCAACTAATGTTATCACTATAGTACTACTTTACAAAATTATTACTTTTTTGTTGACGAAGAATATGCATTCCCTTTACAATAAGTATTTTACATTTTTGTTTGAATAAAGGAATTTTAATTGGGAAGATTTAGGAACTACTTCAAGTTAAGGAGATAGAAACAAGCGATGAAGTAAAAATTTAAAAAACCTTAAAGCAGACAGTATAATTATTTATTTTTAACAAATGTTGTAAGTTAAAGTCTTTGCCAATTTTTTTTATAATGATTTATTTTCTATGTTTATATTGGTATATTTATTCTTATGAAAACTTGTGCGTCCGCATGACAAACTAAATATAAAATTCACCTAACCTGTGTCTATTTTTATTTTGTTGATAAAAAATTGTTTTCAACTTTTCTCAGAGCAATTCCAAATTTTAAGTCTATTCTACATTGTAAAGATAGCCTTATTGTATTTTGAGCATAACTAGCATGGGACTAATGCTTGATGATCGATATCGTAGATTTGATTATGTTTGCATGTGTATGAAATCTAACCTGCTGTGTTTCTTGTCCATGCACTAACTGCTCGAACGCTGATCTTGTGTGCCGAATCAGCAATGGGCCCGCATCTCCGGATTTGCCGCTCCCACCTCCCCCTCCCCCTCTGGAGTCCTCCGAGTACGATGACCAGGGCCGGAAGCGCTACGTACCGTCCCAGACGTTCATGGCGGTGCAGGAGGAGGTCGGACTTAAGACCAAGGACGAGGAGCCTGGTCCCGCCCACTCCAGGACTTTCAAGATTTTGCAACAGCAGTTGAAAAGGTCAGGGTGGTGGTAGTGCACAGATCCGTGAAATGAAAACAACACTCAGAGGGGGAAAGATGAAATTGTCAAGAAACAAATAAATGATAGGAGATACATAGCTAGACAAGAAATAAATATCAGCTCAGGAACCAAGTATAATTATAGGATGGTAGACGCACAGCTATAAAAAAAAAAAAACCCAAATACTTTCAGATTGAGAACTAGATACACTCAGGCTGGCAACCAGATATATTCAGGGTGGTGGTAAACACAATTATTATATAAGAAATGAATACTTTTAGGTTGAGAAACAAATACACTCGGGCACAAATGACATTACAAAAACCAATGAAACTGGCCCTATTATTTGAAGGAAAAATAAAAATTGCATGGAAAGGACAACCCACTTGTTTACAGACTGAAGACTAAAATCAAGAGTCAAACTACAGTATAGTTAAATTGCCTATCCTATGAAATAGATTCGGTCAAGAAAAGACTACGTATGCAATCATCAAATTCTTTTACGTGCCAATCGTTTACAATACTTGTAATAGGAGAATAGAATGGTTTCTTAATAGACAACCAGAACAAGTTAAAGTGTAATTGATGTTTTATGAGACCTCTACGCAGTTGCTGAGAAATATGACTACACACAATGTATTTTTCCTTGCATGTAGGAGTGATACAAGTTTGTTTTTTGTTTATAGAAAATGTGATTTCTTAAAAATTATTCCACTTTGTTGGAAGACATGAGTCATGCTCTACAGTCAGACACCATGATGCCATTTTGTCCCCATTTCTGTCCTCAGAATAAGTTGCCCTTGTCTGTGTACAATACCGCTTTATGAACTAAAACCTAAATTAGAGCTCATGGCTTCTAAAGAAGTTGCAAAATATTCTCAGTGAAATCACATTCTCTAGTGTTTTTTTTTTATCCTGCATGCAATGTGTTATGCGTTATATGTGTGTGTAAAATTAGATAGCCGCATCTTGTGTTCTTCATTATACTGAACTGTATTTTCAACAAGAGAGGAATTTTCTATTGATATATCATTGCCAAGAACAATATCGTTGTAAGTGTATACCTCAGATTTGGAACATAATGCATTAGTTTTTAAAATAGGAGCACAAATCGTATTATAGGGGCCTATATATTCATATTAGCTAAAAAAAAAAAAAATCATAATAATGTCAACATTTCACATTTTTCGCTATATTCATAGTTTTCTTTCCTGTTTTGCAACATTTCTGTATTTGATTCTTCTAAAAAAAAGATGCATTTGAAAATGTTTTTAATACCTATTAAAATGTGTCCGATATAAATTATCTTGAATAAAAATTTAAATGTAAAAAATTATACTTTTTTTAATTTGCTCAATAAGGTTCCATTAAAACAACATGTTGGAAGGATCTTTGCAGCTCAAAATGTCAGTTGTCTTGTAATTGTTTAGCATAACCTGTACAGACATTTATAGAATTGTCTGTAATGTGGGTATATCCTCATTTTAACTCTTATGGAACAGATCAAGCATGTTGCAAATAAAAACAAGGGATACAGGATTAGTTTTTTTTTTTTTTTTAAGTAGGCCTTTTAAAAAGCAGTGAAATTACATTAAATCAATTGAAGGATAGAAATTAATCAAGTACGTACTAAGTACCAGTGCACCCAATTTTGCTTGACACTGCTTACAAAGGGATCTAAAATCCAAATCTTTCTTTCTTGATGTCTTTTTTTGAAATTCAATGACAAAGAAGGATATATGAACAATATATGCAATCTTTGTTTGGGCCAAGTTAATTTTATTTAATTTACCACAGATCTTTAGACTAATATAATGAATGAAAGGTTGTGCAGGTTTTCTTGTTCACTCATAAACAAGGTTTGAAAAATTTTTGAAAGTAATTCTAAGAAATGAGAAAATCAGGGATGGAATAATAGACAACTATAACATGGTAGATTCAAAGAACACTATGAATGGAAAGAATCTGTGCAATTTTGCATATTTTCATTTGTATATTTATTTTTTATTCTTTTCAGTGGAGGGCCTTCCCCAGCACTTTCTCCTGCATACAGTAAGCATAACTTTAATTTCTTTTCCCATAGCCAAACATTATATCAAACAATCTGCCTACCATACAAGATATCTTTTTAATACTTTTAGTCTAAGGCCTATATTTACATACCTCACTTACTTTTCAGTAAAAAAAAATTATATCCAGACCAGAACTCATCAGAGCTGAAATCTATTATAAGAACCATTTTTCTATACCAAAATTAATTATATTTTTTTTCATAATTATTGCTTCACATATACATGTCATCCAAGATTATATTTACATACCTCACTTACTTTTCAGTAAAAAAAAATTATATCCAGACCAGAACTCATCAGAGCTGAAATCTATTATAAGAACCATTTTTCTATTCTAAATGATCTTTTTATTTTTTTTTCAGAATTATTGCTTCACATATACATGTCATCCAAGATGCTCTTTGTGTATTTAAGGCGCTTACCAATTTCAGTAGTTATTGTTGTTAAGGTTACAGCAAGGTGAACTGGTGTGTGAAACTAATAGGGTGATGCATTTGTTAGACTGACCTCATGTTAAACTCCTCACTTGCTAATCTCCAGAACCTGCGAAGAGCACGTTCAGCCCGAGCCCTGTGTCGCCCATGGCACCACCCCCTCCCGTGGCAAAGCCCTGGTCTCCAGCCCCTGCCCCAGCGCCCCCTGTGAGCAACGCAGTGCCTCGCCCCTTCGGCTCAGCGGCTCCCCCGAAACCGACAGGACAAGGTGCTACCCGCGGAAACAAAGGGGATGCAACCATGAACACAGCTGTGCCTGCCACTGGTCGGATTCCGGTCTGCTCCGGGTGTAACATGCCCATTAGGTTAGGGATTGCTTTATTATTATTATAATTATATTATGTGTGTCTTATTGTTCGTAAATTAAACAATCTGGTTGTGCTGGGCAAAGAGGGGGAAAATAGGGTGCCTCAAGACATCTAGCTAAGAGTTTGTATAAACTAGTAGAAGAATATAAATGAAAGCTTACTTCTCCACATAATATTTTAATTCAAAGGCCTTTGAAGGCATTTATAATATTCAAGTGAAAGATAAATTATCGGTTTGCACTATAAAGTAAAAAAAAAATTTTTTTTAAGATGATTTGAAATTGTCAGAACCCCTCAAATGATGGGTTAAAAAACAATATTAAACAAATCCAGGTTTTACTCCCTTTAAGCCTTTCTTTTTACAATAATGTCCATATTATTCATTCTCTGTCTACAGGGGTCCCTTTGTGACTGCTCTGGGTAAATGCTGGTGCCCCGACCACTTTGTGTGTGCAAACCCTTCATGCGGCATCAAACTGCTGGACATCGGGTTTGTGGAGGAGGGAGGCTTCCTCTACTGCGAGCGGGACTATGCTCAGCACTTCGCTCCCCACTGTGACAAGTGCGGCCAAGCTGTCATCGGAGTAAGTCACTGAGGCTTTCAGGTCCTCGGAGTATTGAATACTCATAGAAC
Organism: Elysia chlorotica; assembly: GCA_003991915.1. NCBI lineage: Eukaryota > Metazoa > Mollusca > Gastropoda > Plakobranchidae > Elysia > Elysia chlorotica. The sequence goes on along the minus strand of RQTK01000024.1, from coordinate 1,050,734 downwards.
TTACCAAGAACATAGACTATGTAATATTCTATTTATCTTGATTGCCTGACATGGTTTGTAGTCTTCTTTGTAAGTCGAGTTCATAGAACGAATACATACACTATTAAAAGAGGACTACACAAAATTTTAATGAATAATGTCTAACCACATAAATAAAAGAAAGTCTACGGGATTTAATTTATAAAGAATTATGATGCAAATTTTTGTTTTTGTTTTTCGAAAATTTTTGTGATTTTTAAAATCATATAAAGCTTTTTTGAGTTTTGCTATAACCTTCTTTTCCAGTACTGTTCTAAATTAGAGATGACAAATTAAGCCCTCAGCTCTTTAATTTTTCTCCTAACTCTCTCACCCATCCACTTGCCAGGAGTGTGTCAATGCTGTACAGAAGAGCTATCACCCGACTTGCTTCCTGTGTGCTCAGTGTAACCAGCCCATTGGCGGAACAAAGTTCCACATTGAGGATGGAAAATTCTATTGCGAAGCCGGTGAGTATAATTTTTAAAGAGATATTCTCTCCCTTTGATCTAGAGTGTATCTCTTTATTGGAAGGTCCTGGTAAGTACCCGCTTCCATGAAAAAACAATTATTTATTTGATTCTGTCCCACACTGGTTGGGTTGTGTCAGTATAATGTGACTTTGTTTTGTATAACATTTGTGAGCTTATGTGTTAGCACTTTATCCATGTAAAGTAAGTATTATGTTCTTTATTGTGTCATGCACCCTACAAATACTCAGTTATCTATTTGATTGGGAAATAATGCCTTTTTTTTTTGTAGTGACAGCATTTATCAACTTTCTAAGAATATCATAAGGTTCACCTGCATACACAGTTCTATAACTTTATAACATAAACACACTTGGAATTGGTTGCTTAAAATTTTTGAATATCCAGTTTTTGCTATTACATTTTTGTCAGCCCTGGTATTCAAAAGCATCCACTGAAAACTAATTTTAAAGTGAAAAGAAAACCCTGCAATGATCAAATCGTCATGACGTTATGATTAAATGAGACTTATGGCAAAATCCAAGATATAATTTATTATTGTAGTAAAGGTGAAAATGAGATCCACCTAACCAAACTTCGAGCTAAAAAATGAGCTAATAAATTTTTCCTTTATCGTATGAGAAACTTGCGTCCAATTGGAAGCAGAAATAAAGAAATAAAACTGTTTTTATTGATTATCTAAAAAGTAGCGAAAATGACTTATGCCAAAATTATGGCATGGTGAGGAAATGGATTATGAGTGTTAAAACATTTTCTTGTTTCCTCAGACTGGAACGCCATGTTCCAGACCATGTGCTCTGGCTGCGAGTTCCCCATTGAGCCCGGCGACAGATGGGTGGAGGCCATGAGCAAGAACTTCCACTCTGAGTGCTTCAACTGCTCGGTATGTTGTGAGCCTTTCAGGGCCGGGTGGAGAAAGGAGTAAAAATTGAAGTTAATCGAAATAAAAGCCATTAAAATATAAGTGGTTAATAAAACTTGTAATTCCATTATTAAATAATAAAGAATAGAAAATAGTATTGTCAATCTCTAATATGCTCTTAATGTTAAAAAAAAAGTAGAGAACTAATTTGATTTGCGAGACTCCTTCACCTACCATATAATATTAGAATTAAGTTTCGGTGCGCATGATTACATCTTTTTTTAAAATAAAGGCGTATAATTGTTGTGTATATAGATTAATATTTTGTTTTTAGATACAAAGGGGGGGGGGGTGAAAAAAAAATTTGATAGACTTTTCTCCTTATTTTTTTGTTGCATGAATGAAAGTTTCAAAACAAAATTCATTATTGTCTTTAATATTTACATAAATGTGTGCATGCTTAGGCAATACAACTTTTGAAGAAAACTGATAAAGTTTGAGAAATTTAAAACTGGTCACTTTTTTTCTTCATTCCATAATAGAATATTAAATATATTTTTTCACATTACTTTCTATCTTTCACGATTATGTCATAAAGAAATGTTTCATTTGCGAAAGCTTAGGAAATGATAATGCACTGTTGGGAAAACATTTCTGGTGTAAATATAATTGATTGTGTAAATAAATGGCAGATTTGTAAATTGAACATTGACTAGAAAATTGAATAATTGAAAAATCCAGCTTTGGATACATAGAAGAAAGGCTAAAAGTTTAACCATAAAGTTAAAAAGAAATATAATAATAACTTGAGAAATTAGTGTAGGGACAATAAATGACAGATTACAAATTTAACATGAAATTAAAAAAAAACACGACAGATTATTGAAAATTTAGCATTGAGTAAATAGTTTTAAAATATTAGTATTTGTATTGTCACTACTCTTTGTAGCATTTGAATCAGCTGATACTGATATTTAATATTAACTGGAGTTACTCGTTACTCCTTCAGTGTTAAAATAAAAAAAGTACTACTATTAAAATATAAAAAGATAAAGAAAAGTGATTCAAAATAAGAAATTGTTTTTTCAGTGTAAATGTTGAAGCCTTATTTACTTTTATTTACTTTTTACAATTTTGTAAATTTCATATCAATCAGTGAGGTCAAAATGTGAACTTCAAATTACTTTTCTGAGAGCAACTTCACCATATTCATTATTGTGAAAGAGGATGACATGCCCTTGGTCATTTCAAAGTTGATAATTTGGTATAGCTTGTCCACACTAAGAGACCTCACACCTTATTTTAGCATGTAATGTGAAACATTCATTGGGAAACAAATTGTTCTTTCATCAAAATCATTTGGAGCAATGTTTGTATTTTGTTTTTATCAGGGGTAATCAGTTCCCAGAGCATTTTATTCAATCTATGTTCTGAAAACAATATATGTATATATCAAGCTATAACTATGATTTCTATGTAACAAAAAAAGAAGCCCTAAACTCTTGACTATTTCTGAGCGGTATTTTTGCTCACAACACTGGAAAGGTTTTCCCAAGCCTAGACAGCTGTTTTATTCTTGAGATGTTTCACTGTTGTGAACTAAGCCTGTGGATTGAATCTGCACTTTCTCACCTTTCTTGTGTTGCTGATGCATTTATGCATTTATGAGCTTTGTTGCTGTGTGACACAGTAAACTTAGAAATGGCTTTATAAATGTGTGGCTAGGGCCTCGTAAAGATGAAGTGTTTTTTGTTTTGTTTTTTTTTATGTGAGAAGCTTTTGCATTCTCCTCCCAGTTTGTTTTTGGGTGAAACTGCATCCGGCCAAGAACAAAATTAGTGTGGGTTTGAGAGAAACATATTTGCTTGAATTCATACCCCAGAAAGATTAAAGAAAAGAAAGAAACTAAATTGAAAAGCTTTACAAGGCCTTAAGGGACATAAAAGATATAAAATTTGTTAGATCAAATAAGGATGAATTGATACAGATTACAATAAAAAAAATATATTTAGATCACAATATATAACTTGCAATTAACATTTGGGGAAAAAAAAGGAAACAATTTTAAAAACAGCAGAGAGGAAAATTGGGTGGATACAAATTTTTAGATTTTTGTACTTGACATAGAAAATGTTGTCTTTTCTTGACCAACTGAAAAATTTTATAAGATCAGTCATATTAACAAATTCTGGTATAGAATATCTTTAAATAATAGTGATATTTCCAGCTTTTCTCATAAGGAATTGAATAGCATTCTATCGATCATTCCATGGGATAAAAAATTACTTGATGAGATCCTATTTTAGAAACTGAGAGATATTGAATTGGAAAGTTTTGTATGACGGTATCGCTTTTAGAATAAAACCAAGCAAAACACAACAAAACAAAACAAAAACAAACACCGAAAAAAAACAGAAGAAAAAGGAAAAAAAAAACAAGAAAAGAAGCAAAAATTATAGAAATCAAAAGATATAGTCTTTAAAAAAAACGTTTAGAAGAAAAAACTCAAACTTTTAGAGGGTTTGTTTTTGCATAGGATAAGAAAATAGATAAAAACAAGATAATGTGTTTGTTTTAAACAATCAAATCTAATCAGGGATGTTCTTGAAAGTGCAATTTATATTTTGTGCCCTTAATTTCCTTGTTCTAAACAGTATTGAGGCTAAAAGAAAAATATTGCTGTAAATATATCACACTTGTCTTGAAATTGTTTTTATAACATAAATCCTGGTTTTTCTTCCCTTTCAGACGTGTCAAGTAAATTTGGAAGGGCAACAGTTTTGTGCCAAAGCGGGCAAACCTTACTGCAAGAAACACGCTCGCTAAAAAATATTTCGATCTTAGCGTTTGCCCTCACTGTTGATTTTCTCACGTTGTATGGTTGGAAAAACTTACTGACTGACAAACTTTTACATGTGTTGCCAAATAATGTCGATTAGAAGGAAAAATGTGATAATCATGTTGCTTTTTCTAGGTTTATAAGTCAAGTAAAAATAATTTTTTTTCTCCTGACAAATTTTGCAGAAGAACAATTTTAAAGCTTTGAGTCGCAAATGCCACGGGAATTCCAAAACACACCAATTCAGTTTTAAAATAATTATGTAGAGCATTTTTCCTGAGAAGCTCTGCATTAATATAGCTTTGTATACAAAATTCTTACTTATTTTTATAATTTTAATACAGATGTATTAACAAAGTTATGGCCCCTGGTTCTTAAAGTTTATAAATCCTGCTTTTGGTACATGGATTTTTTTTGTTTTTAATCTTTAGCTATTTCTTTGCAACCTGGTACGAAAAATAGATGTGTGTTTGTTTGTATGATATTCTTTTTATAATAACCTGCATTATCTTTCCATTTTTAAGTTTTTGAACATCGTAAAAACCAGATGTGCTGCATGTCAATAAATGTTTAATCAACAAATAATCACGTTTGAGCAGAACTTGACAGCTTAAGCAATCGTGATTTGAGACAAGCGCAATATGAACTATGCAAACTGCTTCAACTTAAAGACTCACCATCATTACCTCAAAACATATATGGGGAAAAAAAGTCGAAAGTTAAAAAAAATATATCCTAAAATTATTACAAATTTAACTTTGAACACTTAATAGCCATATATTTATTGTTGTATAAGGTGTGGCAGAGTGTTTTAATGAAGGAAGAAGAAGAGTGAGAGAAAGTGTGTGTGTGTGTGGTGGGAGGGGGGATTACTCTGTCTGCATGACTTAGCTTAAAGACCCTGCATGTTGTGCTTATTTAATATTGCATATCTATACAATAAGACTGTCGAGTTTTCTTTGTGGAAACATTGTTTTCAATTTGAATCTGATGAAGTTTCTCCAATAACTGTGTACCCAAAATAAGCAATATATGCCCAGATGCCATCCTTTCCCAATTGTGATACAATAATGTTGACATTATGACATGTCTCGTCAAATGTCATCTCTCCTAATGATCTGTATCGTATAATATCTATTGTTAATGCTTACAACTGCAACTGACTAACCTGTAGAATTACAAGTAATCATTGGTCTACCATAGGTATATATATTTATCACTGAAATCAGTATGAGGAATGAAACATTGTTTTAGTTTTAGAAAGATCCAAACTCAAACATTTATATTTTTATGTACTGGATTTTTATCTAAACAAAGGATTAAAAACAAAATTTAATTACACTTTTGTATAGTTCTAGATATTTACCTTATCAATTATTAATACCACTTTATTTGGTGTAGAATGCTTACAGTTATGTATTGAAAAATTTTTGGTCCCATCGTGTCTATTTTCAGTACACGTTTGAAAGTGTCCCTCCATTCAGGCTGATACCACGAGACTGTCTGTAAAGCCAGCATCTTTCATTGAACCTGATGGTCTGCAATATGTAACTCTGTAGTGAGTTAGTCAGTTACCACAACTGATAACTTGAACACCTGAGTGAAGAGGCTGACACAAGCACCTCGCCATGACAAAACCTCCCGAATTTCTTTTGTGGTTTTGTTAATCCCTCATCGAAAAAAACAAAACCCAAACAATATGAAGATCTGAGAAAGAGATTTTTGTCGTCTTAAGATATGAGCACTGCTGCTCTACTGACTTAAATATATTATCCAGTGCCTTAAGATGTACAGAAGATGTTTGTCCTGCAATGGTATGTTGGCTTGTTGGTCCATATTTTTTGCAGGTGATCACTCAAAATGAAATGGTGATTATATGAAATACTAATTATAAAAATGTCCAGGAGCTTATGCTATGAATGCAATTTCCTTGTGTTTTTATGATTTCAACGCTGAAATGTCTCAAAGCATAGATCTTGGTTGTTTGGTTTTGTTGTTGTTTATTTTTTAATATAGTCTTTATGAAAAAATACATGATTAAAAAGAATATATATTTCATATCTCTGAAGTTTGTAGATTTTTATTGTATGTATTTTATTTTTATGATTACCATCTGTTTCATAAAGGACCTTTGTTTTCTGACAAGCTCTCTAAGTTATTTTCTTTGTGAATGTAAGAGAAAGTGAATTAAAACCAAGCAAAACAAAGAGGAAATATCTAAACCTTTGCTGTATACCTCATACACTTTATCTGTTATGCTTGATAATTTGATCTGCCTTTATGATCACATTTTCTCTCCACAGCATACCTGTCTTTGTTTAAATTTTTATTTCATTAGCATCATTTATGAGTATTGTACATTCACACAATTTAGCATTCATAGAGTTAAGTTTATTGTTATTTTGAATTTGTGAATCTTTTTTGGCTCCTATTTAACACTTGTCCTTACCAAACCATATTGTATAAGCCCACCATGTTGCAGTGCACTTGTTCCTGATACTGATTTAAAGAACTTTTTTTGTAATAAATTTTAGTATTTTTGTGTACTTTGCCAAACCTCAAGCAAACAGTTAAGGCTATGATACACCTTCTTTTATTATCAAGAACATAATTTTTATTAAAATAATTTGGTGAAGAAATAAGAACACTTTATGTTCGAAATTAAAGGGCAAAGTTACCAAGGTACTGATCAACTGGTGCTGACAATAATTATTTCCAACCATCTTCTTTTCTTAATGGACTTTTGTAATACGAACTTTAGTTGCTGTACAGTTTTGGTAAGAGTCTACATAAGTATCAGTGGAAACTCTCCACATGTGGTTTTCCAACCTGAAGCTATGGTAAAATAAAACCAGAGAACCAATACAACCAACTAATTCATGTATATTCTACATGTACAGAACATTTTTACAACCATAGGCTACTCTAATATTGATGTTTACATAGTTACAACCAGTCACTGCTGGTAGGTGGAATCTATAACCTGATGGAATGGAAACTGTGATTAAGGCAGTAGTATACATTTATTTCTATTTTTGTATCATGATTTATGAAGAAAATATCTCCTAGGATGTCTGATAACCCTGTATTTTTATCTGTTTACCTTAAAAGCTGCGGTGCTATATGAAAACATTTCCCCTTAATCTTCTTGTGTATAGATAAACAAATTAATTAATACTATGCCAATGTAAAATTAAATTAAATATTTTTGGTGTGCATTGTAAGTGCAAATGTTGCTTACTAGGCATGTGTTTTACCACAGAAACGTTCCTTGCTTTTCCTGCCTCGATTGCTCTTGTTCTTTATTTTTTTTTATTTAAATAAATATTTTGTAGACTTCTTCCCATGTAAGACTCGGAGATATACTTAACTGAAGTCCGCCAATTTTGAGTCACTACTTTATGTAGGATAAACAGTCATGCTTAATAAACTTGATCCCAAAAGATGAATTATTGTTTGGCTTATTCTATTCATTGTAAGGAAACTGCATTTATATACATGTGTGTGTACGTGTGAATTTGGTCAACGGATTCAACACTAGCTTTGCCTAAATATCAATCTGATAATACAGTTAAGTAAAATTAAAAGTACCAGGTAGCTCAGATGGTAGATAGCTTGGTTTACGAGCAAGATGCTTAAGGTTTTGTTCCAATCTTGTGTTTATATTTGGCTTTAAGGAAATTGACCACGTTTGTGCAACATTTTTCTGGAAACTGAAGGTGTAACACTGAAGAAAAAAAAACAACTTTATTAGTGTTTTCTGCCAAGGACAAAAGCCTACAATCATAGACGCAACTCACAACATTAAACGACTCTCGATTAAGCTCATATAGATGCTTGTCTTTTTCATTTTTAATCAAAATATTTTCCATAAAAAAATAATTTAAAATATAAATGATTTTAAAAAAAAATACTTAAGTTTTGACTTTCTGGTATCTAACTTCTTCAAATCTCTGAAGTCCACCCAATTCCATTTTACTTATCGGTAGCCCCTGTTACCTCTTCTCTCCTAATTGTATGGCCCTATTAAAGCAAAATTCTCCTCTTCCTCTGTGTACGGTCTGATTCCCACAACTCAGCCATCTCCCCCGAGATTTGGTCTAAATTATTCCGCTCCACCGTCTACCAGTAGGCATGGTCTATATGAGTCCCGCGCCCTCCTTCAAATTAAGTCTATGTGACATAGAGCAGTAGTATACATGGCTGTAATGAGCCAAGAATTATTATTTTAAATATTTTTTTAAACGTACGAAGCCACAGCGCGCTATAAAGGCAATATAAATTATTACAATGCTGTTAATTAAGGGAGCACAGTGGTCCAATGTTACAGACTTTTGCGTCGAAAAAGAAGTCTGCGTGTTCGATTCTGTCTCAGTTTTCTCTTTTTTTTTTTTTTTATATATATATTCTATTCCGTGTACCTTTTTGTTGTTGTTGAAGTGGTTTGGACCCGGTTGATTATTTTGATAATTGTCGTCTACCTTAGTAGTAGTAGTAGTAGTAGTAGTAGTAGTAGCAGCAGCAGCAGCAGCAGTAGTAATAATAGTAGTATCGATCCCGAGCTTTCCGAGTAAAAACCGAGCGATCTACCCGTGCACAACCGCGTTCCACGACTTTCCTTGCCATAGGCCTACAAAGCAAAACTCACTGATCATGTCAAATCTCTCAACTTTGTTGAATCTATTTAGACGAGATTTGCACACTAAGATTACGCATTTTCCAAACGTTAAAATTTGAATTGTCAGAAGGATGCTAATGTGTGTATAATCTATCATAGACGGTTCGCGAAATATTATCATTTTCAATGTAACAAAATTGCATAATTTTATTTCTAAATGTCCCTACTGGAATGCGGAACTCAACGATCTAGATCTAATTATGTCTGTTGAGATCTCTAGTTATCACCGATGATATAAATCGCCACTTTTAGCTCCATAAATTTGTTTCAGTTGAGATCGATTCACCGATCTTTTCTACTTGGATTATCGGTTCTAACATTAGAGCTGAGATAGATCTAGTAAGAATATGAATTATATGATGGTATGGATTTAAGTTTTAAGATGCCAGCGTTAGCTATTTGTTGCCGCTTCGTTTTATCTTTGAATCACTATGAAAACAGCCAAACAAAAATTATTCTCTAGTAACGTGTGATAGTTCTGTTGTCGCTTAAGTTATTCCCTTTTTGAAGGGATGAGTTCGATCCCGTGACAATAATAAATATTATGTTACCGAGCTAAAGGTCCTCTTCTTGAACTCTGAGTTATTCACTTGCAATTTTTATGTTTATACTCTTCTCCCTTTATAAATGAATCTTCTCCCCAGGTTGAATCTGATGCTTTTTGGGCTTTAAACAGGGAAACACTTTTTAGAGAATTTCCAACGACTGATTAAGGATTATCCCATTGATTGGAACGAAGAGATGTCCATCTATCTTTAGCTAAGGGTGCAACCTTAGATAGACACACTTCTTCTGTTTAAACAACTGCTCGATTTAGAGTATAACAGAAAAGGTAGCCTTAATAAAATGGTTATCATATTTATTCTCCCCTCTACCAAAACTATGATCTAGATCTGCAATATAACAGGAAATTACCTCGGATTCGTATAATTTCTCACAGATTCCAAGGCTTGAACCTCGTGTTCCTCAGTCAAGAAATGTACTGGTGACTGAGGGTTCAGGCACCTAATTTCTGAAATTTAACCTTCCTGAGGTAGATAGATAGATAGATAGATAGATATAGATAGATAGATAGATAGATAGATAGATAGATAGATAGATAGATAATACATGATTGTAGATCGAGGGAAAGGGACAGAGAGACAGAGAGATAGGGGAGAGAGAGAGAGAGAGAGAGAGAGAGAGAGAGACACAGAGAGAGAGAGAGAGACAGAGAGACAGAGAGAGAGAGAAAGAGAGAGGATCGAAAGAGAGAAAGGGGTCGGACTTTAAAAGCTGGACTTTTCTATCAATTCCTCGTTTCATTCTGCGGTTTTGACTATATCTAGGATGTGGTCGGGAGGTTCTGGCTAACACCTCCACAGTTCAAAAGTAGTATTGATTGTCTAGGAGGGGCCTCTAGTTTGGGTCTTCATCAAAGCGATGGATGGAATTGTTTAGGGCCAGCTGTTGCTGCAATCTGGAGTTCGTTATTGAATTTCTCATGAGGATTGTCCTGAGAGCCTCAGAGAGGCCATCTTAAATGATGAGAAGGGGAAGATGGAAAATGTCAATTTCTAAAAAAAGGAGGGGATGGGAGGCCCAGATTAAGAAATTGATTTATACGAACGTGCTTTGATGAGAAGAGAAGAGA
>RQTK01000024.1:1026020-1040190 GCA_003991915.1 Elysia chlorotica | reverse complement strand
GAAAAGTGAAGAGAGGAAGCTAGAGAGAGAGAGAGAGAGAGAGAGTGAGAGATAAAGAGAGGGAGAAGAGAAGTCGAAGAGAGGTAGAAGAGGATGAGTGAGAGAGAAGGAGTAAAAGAGAGAGAAAGAGAGAGGATCTGGAATTTAATCAGGTTGTATCAGGCCAGTTTGAATACTCGAGAATGAGAAACCTAAAACAGTGTGTGTGTGTGTGTGTGTGTGTGTGTGTGTGTGCCACAATCCCCTGAAACAACCGAAAAATCAAAATTATCAAAGCCCTAACCCTTCCCACACACACACACTCACACACAAAAAAAGAAAATATAAATCCTTTTATCTAACCACCATTCTGTCCCTCCCCCTAAAATCCGCATTTAAAACAGAGAAAAACAAAACAAAAGCAACAATAAAGAGATAAGTAAATAAATAATTTAAAAAACCCAAATAAAGTAAAACAGAAAATAGCAAACATACACGCACACATACGCCTCAACTGCAGTTTAGATGAGATGTGAAAGAGGGGCAGTCATCAATAACCAACAATCTCTATAGCCTTTTTTTTCAAGTGTTGACAAGTCGATAATAAACCAAATGTGAAGAACCACCGAAGTGCAGTCAAACTTAGAACCTGCAATTTTGTCTGAAGTTACGGATTATGAGCACCCACTTTGTGAAAAAGTTTTCTGCTCTTAGAGCCATCGGTGAGTATCCAAAGATATTTTGTTGCTCTTTTTAAAAATGTTGTGGTCATTATTTTGGGGGTGAGGCGTCTGAAACAAGAATTCTACCCTTTCCTGATCATAAAATATGAAATTTTGCGACAACAATTTCTTTTAATCCATTTTATGGAAGACATGAGCGTTGCTAAGCAAGCATAGTGTCGATGTGTATTAGATTTATTTTTTTCCATTTGGACTTGATCAATCCTGTTGCTCACTTAAGCCAACAGCAGAGCTTATGCATATGTTCTTAAAGAAGAACAACTAAAAAAAATTGAAAAACAAGACCGCACTTGATGTGCCGATGAAATCATATATTAGAACAACCCTGGAGTTGTTTAGCTAGAAAACTGCCATACATCCGTTGTCCCTGGCCCCAGGTTGTGTGTCCCAGCAGCTGCGTGCGGCCTGGTCCTGTTACTCCACAGCATCCCTGGTAGAGCCCCAGGCACCGTCAGTGAAGACAGCCGTGCCCGGACCCAAATCAAATGCAATGAAGAGAGACCTGGACCTTATACAGGTTTTGAATTGCATTTTTTTATGATGCGCTTCCATTCTAAAGCACAACTATCTCATAATTTGCTATCATATTTCATCATGTTTAGTTGACAAAAAAGCGCAAAGAATAATTATTACCCTTTTCTGCATTATTTCATAGAAATAAACATTCAATGTGAAGGATGAACACTATAAAGCTATGACTTAAACAGCGCAGCTGCACAAAGTGGATTCGATAGGGTACCCATGTATCAGGAAGGAAAGATACGAAATTTGGTTTTAATATGGAAATCCCACAAAGGCAAGCTAGTTAGAAACTTAGAAAAGGGTAGGACACATAAAACGATACCAACTAGAGTTTAACAATTTAAACAACCGAGTCTTTGGTATCTACTATTTTCCTTGTATAGACGGCAATAAAGCTTTAAGATTGGTTAATTTTCCGCATTGACGTACACAGTATTCCCCAATATCAACAGAACACAGAAGTTATACAGTTCTTTGTCGACTACGACCGAAGTGTTGGGAACTACATCGTAGATGTTGACGGAAATGTCCTTCTGGATTTGTTCACACAGATAGCCAGTGTTCCCCTGGGTGAGATACCAATGCTCATGGCTACAACTATATGTATTTATTTATACATTCATTTTCTTTTATATGCATGCTTAACTTTAAACAGCATGGCGGTGGTCATTGCGCGCTCCCGATTCGCAGTTGGCGTGCCATCTGTTTCCATGTCAAACGATCTTGCGTCAGTCTGTGGTTCTCATGTAGCTGGGCCCCTGTCCATTCTTTTAAGTCGTCGCACACCTTGCTGCTGAGCATGTATTCTAAAAAATAGAAAAAAACCCATGTAAGGTGTATGTATCATATAACACACACTCATACATACACACACATACAAACACTTCTTGGGTGCTGTTTGACTCTGGCGTCTAACAGTTGTGGCGTTTGCTGGCTGCACTGCTTGCCATGTTCTTTTTCTCCCAATGTCTCTGGTTTGAACACTGTGGAAAGACTCAGCCACTGTCCAGTCATTTATGTTGGTTTTGGTGTGCCACATTTCCCCCGGTGTTCGTTTTTTCCCCATGAATTATGTCCTTGTTCAGAGGACATGTACTTCTAGCTGTGTGTTCAAAGAAACCCATCTTTCTTTTGAATACTGCAGTTTATAGTTCTCTGTTAACGTCCTGCTCTTTTAGGATGCCGTCCTTTGTGAGCTTTTCTTTCCAGCCTGTGCTCAGCAGTTTTATATAAATCCACATTTCAGAGACTCCAGTCTTTTGTCAGTCTGCATTCATTATGTACAACCTGTATATCGGAATGACTAATATTTTACTCAGTTTGTTTTTTATCCCTAATTATTGCCGTACCTCCACAAATTTACTTTACATTTTTTCATTACAATTATACTTAATGACAGTTCCGTCCTGTTCTCTTTTGACAGGGTACAACCACCCCAGGATAGTGAAAGCCCTCACAGACCCAGCTAATCTTGTAAGCATCTCTTTAGATCTCTACTTTTTAAACATCATTTCCTACCATGCTATAGTACTTTTATGGAGAAAATGGTCCGAAATCTTCTCTATGAAGAACTAAAGATGGCATTGATTGTTTTTCCATAATGACTGAAACGGTCTTAAAGATCAGATAATTATGTGGTGTTCATGAAAATAGATGACTTTTTCAGAGCTGAAAGCAACACGATTTCGTTTTTTTTTACACTTTTTACCATGACTTTGGAAAACTTTAACACGGCTCGAGGAAAATTCCATGCAATTCAAGACAGCCGTATGTCATTAGTTCGAAATGCATAGTGATTCAGAGACCAAAACCTTCTAGCAATGGTCAAGGCACACAAAAAACAACCACGAGCACAAGACAGCTCCAAACGGTACATTTTATGGCATTCTGTTTGTCCTTCCTACAAATTGTCATTTGATATTATAATATGATCTTTCTAGTATTTTGTTATCATTTGAAATAACATTTATGCCATTGTGTTTCCCCACAGAGTGCGTTCGCCAACAGACCAGCCCTTGGAATGTACCCCCCTGCACAGTTCGCAAAATCCCTGTCAGAGACTCTCTTGTCGGTGCGACTAAAATCTTTTACAAGCTCTAATAGTGTTACAAGCCTGTCGATCACAGAGATTTAAGGCATTGCTTTTTTTAACAGGATTGGACTTTACCGTGGTCGTTTTTACACGTCATAGTAAAGCATTTTGTGTGAATATTACTATGCAGCATACAATTTTGTACGGTGATCTATTTCATTTAACTTTTTAAAAGACTTAAAGCAAACTAATTCAGAAAAAAAAAGTTATCCATTGCATAATGAACATAATTAAATTAGCCGTGTTTCTTCTCCAAGATGTCGGCCTGCAATAGGGCCTAAAATAACTTGTTTGTGTTCGGCTATTCACATCTATCCGATAGCGCTGGTTGGAAATGGCAAGTAATGGAACACATTTTTAGAGTATCTAAAAACGACTGTCGACAGCCTCATGTGTGACTGATAACGAGCCTTAAACGGCTTAACTGAACAAAAAATAATAATACTTAAAAAAATCCTTAATATTATAATTATCTGGCCAGGTGGCGCCTCGTGGCATGAGTCAAGTGCAGACGATGGCGTGTGGCGCATGCTCAGTGGAGCACGCACTGAAAGGAGCCTTCATGGCCTACAGGGTGAGTTCGGTTCAGTTGGTTGCTTAACGTCTAACGTCAGCACTACATAGTTTATAACGTGGACGGGCCCTATGACTAACGTCTGACAATATTTTTCTTGCTGTCACACAGATACATAACCTATGCCTCAGCCCATCACATTATAATGACACCGATCCAAACAGTAGGGGACGAAATTGGACAAACCGATCGTGGGTTCCGACCGGGAATCTATCAATCTATCCCCCCCCCCCCCCCCTTTTCCCGGTTTTCAAGTTGGTCGACATCCAAGACCCCCTGAATAAAAGGCATATTGATCATAGAAGATGCATCTTTCGTTTGAGTTTATAGAGTTTTGATTGGTTAATAACCCTCTTAATACCATTTGTTAATTGTAATAACCAAGCGGGAAAAGGTTATATAGGCCACTTTTACAATCAATCCAAATTTTTTTTTTATTTCGGTGACTCAACCTCTATTCAAAGGAGGCATCGTCGCTAGATAATATCCATGTATTTCTTTTTTTAATCCAAATATATAGTGGTATCTAAATTTTTGTCTTGTTAGTCTTTGACGCTATTCCCGTGCCTTTTTATGATAAAATTATTACTCTCTAAGTACAAGTCCCCGAAGCGAACTGATCCCGAAAACTCTGTTATGCTTATAGAGTATGTAAAAATATGACAATCATTTACTGAAATTCTCTGAATTCAATTTAAACAATTAGGCAGAATTTAAATGACTTTGACTCTGAATTCAATTTAAACAATTAGGCAGATAACTACGCGTCTCATTTATAATTATGTTTACTGCCATAATCACCACGAACCCATATTTGACCACCATACAATACCAGCGAACATTCCTTTTGTCCTTCCGGTACTCTAGAGACGAGAAAGGGGAGGCAAACCGCCCACCCAGGAGGAAATAGAGACGAGTTTGTTGAACACACCCCCTGGTTGCCCCAAGCTCTCAGTGCTGTCCTTCAAGAACGCTTTCCATGGCAGAACTATGGGTGAGGACAGCCCAGCGACTGGTAGTTGGTGTAAATGATTGGTTCTAATAGTTCTTTTGCAAAAAATGTTATAAAACAAATTGATCTACTTGTCCAGCTTCATATTGATTATGCTCGTTCGTTTGCGCCGTTTTTCACAAGACTGTATCAAAGTATTGGTATATCATTCACGAATTTTAAAATTATTTACTACCCCCACTCCCTTCTCCTCCTGTTGCTCCTTTCTTTCCGTCTACTCCTCACTTCATCCTCACCCATCATGATCATTATCGGCGCCATTAACTTCCTATAAGTAACCTTAATATTTCCTATCAATTGAAACCATCGTTTTGTATTTTTCAATACCGTTTATTGACCCAGGCGCTTTGGCGTTATCCCACACAAAATGGGTTCACAAACTAGACTTCCCTGTCCCAAACTGGCCACTGGCGACCTTCCCGACGATGACGTATCCCCTGGAGGAATATGCCGATGAAAATAACGCAGAGGATGCCAGATGTCTGGCTGAGGTCAGATTTTACAGCTCTTGAGTAAAGAATGAATGTTGCCCAGATGGTTGCAGAGGTCTGAATAATTAAAGGAGCTCAAGCATTAATTTTTGCAGTGATGAGTAAATGTTGCAGATCGTGGCATAAATTATGTTTATACATAATTATGACATCGGAGATCATGAACCTAGAGCAATGAGTGAGTTGTGCATTTGATGACAAGTGTGTGGGTAAGAACGGGACCTACGAATATGTGATAGCGAATGAATGATGCAGATTACAATATATGTCTAGATGAAATCGGTAATTCAGGATCTTCCCTGGTGTATGCACTGAATGAATGATGCACAGAATTACAGAAATCTAGTTGATATCAGCGCGTACCACATTATTGTTTCCTTCACACACTAAACCTCTTTGTGTGCGTGTCTATGTCACTATGTTTTTATTTCTGTCTGTTCACCTGACCTATTAATTATCCAATCGAAACGCTTATACGTCTACAACAAAACGAATCTAGTTAAAGCAAAAAAAGCGATTTCGGAATCAAATGCAATATTTATTTTAATTTTTCTTCTAAATCATTATAATGAAATGTTCCTCAGGTACGAGATAGGATCGCATCTGCCAAGAAAGCTGGCCAGCCAGTGGCGTGTATAGTGAGCGAACCGATGCAGTGTGAGGGAGGGGACCGCTACGCAAGTCCCAACTTCTTCCAGGGGCTGCAAGACATCTGTCAGGAGGTGGGTAGGCCTTGGATCATATTGGAGAAGTTCTATTTCCCTTTGTGCCTTGTGGGACATCTTTGCCTTGAAAAACGTTTTTTATTATGAATTTAATTTACTTTCAGGGATTGTAAAATATCATTGTCAGTAGATATGTAAGCCTTTGGTAGTTCTGGACAAGGTCAATTTTCCTTCATGTATTGTTAGACATCTTTGTTTGGGGATTCGTGAGCCCTGGATCATGTTGGACACATTCTATTTTCTTTCATACATTGTGAGATGTCGTTGTTAGGAAATTGATAGGGGTCACATTGGATATTTTAATTCTTTCATCTATTGTAAGACATTTTTTCAAGGGGAAGGTGGGCCTTAGGCAGCATTTCAATACAATGTCAGGTTTTTTTTCATGTATCATAAGACTTCTTTGTCATGGGTAGGTAGGCTTTGAACCGTATTAGATAAGTTCTATTGCGGCCTTTTTAAAACCCTCCCTGTAACTAAAATCACCACTGCATTTCTCGGGAAGGGAGGGGAAGCAAGTGGTGAAGATTTGGTATACCAAACGGTAAGTCCTTGGTTCGGAACCAACATTCCTTGAAAAAAATGCTTTTTCTCCGATTTCGCCCCCTACTGGTTGGGTCGGTGTCAATAGATAGTGACTGGCTGAGACAGAAGTCATGGTTTCCACGCACAGTCTTGTGTGATGCAGGACGAAAATTGTCAGACATTAATCTTGAGACGCGTCCACGATATAGCCTATCATAGTTCTGACGTTGTCCGATAATCAACAAAACTAACTGAACATAAAACCGTTTTGAGTAGAGTGCTATGGAAATAAATTTATTATGTTACTATATATACATATATAATGAAAAGAAAGAGAAAAGCTGATTTTGAAACAAACAAGAGCACCTCTCTCTCTCTCTCTCTCTCTCTCTCTCTCTCTCTCTCTCTCTGTATTCCCCCCAGGCCGGGATTGCCCTTCTACTGGATGAGGTTCAGACCGGTGCCGGGGCCACGGGCAAGTTCTGGCTCCACGAACACTTCTACCTGCGGGACCCGCCCAACCTGGTCACCTTCGCCAAGAAGATGCTCACAGGAGGGTTCTACTACACCCCGGACATGAGGCCCACTGAGGTATTCTTGTTAGTTATCTGAGATCTTGGTTTAATAACTCTCTGTTTTATTATTCGACTGCTATCATTTTATAACTTTTGCTTTTTCTATCTGTCTGTCTGTCTGTCTGTCTGTCTGTCTGTCTGTCTGTCTGTCTGTTTGTCTGTCTAGTCTGTCTGTATATTTGTCTATCTCTCTCTCTCTCTCTCTCTCTCTCTCTCTCTCTCACACACACCTCCCACCTCCCCGAGACATTATATTTTATTATTTGTTGTCTTAATTTAACAAAAAGAGATATAGAGGAAGTGACAAGAACAGGAACAGAAAGAGCGCAAATAAAATTTCTAGGGAAACAGACACAGCGTAGTGATAGTCTTCTAATACGAGCTCAAAATATTCAAGTAAACGTATCAGGGAGAGGAGGGATATTAAAATCTATTAACACTGCGAGTTAAGTCATTCTTCGGATACTGCATGCGAGGGGTTGTATAATGTACAATCTATTCTTGATGAGGAACAGAACAAAATAATGTTCCTGCTTCATTTTTCATGGATACGAAGCAACGAGACCCATAAAGAATTGTCTTAGTATCTACACTGCATGAAACACAATGCAATTACTTTGTGTAACCTGTCATTAGGCGGGTTTCTTGCTCAGTAGGAAAACTATAATAATATGCGGTATTTTATTCTGATGCCACAATTTTTATGACTATGTAGGATTCATTTCATCTTGTAATTTAATATTTATGTTCATGTCTAATGTCGATTCAGGGCGGTCGAATCTTCAACACATGGACAGGTGACCCATCCAAAGTGGTGTTGTTGAAGGCGGTGTTGGATGTCGTAAAAGAAGAGCAATTGTTAAAGAGGGCAACAGATACAGGAAACTATTTGATGAAAATTCTCATGGACGCACAGGTGTGGTCATAATAAAACAGTAGTAGTAGTAGTAGTAGTAGTAGTAGTAGTAGTAGTAGTAGTAGCAGTGGTAGTAGTAGTAGTAGTAGCAGCAGCAGCAGCAGTAGTAGTAGTAGTAGTAGTAGTAGTAGTAGTAGTAGTAGTAGTAGTAGTAGTAGTAGTAGTAGTAGTAGTAGTAGTAGTAGTAGTAGTAGTAGTAGTAGTAGTAGCAGTAGTAGTAGTAGTAGTAGTAGTAGTAGTAGTAGTAGTAGTAGTAGTAGTAGTAGTAGTAGTAGTAATAGTAGTAGTAGTAGTAGTTGTTGTTGTTGTTGTTGCTGTTGTTGTAGTACCGGGTAGTAGTAGCATTGGTAAAATTACTAGTACCATTGACTAGAAACTTCTCATGCTTCCTTTATTGACCTAACAGCCTTTCTCCACAGGAAAAGTATCCACATCTCTTGTTCAACTCTCGGGGTCTGGGTAGTCTTGCCGCTGTAGACTTTCCAGACGCAGCGGCGAGAGACAAGGTGGTCCAAAAACTGCGCTCGCAAGGTAACATCAGGAATGATGTCAACGATACTGTCGATATTAGAAGTAAATAAGTCGATGATGAAAATCTATCCTTCGCCCTTTGGTTATCTCATGCCTAATACATAGTAGGTTATCTTCTAGAGTTTAGACTGGATAAGACTTTAAGGATTAGTTTAGAATTGCAATGCTTGAAAACATTTGTAGCTGGAGCAATTTCTTCATTGCAAGTTTAACATAATTTATCAAATTATGTGATCACTGTCTCATGATGATTGTCTCGTCACAATCAGTCGATAACTTAAAAAAAAGTAAGTATTATCTTTTCATTGGCCAAACCAAAGGACAGGCTGTCGCTAGTGGCTGTTGTCGACGCTGCCACGCACGGCGAATGTGTTCAAACAAACAAACTAAAAACATGTCAGCTTTAGAGTATCTTTTATCGGGAATTCTTTTTATTTTTGTAGAAAAAGGTTTCTATATAAATACAAGATGTAGTGTGTGTTAATCTGGCTCACAATTCATCACTAGCAAAAAAAGGTAAAAAGTCGCAGTATTATTATCTATAAATTAACGCTACTGCATGTACTGGTAGTGAAAACCATATTCACAAGAGAAGAGTAGTTGGATTAGTAGTCTCCATCCGCTGATTGGCATCGGGTAAAGGAGGAAAACAAAAAAAATACATATGTGGGGTACAGAACTGTTTTGAACATGTGTGTGTATTAAAGGCATTATACCCCACAGTGTCTATAGATAGTTTACGCATAATTAAATATATTGAGATAAATAAAAAGCAATAAAATTATCATTAACGTTATTATTGTTACATGGCATTTTTCTATATGCGTATAATATCACATAAAAGTTACGGCTGCATCGTTCTCACTCAATGTTATAAACTTTGTCTATATACTTTTCCGCATCAGGCATTCACGTTGGACTTTGTTGATTAGTAGTCTCCATCCGCTGATTGGCATCGGGTAAAGGAGGAAAACAAAAAAAAAATCTATCTGGGGTAGAGAAATGTTGTTAACTAGCGGGTGTATTAAAGGCATTATTTGTAAAAGTGAATATATCTCACTGTGTCTATAAATCGTTTACGCATAATCAAATAAATCGAGAGGAAAAAAAACAAAAAACAATATCTAAAACGATATTATTGTTACATGGCATTCTTCAATAAAAGTGCCAAATCTATACGTGTATAAGATCACATAAAAGTCAGAGCTGCGTGGTTTTTACTCTCTGTCATGAAATGTTTTGTTTATATTTACCCTTTTCCGCATCAGGCATTCACGTTGGACTTTGTGGGACGCGCTCCATGCGAATCCGGTCGACCTTGACCTTAGAGAAGAAACATGTCGATGTGTTTGCAGACAGATATTATGCCGTGCTGAAGGGGATGTGAAAATAGACTCAAGGCCATCGATTTCTAGATTCTTTCTATATGAATATGGACGATGATGTTAATGTTCAAGCCCATTTGTTTCTCTGACTACAAAGACTGACCAACCTGAGTGCAACGAGAAGAAACTTTTGGATCAAGATCTGCCAGTTGATTTTGGTTACCTCACGCCGTAGTACTCACATTGATATTTTATTATTATTATGCAGAACTTGTGAGAACTTTATACTTCGTGAAGAAATCTGTGTAAAAAGATGTAGCCTAATATTGGGCGAAATGTCATAAAGAATTATTTTAAATGTTCAGACTCGGGGCACACAAAAACAGTAGTGAGATGATCCGCTACTTTCACTGTAAACCGATTGTTATAAAATAAACAAATACGGTTTTATCTCCCATGGCTTTATACATCTCTTTTCAAACACTGTAGCACTACTGTTATTTTTGTGAAAACATTATAAAATGTATGGAAAGTAACCTGATTGCTGTTTCGCCACGGATGTGAACTATATGTAGCTATAGTCTTTTTCACATATTGTCACCTCGGTTATTTAATGTCATTTCTCATTTCTAAAGTTTTTAAGATTTACATTATTATAGGAATGGCAGGAATGACACAACAGAGAAGCGATATGATAAAACTGTCCCCAACTTCCTCTCAAGCAAAAAGAACTCATCAAAGGTTACTTAACATAGAAAACGTTTTACTTTTCTTTTTATAAATTTATTGAGTCCTATTCAATGTTTCAATATGATGTGATTGTGCCATTTGTCTTCTTAGATAACTTTATTTACGGAATAATACATAACAGGGGCTATATGTGGATTCGTTAAAAATTCAATGATACGTTACTTCGCTTCGAGATTAAACGCACGAAATAACCTATGGTAAAACAAGCAAAGATTCGTACATGTTTTGCTTTTCATATAATTATGACATTGTAAATCATATAACTAGAATACACAAGTAATAAGTCAACTTATAGAGGGCTTTCACTGGTCGAAACTCGAAGCACTTTACAATTTTTAAAAATTCAAATGACTATGTAAATAGAGCTTGGGTATAGTTTCTAGAGACCCATTTTATGTATTTATGTATAATTATGCTGTTTTAGAAACTTATGTTATCAGGAAACCATCTGGGCACAGATGGTATGGATGATAAGCAGTCTAATCTTCTGAACATGCATATTGTCTGTTTCTTTTTTTTTTTTCAAATATGAAATGAATCATTCTGCTTGATATCGACCAACATGCCTGTGACTCGATCACAATGTCAACCACTGTGATGAGTATCAATATTCTACAGAGTGCACAATAAAAACTGTTGCATTGTTCTAAGCTTAATACGATATTATAAATAAACAATTGTTGTTACTTAAAATAATCGATACCAGCAATAAAAACTGTTGCATTGTTCTAAGCTTAATACGATATTATAAATAAACAATTGTTGTTACTTAAAATAATCGATACCAGCATTTCCAGTGACAGTGTTCACTGTTTCATTTTTCTTTGTTTTCATATAATAGACCCCCTAAACTGTAATCCTACTAATTATGCAAAACGATTCGTGAGTTTCTAAAGATAATGTTCAGAAACCCATTCAGACATATTCTTCCCTTAATTTAAACATCATGGAGACAAAATAGTATTCTCATTCAAATGAAACACTTATTTTGGCTGCATTTAAATACATTTTATAATTTAAAAGTAAAACTGATCAAAATACCACTAACTTTCCTCTCCTTTTATCCAAGCTAATTCCATTAACAAGCTTTCTTTTATTTTGTTATTTTGTTTCCGGTATTTTTAACACCTAATTAAAAATCTAGCTCCCCCTTTTTTATAACATAATAAAACCCCCCCCCCCCCCACGTACACACACACACTTTTTCCCTTTCCATCGACACACACATAGTTAATTCACTCCTGTCTCTTTCTCTGTCCGTCTGTCTGTCTGTCTTTCCCTGTCTCTCTCTCTCTCTCTCTCTCTCTCTCTCTCTCTCTCTCTCTATTCCTCCTTCCTCCCTCTCTCGCTCCCTCCCTCCTTCAAGCTCTTTCAAGAAGCGAATCTTGGTGCTTTTCATCTCCCTCCCTATGCTCGCTCAATAACGCTGCCTCGCCCAAACGCTGCTACCACCTTCATCTACTTCGATCCCTGGACCCCGGACCGCCACACCGCCGGCTGACAGGAATTATTTCCCCCAGGCTCCAGCACAGCTGGCTCTGGTCTCGCGCTCAGCACTCAAAACTCATCCCTCACTCACAGCTGTCTGATGCTTTATAGTCGTTAGTTTTCGTTCTGTTTCTATTCACACTGGCTAGAGACCTTAAGTACAACATCGCAGTAGCTTACGACTCGTCGTAAGCCTTGTTATCGCATTATTGTAACGGTTTGTAAGCTACCGCGACTTTATACTTACGTCGTTAGATCTAGATCTATATCAATTTAGAAAAGGACAGAGCGTGTTTGGTGGTGTTTCTAGTTTCTGTCCAATGTGCACACAACTAGAGCATTTAGTTTTAGAAGAAAGCTGTGAGGGTTAGTCGTGTTTCTCATTATTTTCTTCTTACACTTCTCATTGACTGGAGACATTCGAAAAGGGACATGAGTGTTAAGTGGTTATTCTGATTTCTATTCATAGTTACCGGGTATCAGAACCAAAATTAAAGAAAGGCATACGCGCTTAATGATGTTTCTTGTTTTAATTAGCGGTGTTTTTAATTTATCTTTACACTTATTAATGCGTGTTTAGTGGTTTATGTACCCTATTTGTGGTTTCTACCACTGCATCTTGCATTATCAGCAAACACTGTCTCTCTATATTTTGCTCCTGTTGTGGATCTGAAGTTAGTAAAATGGACCTCAGGTCAACCATTAGGTGTTAGTTGCATCGTACATGATTCCTCAAGTCCCGTTGAAACAATCATATTTCACTAAAAGACATTGTAGAAATTGCGGGTCCCCAGCGAAAAGCAGTCAGGGTCCATCAGTTGTTGTATAGGTCTTTTTTTTTTTTTTTTTTGATACCTTATTGAATTGTATAATATTGTAGCCTATATTTAGTTTATGGTGCGATTGGTTTACCATTCATAGTGGCACATCTGTTGCCGAGTATAAGTTCCATATGCCCACAGACACTACCGGAGGTGGCGAAGTGGTACAAGAGGCAGACCGTTTGTCCTCCAATCGTGAAGTCCTCCGTCTGTGAGCGTAAAAACAGACGGAACTACAAAACAAAGTCCAAATAATTATTATGCTTTTTGTGGTTCAGTGAAATAGTTTTTCGCCCTTCAGATTACTACTCCAGAAAATGCTAATTTTGAATTATTTCTTAAAATTATAAAACAAATAATATGAAGTACAGAACATTCTCAGTATACTCTAGCTTTCCTTTTTATTTCTTGTTTGTGGTTAGAAAAATGTCAACATAATAGCTGCACAGGAAAAATTTTTACTATCGAATATAATGAGTATGGTTTAAACGCTTTAATAACTTAACACTACCAACGATTAGGTCTATGTGTGTGGCACCACGAACACTATAAAAAAAAAGTATAATAAAAAAACAACCAGCATACCGGTACTAGTAAACATCTTCGCTGACTACACGTCTTGAAGGACTAGTGTTGAACCGAGACAAAAGATTTTAGCATTCTCTCTGGTTGAACTGTTGATAAGCTCTGATCTAGGCTCTGGTAATATATCCATAGTGGGGCTAAAATTTTAATAATTATGTAGAGCATGTCACTGTCTGGGAGACAGAGTTCAGCCTGTGACAGACTGGAGTTCGTTGTCCGAGTTTAGGGTCAAGGTTTCTGCACACACTGCTGGTTAAGCGAACATGTAGTAGGAATGGTAGTAGACCATTGCGACCTAGATCTGTGCTGACTGTTCTGTTTCTGCGTAAATGAAACTGGTGCTTAAGCAGTTTTGAAATGCCTTCTGCTGATAATACGTATTAAGGTTCATGTAGTGCTCTGTTGTCTTTTATTTTTAACCAAAAAAACAAACAACAAAACATTAACATCAACAACAACAGTAATAATAATAATAATAATAATAATAATAATAATAATAATAATAATAATAATAAT
>RQTK01000024.1:986424-1025995 GCA_003991915.1 Elysia chlorotica | reverse complement strand
ATAATAATAATAATAATAATAATAATAATAATAATAATAATAATAATAAAAACAATAAAAATAATAACAATAACATCGAATAAAAGGGATAAGGTATTGTGGAGCATAATTGGCCATCTTTTAAAAGTAGGCCCATGTACCCGGTTCTGTTCTAAAGGTCTGCTTTTGATAACGATTTTCAATTCCTAATCTGCTATCGTTCCTTTTTTAAACCTATCAAAGAATTTACAACATGGTTACGATGGCAATCGACGATTTTCGAACATGTAAATGTAACTCAATGCCTTAACGGTTTAACTTGCTTCGAACAGCCGACACAACTGGCTTTTAAAGTGTGGGCCGTTAGTGCCTGTGACTTGCCTTTACTTGCTATAATTACTTAAAGTTTACAACAGATAGTCCAGTGCTAAAAGCAGCTGTGACGAGATGGGCCTAGTTTATGATACATAACGGACCAGCGCTGAGACAAGTGGACATTTTTTCCGAGACAGTGATACTCGTAGTTAACTATAGACGATTGCGAATAGGCCTACATTTCTTGTACAGTTCAACAACAGCAGCAACATATTGAGAACATCTTTCGCTGTTTCAGTTGCCAACCAGATCTTTACACAATAATTATTGTGATGCTTACGCGATGTGTATCTTGCATAGCACGTTTTTGATCGTGTAATACCAGCTAAATCTAGTTTAACAATGTGCAAAGCGGAGTGAAAAGTTCATTCTGACTAAAGTGCCGTAAGTGTTCTAGAAGATTATAAGCTTACTTCTAAACGGTGAGAAACATTCGACCACAACGAGCATCCAGCCTGACGATGTCTACCCAACTTCTAAAACAGTTCCACACTCATAAAACACTCGGTGAGTTAACCTATCCACACAATTAAATATTAAAAATGTTGACAGGTAGATCTGGTACATACTGATATACATTTTATCAACGTATCATAATGAAGATAAAAACAGATCTTCAAACTAACAATAACTGCACTGAAACTCTCCTGCTAGCATTATCTTTTAACGTTGGTTCCCTTGCAGCTACAATTGTAATAATTACCATGATAAACACTAGCAGTAGTCAACCTGTAGGCATAGCTCGTCCGCCGTCTTCACCTTATTAGCATAATCACGATCATCATCAGTAGCAGTAGCAGCAGCAGCATGAGCAAGAATTATAATCATCATCGTCATCATCATTGTTGTGTTTCTTGCTTGTAACAACTTGAAATTCTTGAACTTGAAAAACAGGAACGCGGGAAATCTTGGATTGGTGAATTGCAAACACGTTTATTTACTTTGAGGTGTCATAACATCATTATCCATGTACAAGATAGGTTGATCACATAATCATAGTAATGTACATCAGCAGCATAATTATTATCATCAGCGTCGTCGCTATCTTTATTTACATCCTCCTAATCATCGAAAACATTATCAAAATCACTACCACCACCACTACAACAACCACCACCACCACCACCGCCACCATTTTACCTTCTTTAACAGTGTTTCCTTACATCAATAGGCCTTCTACGGAAGTCATTAAAGCATCCTTTTTGTTTCCACTTGTCAATAATCATTACGCTGCATCGGAAGAGATTGATTGAATCCAGATAACAAACCCAGAT
Source organism: Elysia chlorotica (assembly GCA_003991915.1). NCBI lineage: Eukaryota > Metazoa > Mollusca > Gastropoda > Plakobranchidae > Elysia > Elysia chlorotica. The sequence continues at coordinate 1,024,367 of RQTK01000024.1, read as the reverse complement.
AGTCAACCCGGATAGCCAAAAATAGCATGCAGGTTATAATAATGTATCGCAAATGTGTCAGTAGTACCGTAGTAGATGAGTTGGTTTAACGTACAATGTCAGCCTATATAGGCAATACTGTGGACGGGCCCTAAGACTGACGTCTGAAAATTGTATGTGTTGACACACAAGACTGGGCGAGGATACCATGAATCCTATCTCAGCTGATCAAATTAAACTGACATCAACCAACCAATAGGGGGCGAAATCGCCAGGGCTCAAACCACGGACTTCCTGCGTCTGAGACCGATGCTCTACCCCAGGGCTACCGCGCCCCTTTAAACGTGTCAGAAGAAAATAACAGGATATAGTTTAAAGGTTACAAATTGCATTTGTTTAGTTTGAACACCTAAACTGATACAGAAGCACAGAGGAAAATAGAAACATGTTAAAGCACTAAAGGTCAAACATCCATTCAACCTCAGGATACAATTTCAGAAAATCACGAAAAGTTTTCATGTTAAAGTAAGCATATATCAGTAATGGGTTTATAGAAATGTCCATTGTCCCCGTCCAACTGTCGGTTAAGCTTTTGACACGCGTCTGAGAAAATATGGAAGTCCTTTGTGTCAATTTAGGTAACAGGATATAATTATTATGCCCTTGTGGTAGGCTACATCGTATGGTATTTGTCATATAGCAAATAATAAGATAGCGACTTGGAGACCACATTAACAGGATTTTAAGGAAATTTAGTGTGTGTGTGCGTGTGGTTGAAAGAGAGGGGGGAACAGACAGACAGACAGACAGACAGACAGGCGGAGAGAGATAGAGAGAGAGTGAGAGAGAAAGACAGACAGACATAGAGAGACAAAGAGAGAGGCATAGACATACAGGCAGACAGACAGACAGACAAACAGACAGACAGACAGACAAACGTATAGACAGATGGACAGATAAATAGACAGACAGACAGGCAAGAAGATAGAGACGGACAGTGAGATAGACATACCTACAAACAGGCAAGCAGAGACAGGCAAGGACAGAGGAGAGACCGGAACAAAGACAGAGACAGAGAGGGGGTAGTGACGCTCGAAAGCTTACACAGGTCATCTCATTGGTATTTCAAGATTTTTAGTAGGAACGAACTAATTTTACAGCTGACTTGAGATTCGTCTCCCTGTGGGGTCACCTATGCCAGAAAGGTCAAGGGGTAGAGGCCAGGCTAAGAGCACTCGCTGACCCTCCAGGTTGGGGGCTGGGCACGGGATCAACAACCCCGTATCGAAAAGAACCCACTGTTACAGAAACCGCAACAAATATTTCCATAAAACCAGCTTGGTTAAGGAGTGTTCTTTAGAGCTTATGACTGCACCGGTGAAAGACTTAGGGAAGCTGATGTACCAACAACTCTTCTCACGGCCAAGACCAAGAAAGGGACTTGGAACATCATAACATCTACAACAGGCCAAAGGATAGGCATCCAGCGGACCTTCTCTCCCAAAAGCAACAAGACTCGCAAGAGAAGTTAAATCGTGTGGCAGCAGAAGCTGGGAAGACCGGACTCCAGATAAACATTTAAAAAACTGAGGCCATACGAATCAACAACAGACAAGCAGATCCACTGCTATTGCATCAGGAAAACATCAATGTTGAGAAATTTGTATATCTTGGTAGTGTTGTAAGTAAAGACGGGAGGTGGGGGTAAGACCAGGACATCAGATGCCGAATAAAGGATGCCAGATACGCCTTCAATGCCATAAGATCAATCTGGAGGTCTACAACCCTGTCGGTTCGAAACAAGATCCGGATCTTCAATACCAACGTCAAGTCGGTCTTACTCTATCATAAAGTCTATGGCTCAGAAACGTGGCGCGTGACTAAGACAAACACCCATAAACTGCAAACATTTTTAACAGATGCCTCAGAAACATCCTCAACATTAGGTGGCCTGAACTTGTCTCAAACAAAGAACTGTGGGACAGAATAAAGCAAACCCGCCATCGAGACAGAGATCAACAGCGTAAATTGGGCTGAATAGGCCACGCACTTCGAAAGCCTGTCTCTAACATCAGCAGGCAAGCCCTAAATGGAACCCCCAAGGCAAACGCAAGGTCGGACGCCCGAAGCAGACTTGGTGGCGTAGCACTGAGACATGGGCCGAGCTGAAGAGGACCAGCCAGAATCGAGTCCGGTGGAGGGGAGTTGTTGCGGCTCTATGTTCCACAAGGAATAAAGATGCTTAAACTAAATTAAACTAAACTGGTTGGGTCGGTGCTAGATGGTGTGTCCGGCTGAAACAGAGACTTTAGTAACGCCGCTCTATATCTTTGTATCAACACGTAAAATTAGTTAGGCTGCCAGACGGACGTTTGGATCCGGCGCTATATGGCCTAGTTGCTGACATGGGCGTTAAGAAACTTCTCAATCAATTGATAATTATAAAAAAAAGCTCGGAAATACTCTCTTGTTTGAGATTTTAAGTGAAAAAGATCACACTTTCTCCGTTGTCCCCGTGCCCAGGCTAAAGATTGGGTAGATGTCAGTCCAATGTGACCGGCTGAGACAGGAGTCATGGTCCCTGCATTGTCTCTGTGTGGCAGCACATAAAATTGTCAGACGTTAGTCTTGGATCCGTCCAAATATAGCCTATATTGTGCTAGGCTGACGCTGGACCTTAAGCAACAGACGGACAAACCGTTTAGATTTAAAGTCAAGTAACGGTGTGCCTCCCGACTTGGCGAGATCCATCTCAAGCGACCCTGTTGATACTTGATATTGAAGTTTCATATTATAGAATCTAATAAAAGGCCTCAAAAGACTCTATTTGTATAGATGCTTAAGTAAAGCATCAAACACTCTTTCCGTTGGCCCCAGGTTGTGTGTCCCAGCAGCTGCGTGCGGCCTGGTCCTGTTACTCCACAGCATCCCTGGCAGAGCCCCAGGCACCGTCAGTGAAGACAGCCGTGCCTGGACCCAAATCGAATGCTTTGAAGGCGGATTTGGACAACATCCAGGTTAGTCTTAGCTGACCATCACCCAGAATCTCCAAAAGTTTCGATTTTATGTGTTACATCATGTATGTGAGCATGTAATTTATTATAATCTAGTATATCATGTAGTCAGATTTACTTTTCCCAACGTCCTTAGTTTGATCTAACACTATTCTGACACTGCTCTTTTTTCCCTTTTGCTATCAGCAATAACCACTATATTTCTAACAATGTCCATTTTCTCTCAACCTCATGAACAATGTCAAATACATTGCTTGCAATTGCCATAATTCTTACCATCACCAGAAGTATGCAGTACATTTCTGGTAAAGACTGTATTATTTTCTTAATACCACCAGCAATATCAAATACCTATCTAGCAATGTCTATATTTGCATAGGACCATCTGCAATACCAAATGCTTTTCTAACAATTTCCATGTTTTTGAAACGATGTCAGCAAAATCCAATTTATGTTCAAGACGGTCCATATTCTCGAAAATTTAATTATACCAGCCAAATCCAAATCATGTGAGGTCCTGTCTATATTTTCAAAATGCCACACCAAATTCTATCTTGTATGTAACACTGCCCAATTCTTAACTCCACCAGATATATTCAATTCTAGTCAATACTGCGATTATTTGATGACTGTAGCAGTTTCTTCACTCCACCAGAACACGGACGTTGTAAGGTTCTTCGTGGACTATGACCGCAGTGCAGGAAACTACATTGTTGATGTGGACGGCAATGTCATGCTGGACCTTATGACACAGATAGCCAGCATACCTCTAGGTGAGATGCACCTTTCATTTGATTGTCACAGTTTAAAATGATAGTCGTTAGACATGAATCGATCGACAATGCTGGCATAAGACATATTGAGAACAAAACTATTAGCGTTTATATGAGAGTAGGATAAATAGCATTTATATTATTAATTATGAAGATAAATTTTTCGTTGATTTTTCATTGATTGCGTTACAGTGAACAATAACTGATTTTTCTTGTATTTGTGAAAAACTGTTTTCTTAGACCAAAGAAAAGTAGAGCATTTACCTCGTTTATAGCATCAACAAATTTTGGGAAAGTATTTCCTTATGATGATGATGATCTTGTTGTTGTTGTTGTTGTTGTTGTTGTTATTGCTGTTTTTTATCATTATGATGGTGATGAGGAGGAGGAGGATGATGTTGATGATCACGATGATGAATGATGATAATGATGATGATAATAAGGAGGAGGAGGAGGTGGAGGATATTGATGATAATGATGATGATGATGATCACCATCATCATCATCATGGTGATGGTGAAATAGCATGTCTGCTTCTTGTATTGATCATTATTATCATTATGCTTCTTCTCGTTAAATAAATAAAGTTGTTAGTATAAAGAGAAATGTAGACTTATATGCTTCATCTTTTAACAGGTTACAACCATCCAAAGATAATCAAGGCTCTAACTGATCCTGCAAATCTTGTGAGTCACTTTTCTTTTTATGTCGGCACTTTCAAATGTTGAAATATTTCAAATATTAATTATGATTCTTTATTGTCAGAATGTAAACAATAGCCATTATTTGGAACAAAAGAGGGAGAGAAAAGATTAAAAGCTACTGGTGGTGAAGAAAAGACCGTTGCAAAGGGTTAAACTTAATACATCATGATTATGATTGATATTACTTTTTTTCTACTAACTTTATTTATCGAATATACAAAATTTTATGCACAAAACTAAAGTTAAACCAATTCTGCAATTTAGAAAAGAAGAGAAGATTCTTCTAACTATTCCTAATTTATTAGTTAATGAGTTTGGCTTGAGAAAAAAATACACACACCTAGAAATAAGCCCACTGGGCTCTAAGCTTGTTCAAATGCTTTTCACATTCATAAGTCTTGTGATCGTGAATAAAAGAAATGTTAAGATTTTAGCCTTTAACATTACGCTTGTACTGTACTAGATTCAAAGTCTCTTGTGAATAGAAAGGTTTGGATATTCCTGGAGATGTTTAAAAAAAATGTAAGATCTACAGTAAGGTTCTAATTTTATATATAATCTCTGTGATGTTCAGCTGACTAAACACTCAACTCACAGCATTAGGGACTATATATAGCTACTTTCATTATCGCCATTATCTTTCCACAGAGTACCTTTGCTAACCGACCATCACTGGGCATGCACCCTCCATCAGACTTCGGGATCAACATATCCAAGACTCTGCTTTCGGTATTTTGAACATAACATAATTATAATAGAGTCCAACCTCAGTAAGCTAATGATGCCTTGTTTGATGTATGCTATACATTGATGCAAACATTTATGGTACCGGGATCTGTCTTTCTGACTTATGACTGTTGTGCGTCCCACTTCTTTGTCTGCTCTCACGATCCTTGATGTGAGCTCTCTACATTTCTGTCTGCCATGAGCTATTTTCGTGATCTTTGATATTTCTTTATCCGAGTATAGTCAAATTAGATTGTATCAGTGTGAAAAAATCTGTGAAGTAGGCTACTGTTGGCAGATATGCTCTAGGTCCATCTCTTAGACGGTTTCAGTGGGGGATAAAAATAGGATTTTTGTTGCTCTATTGACGTAAATGCCTCTCGTCTATTTATAGAATTTGATTCAAGAAGTACCATGACTTACTTGTAATAGAACTACAAACAAATATTGGGCATCTCAAGTTATTGCTATGTATTTATGTCGTTTTTGTTTGTCATTAAACATCTTGAAATTGTAAAACATGTTTCTAAACATTTTTATTTTGTTTTCTTACCAAGGCCATCTACCAAATCTCTTTGCTTCATTTCTAAAGCACTTGATGGAATGTGTTCATAATAAAAATGAGTTGGAATAAAACATTTGACTCATTATTTGCAGTTACAATGTTTTATTTGCTGGAAGTCAACCATTTGTTTTTTACCTTTTTCGTGATTCGCAGGTGGCACCCCCTGGCATGGATCAAGTCACTACGATGGCATGCGGAGCTTGCTCAGTGGAGAACGCTCTCAAAGCCGCCTTCATGGCATACAGGGTATGCACAACCGAGTCATCGATGTACAGTCATCTTATCCATTCAACAATGCTATTATAGTGCCAGTTGAATATTACATATTCTTATTTTTTATATAAATATTTGTACATACTTTAGATAAATTAAAGGTATTTCTTATTCCAATGATAATTATTGTGCATTTATCTTGCTATATAAATTTTGTAAAAAATGGAAACAATGTTTCTCAAATAAACAGTAAAAAATAATTATCGTATTATATCATATTGCTCATGAAATAATTCTTATATAATATTCTGACTGCAAGCACAATGATAATGACATGCTTCATGCTATCAACTAACTTATCTCTTATCATAAGCTTCTCTGAAGGTTTTTTCTTTGTCTTGGTTTTCACTCATGTCACCACCTTTTTACCCCATCCTTCAATTTTTCAGAGACGGGAAAGGGGAGGCAAGCCACCTAGCCAAGACGAAATCCAATCCAGTTTGAGGAACACTCCACCAGGCTGCCCCAAACTCTCTGCACTTTCATTTCAAAACGCTTTCCACGGCAGAACCATGGGTGAGCACACAATAGGAGGAGGAGGAGGAGGAGGAGGAGGAGGAAGAGGAAGAGGAGGAGGAGGAGGAGATTGATGATGATGAGGATGATGCTAGTGAAATCGCATGTCTGCTTCTTGTATTGAACCCATCTTTATGCTTCTTTGAGTTAAATAAGTAAAGATTTTAGTATAAAGAGACTTATAATATGTGCTTCATCTTTTAACAGGTTACAACCACCCAAAGATAATCAAGACACTAACTGATCCAGCAAATCTTGTGAGTCTTTTTATTTCAGCACTTTCAAATGGTTGAAATATTTCTAATATTTATTATGATGCTTTATTGTCAGAATGTAAACAATAAACATTATTTGAGACAAAAGAAGGAGATGAAAATTAAGAAGCTACTGGTGGTGAAGAAAAGACTGTTGCAAAGGGTTGAATCTTAATACATCATGATTATGATTGATATTACTTTTTTCTGCTAAATTTATTTATCAAATATACAAAATTTTATGCAATTTGGAAAAGAAGAGAAGATTCTTCTAACTATTCCTAATTTATTAGTTAAATGAGTTTAGCTTGAGAAAAGACTACACACACCTAACGATAAGCCCACTTGGCTCTAAGCTTGTTCAAATGTTCTTCAGGCTCAAATCCTCATAAGGCTTGTGATCGTGAATAAAAGCAAAGTTCAGATTTTAGTCTTCAACATCGCGCTTGTACTGTACTAGATTAGAAGCCTCATGTGATTAGGAGATGTTTTAAAAAAAGTATAAGACCTACTTTAAGGTTTTAATTCTATATAAAATCTCTATGATGTTCAGCTGACTTAACACTCAAATCACAGCATCCGGGATTATATATAACTACTTTCATTATCGCCATTATTATTCCACAGAGTACCTTTGCTAACCGACCATCACTGGGCATGCACCCTCCTTCAGACTTCGGGATCAACATATCCAAGACTCTACTTTCGGTATTCTTCAAACATAACATATAATAGAGTCCAACCTTAGTATGCTAATGATGCCTTTCTTAATGTATGCTATACATTGGTGCAAACATTTATAGTGCCGGGATCTGTCTTACTCACTTATGACCGTTGCGCGTCCCACTTCTTTGTCTGCTCTCACGATCCTTGATGTGAACTCTCTACAATTGCGTCTGCCATGAGCTATTTTTGTGATCTTTTATATTTCTTGAAAATTTCTTGATTCTTGAAACTCTAGCTCCCCCATGAGTTTCTACACACTACACACTTTCTTGATCCGAGTGTAGTCAAATTAGATTGTATCAGTGTGAAAAAATCTGTGAAGTACTGTTGGCAGAAATGCTTTACGTCCACCTCTTAGATGGTTTCAGTGTGGGATAGAAATAGGTTTCCGTTGCTCTATTGATGGAAATGCCCCTTGTCTTTTTACATTATGTGATTCAAGGAGTACCATGACTTACTTGTTAGGAAACTTCAAACAAATATTGGGTATGTCAAGTTATTGCCATGTATTTATGTCATTTTTTTATTTGTTATTAAAACATCTTTAAATTAAAAAATTTTTCACTACACATTTTTATTTTGTTTCCTTACCAAGGCCATTTATCAAATCTCTTTGCTTCATTTCTAAAGCACTTGATGGAATATGTTCATAATAAATATGAGTTGGAATAAAACATTTGACTTATTATTAAATTTGTAGTCACACTGTTTTAATTGCTGGAAGTCAACCAATTGTTTTTATATTTGTCTTAACGCGCAGGTGGCACCCCCTGGCATGGATCAGGTCACTACGATGGCATGCGGGGCTTGCTCAGTGGAGAACGCTCTCAAAGCCGCCTTCATGGCATACAGGGTATGCACAGCGCAGTCATCGATATACACTCATCTTATGCTGTTGTTGTTGGGTTGGTTTAACGTCCAACAGCAGCACTATATATGCTATATCGTGGACGGGCCTGAAGACGGACGTCTGACAATTTTATGTGCTGCCAAACACAAAACAGGGCGGGGATACCATGACTCCTGTCTCAGCTGATCACATTATACTGACACCGACCCAACCAGTAGGGAACGCAAAAGCCAGGATTTGAACTTGGTACCTTTTTGCGTCGGAAGCTAATGTTCTATCCACCGCCCCCCCCCATCTTATGCTCATTCAACAAGGCTATTATAGTGCCTTAAAGTCAGTTTAATATTACATATACATTTTTTTTATATAAGTACATTTATATACATCTTGAATATATTTAGAGAAATTAAAAGTATTTTTTATTCAAATAATAATTATTGTGCATTTATCTTGCTATATAACTTATGTAACCATGAAAGCAATATTTCTAAAATAAACAGTAAAAAAATAATTATCTTATTATATCATAATATGATAAAACAAGATAATTATTTTTTACTGTTCATTATTGCTCACAAAATAATTCTTATATAATATTCTGACTGCAAGCACAATGACATGAAGGTCCCTTCTTCATGCTATCAACTAATTTTTCTCTTATCATATACTAGGCCTACTCTGAGTGTTTTTTCTTTGTCTTGGTTTTCACTCATGTCACCACGCTTTTACCCCATCCCTCAATTTTTATAGAGACGGGAAAGGGGAGGCAAGCCACCTAGCCAAGAAGAAATCCAATCCAGTTTGAGGAACACTCCACCAGGCTGTCCCAAGCTCTCTGCACTTTCATTTCAAAACGCTTTCCACGGAAGAACCATGGGTGAGCACACCAAGTCAGACAACACAAGTTGTTATTGCTTTTTCAAGATATTATCACTTTTCATCATACTGTTAGTAGCCAAAAACTTTTGCACTTTCTTTTTCCAATGCTATCTACAGACAACACAAGATATTATTACTTTCATTCTGCTAGTAAGCATTCTCACTGTTACCAACACTGCTACTGATACTTTTAATATTATAAGTACAGCAATCATACCTCTGCTTCTTCTACTTCCACCATCATCATCAACAGTGCCTGATTTAAGGCGGGACCCTTGAGGCCCCCTACAGAAGTGATCCCCTTTAAAGCTCTTTGTAATATTAAGCATCCTAGGACAATCATAATGAAGTGAGGGACCCCTCACCTAAGCTGGTCCAAGGGCCCCCTTCAACCTATATCGGGCACTGATCATCAACATAACCCCTACTCAGTTTAAAACTAGCAGGGGCAAATAGATTTTGAAATAATTCACTGGTGTAATAGTATTTTTTTCCACTTGGAAAATAAAGAGAAAGTTTTCAACGGTTGTTGAACTTATTTCTTAGTGAAGGAGGAAGTTTTAATCTTTAAGTAGGTTTTTAAATTTAAATTTTCCTAATCAAGGAAGGTGTTTAAACCATCACGTATACTTGTTCTCCAGGTGCTTTGGCCTTGACACACACTAAATGGGTTCACAAACTGGACTTTCCTAGCCCAGACTGGCCAATCGCAACCTTCCCTTATCTCAAATACCCTCTGGAAGACTATGTCGAGGAGAACAAAGCAGAAGAGGCAAAGTGCCTGGCCGAGGTAAGTTATTTGTAGCGTTGGAGATGATGTACTTTGCCTGAGCTATAAAATGTAAATCAAGTAAAGATTTTACAAGTTGTATGATGTACTATCTTATTTCTAAAATACTTAAGATTAGAGTATTTAAGAAATGATATAAGACATTATGTTACTAAGTACACACATTCTGGGTGGAGCCAGCTATTCCACCCAAGAATAATAAATATTTCAACGTAGCCTATTCAATCTTAATTAGACATTCACATCATGAAGCGATAGGAATAGAACAAACAGTACTTCATTTGAAGATGTTTGAGCTATTACTAAGTAGAAAGCACACACACAAAAAAACATAACCAAGCTATAAATAAGCCAAAGAAAAGAAAGAATGACTAACACCCAAAACAAGGATGAATGTATCTGTCATTTTCATATTGTCACTAAGTCATCAAAATGGTAGGCCTATATCTCATTTTTTTTAATGTTTTGGGATTATTTAAAAAAAATGTATTTATTCTTTTGTTAGAAGTCCAAATTCTACTATTTTTTTATGTAAGGCAAAACAAATCAACTCATTTTGTATTTTAACTTTACTATGGGGGTGATAGGGCCTACTGATCTAACAATCATATTGATAGGCCCTATGCTAATACCAAAATTACATATCTCTAAAGTATGCTACCCTGCTAGCCCAGAAGCCATTATGGAGTTTTATTAATTTCAGGTGGAGGACAAGATTGCCTCTGCTAAGAAATCTGGCCAACCTGTCGCTTGTATAGCTGTTGAACCTGTTCAATGTGAAGGGGGAGATAACTATGCGAGCCCACAATTCTTTCAGGGATTGCAGGATATTTGCCAGAAGGTAAGATTTTAAGACCTATGTGTAAATTTTTTAAAAGACCAATAAATTACAGTCTTATATATTTAAAAACATACTGAATTGGATGATATTAGTGTAACTGTAGCTTTATGAATTGTGTCATAGGGTGTGCTAAAAGTTTATAAACGTGTTTACACTCAATATTTTTGTCCAAAACATACAAGATGAGGATCCAGAAAAAAAAGAGCAACAGAACAAAAACAAGAGTGCTCCTTCAATCAGGGTCATTTTTATATTGCGTTTATCTTACTTTCACATTTACATCAAGTACAACATTTCAGTTCAAGAGGGGCAATAGTAAAATATTTGTATTGGTTTTTAGTTATATTTGGAACCAAAGTTATCTATTTCATTTCATAGGAATCTAAAATCACCACACTATTTCTCTGTGTATTCTCCCAGGCCGGGATCGCCCTGCTACTGGACGAGGTTCAGACCGGTGCCGGGGCTACGGGCAAGTTCTGGGTTCATGAGCACTTCCACCTGCGGGACCCACCCAACCTGGTCACCTTCGCCAAGAAGATGCTCACAGGGGGGTTCTACTACACCTCGGACATGAGGCCCACTGAGGTATTCCTCACCCCATTATTTTCCTTCATTTTCTTTTTTTTTTCTTACCTCCTTAACGGTAGAATTGGTAGTGCTTGGGGCTTATCTTAAAGAGACCGGATGAGACAGAAGCCTGGCATCCCTGCTTCATCTTTGTGGTGTTGGATGGAAAATTGTCAGACGTTAGTCTTTTAATCTTTCTGTGTTGATGTTGCATAGAATCCAACGCCAACTTTGAATAGCCCATATTGTAGTTGGGTGTCAAGACTAAAGCCTGAAATGTGTTTCTGCTGCCACACAGAGACAGTGCGCGGATACCATAACTCTGTCTCAGCCAATCACATTTAACTGACACCGACCCAACCAGGAGTAGACTAAGTCACCAGAGCAGGGCTCAAACCACAGACCTCCTGTGTCAAATGCCTATGTTCTACCCCATGGCCACCTCTTCCCCCTACGATCAACCAGCCAACGTCTAAGTAACATCCTATCTCAGCCTCTATGGCTTTGATTGATTTTTTTATCAATAGATTCATCCATAACTTTCTCTTAGAAAACTATAAAGTTTTAGCATGTCTCCTTTTCAAGGGCGGCCGCATCTTCAACACTTGGATGGGGGATCCAGGCAAGGTCGTGCTACTGAAGGCTGTGTTGGAAGTTATCAAAGAGGATAATCTGTTGACAAGGACAGAGGACACTGGCAAATATATGCTGCAAACTCTTTTGGAGGCACAGGTAACCCTGGCAGCCTGTGTTAGATGTTCTTAGATCTAAACATGAGATGACATATTTACCAGATCGGCTCTGAAATAAAAAATTCGGATAAAGTAATAGGGAAGGAAATTTCACTAACAGCTAATTCCACTTTTTGGAAGACATGAGTCATATTGAACTAGTAACACTTTGGAGTAAAATTTTTTTTGTTAGAGCTCTTAATTTTGTCTTTAAAAAACTAGGTTGTAAATACAACTTACAAAGAATACATCTTGTCTTAAGACTTCTCATTTGCTTAATATTATTCAAGTGGTAAGCGCTGTTTTACTTACTATCCTAGAAAAAGTTGCATTATTGAATCATTATTGCTTGATGATAAAACTGAAACCTAACACAAAGCTCATAATTATCTCCAAACATGGTTACAAAACTCCTTGTTAAATCACATCCTTAATTAAGGGTTAGAGCTAGAGCCCTTTAAATACACCTATTCATTAAAAAAATAATTAATTATCTTTACTAATAGAATAAGAAAACAACAACAAAAATCTCTCTCCCTCACCTTCCCCTGCCAAAAAAAATATAAAAAAGTTTTTAAAAATGTTTTAAAGAAAATAATAATAAATCAATTTATGTAAACAGTGATATATAAAAAATTGTGTCTATTATAATTTAGCACTATTTTATCATTAACCACTGCAATTCTGTTTGTACTCACTTTCTCAGAGCAAGTACCCTAGTATCCTGTCTAGGGCCCGTGGATTGGGTGCTCTTGCTGCTATAGACTTCCCAGATGGGGCAACTCGAGACAAGCTGGTGGACAAACTATGCCACAAAGGTACATAATAATTTATCTTTATTTGCACTACACAGTAGAATGACATAACCCATGTGTGGAACATTTGTGAGATAGAGTAAAAAAAAAAACAAATTTTTTTGTGTGGTAATTGTTACTTTGTTTAAGGTATTGTACTTTTTTAGCCCTAGGTTTTGTTTAGCAGCAAAACTTTGGATTGAAGTGACGGTAGTTGATTTAAGGCATTGAATTTGGCAAATACTTTGATGTAATTAGGCCTATTTCCCATTCAACCAAGACTTTACAACACAGGAAAAACAATTATTGGACAAAAATGATTTGAATGTGTCATATTTAAGTTAGATTAGACAAAATGTAGGACCATCATTGTTTTGTTTGTGACATAAAGGTATCCCATCACTCAGAATTTTTATATACACTACCTTGATGGTTTTTATTAACCCAAATAAATTATACTTTAGGCATATATTATTTGAAGATTTCCATACAACTAAGTCTTTTCACTATTTTGCCGGATGACATCATATTTTAGGCATAGGTAATAATTATGAATGTATCCCATTTGATTGATACTCTTTATTAGTTTGGAACATGAATATTTTGGAAAAGATGCATGCATTTCATTTGAACTACCCCATATAACCTTAAAGTTAAACTGCTGTCTGTAATTTTGTCTTTTTGGCATCAGATAAATTTTTTTGTGTGCTCTGGATGAAACATAAGTTTAGACATTTCTACTTCAGTTTTTCTTGCATGAGTTTTTTCCATCTATGTGAATGTCTGTATTGGACTTTTTTCTTCTCCAGGAGTCCATGTTGGCGTATGTGGCTCACGCACAATGCGACTCCGATCAACCTTGACCTTGGAAAAGAAACATGTAGATGTGTTTTCAGACAGATTTCATGCTGCATTAAAGGAGATTTGAAAATGCTTAGAATTTATGATAAGACGAAAATATATAGGAACCAGGAAGTGGTTGAGGAAATATTACTGTAAATTATGTTTGTTGCTTTTGTCTACATCACTCCTTTAGAGATGTTTAAACATTTGCTTTAAATAAAACCAATTATACAGCAAGAAAGGTATAAATCAAAGTGTTGTTAAACGAACTTGTGCTGAAAGATAAAGCAATTAATGAACAATATTTAACTGTAACCAATATTTAACCTTTTGAACCCTATTGCCCTGACCTCATTGACCTATATTCCTGGTCCCTAACTGCTCTTACTCAAATATCATCAAAAACATGACTGATGGACGCGGACATCTTTAACTGACGCTATTTATTATTTTAAACAGGGTGTGAATCTTATTGGTAGTTATTTATAGCGCGTTAGATCATACCCCTCCAATCCAAATCCCGATATAGCGGTACTACGGCCTAGAGTCAAATAAGGCAGATACCGCTGTAGCGGGATTACGGATAGTTGACAAATAATTACATTCCGTTGTAGTGGGATTACGGGTTCAAATGGTTAATTCTATTAGAAAGAAGTATGTTTTTGTCTATTTGTTTTCTTCTGGTAGCAATGAATCTTTGTTGTGGTAGTTCTTTTGATGACTTCTGTTGTTATTTTCTAGAATTTATTTAATGTTATTACATAGTAAAATGAATTGCCTTTAAATATTAGATTTATGAAAATTATTGTAAGCTTTAAAACATGAAAATTGAAAAGGTTTTTGAAACATTGATATGTTTTTCAAATCTAAGAGCTTTCTATTTATAACTCACCTTTTTTATCTTCCATGCTTTTTAAAAAAACAATAAAATGTTCGTTAGGCTTTAAATGCCACCTTATAACAGGCTTGAATTTATCTTCGTCAGTATCAAGTCATAGATACACTCATTCCATTGAAAATGTGATACAATTTTTTTTCGTAATACAGGGCAACATGACTCTAGTGAAAAATGAAAAAGTAAAAAAAAAAAACAGATTTTTTTCTCCAATGACCTCTGGAGTCAGATTATAGATATGCCTATTTAGAGAGAAATTTACATGTTTTCATGAATGCCACTTTAATATGAATAATACATGTCACTTACAATTACAGTATTATTAAACAGATCTATTAGGGTCCTTTTTTTACCATGTTTTTTTTTCAGCCTATCTGTTGTTATTGTTTTATGTGATAACGGATCAAAATTGATTCATTAATTTAAATTTAGATTTAATATTGCAAATTATTTGTGTCGGTTCTTTAGCTAAAGTTGAACCAGTTCAGCTGTGACTTCCACTTTCACGTTAAATGTAACAGTACAATTACAGCTCCAATCAATTCTAAATATAGACATACAGGACACCTCCCTGCTTGAATAATTGCTTCAAATTAACAGACAATTAAAACTATGCTGAAGAAGTGAACTGAGTGGACTCTCTAGTTGCCATTTTTGCAAGCTTTTCAAAATATTTCTTTCTGCGCTGGGGGGAAAAAAGGGGGGGTGGGGTGAGGTATTGGTGCAAGTGGCATAGCTTCCCAATCAGAAGGTCCATTGCTCGATACCCGCTATGGTCAAAAATGTATTTGT
Organism: Elysia chlorotica; assembly: GCA_003991915.1. Taxonomy (NCBI): domain Eukaryota; kingdom Metazoa; phylum Mollusca; class Gastropoda; family Plakobranchidae; genus Elysia; species Elysia chlorotica. The sequence goes on along the minus strand of RQTK01000024.1, from coordinate 1,008,852 downwards.
TTGATTTCGTCCCCTACTTGTTTGGTCGGTGTCAGTATAATGTGACTGGCTGAGACATACGTCACGGTATCCTCGCACTGCCTCTGTGTGGCAGCTTGTCAAATTGTCAGACGTTAGTCTTGAAGCCCGTCCACATTACAGCCTTTTTAGTGATAGTGTGGACGTTAGACGCTAAGCAACAAACAAACAAACAAAATACTCGCTTAAGGGATTTCTTTACTTCGTACACAAATCATCAACTGTCGGGATATACGTCCCCGTGCATAGTCCAACATGTCTTCCAGACTCCAGGTGTCTCGAAGAATCCTCTGCCGATACGGAGGCTCCAACTAAGATTCGTCACGAAAGTCCGAACTCAAGTCGACTGAGACATGTTCCATGATGCCTGACTGTGGTCTTTGAAGTCAAAGAGGAGTATTCTGCGAGTTCAACGTTGGGGTTCCCTATGAGAATTTTGAACAAGTCTTATATCTGACAATACTGTATTCACTTGATCGGATACGCGGTGTTACCATATAAGGACTTTTGCATGAATCGGTTACTTTATATATAGGCTACTGACATCGACTGAATTCTGAGGAAATAAGGTGGCCTAATCGGCGGACAAACTCTGGTACGTCTGATATGACGTCGTGCCTTCTAACACTGAGTCAATAACCTACATTGTCCACGATTATCAATGCTACTTTCTATCCGAAGTTCGTAGAGACCGAAGGGCATACAGAACCAACTGCTATATAACCATTGTACCAAGAACTCAGCCTGATGGCATGCGCTTTATCAGGGAACAATGGGGACGAGAAACACGTCTCTTTCACACTTGAAAGAGAGAGAAAAAACAGCTTTGTATAATGACTATATTATAAAGTCAATCAATCTTTTACTTCTTTCTTCAAATTAAAAAAAGGTGACGTTCAAGATTTACATAAGCAAACATTTTTTATCTGCACTCTCAAGGGTTAGTGACACGGGGTCTGGACCACAGAAACGACATTGTACAGAGTAACATTCAATGATTCAAATACAATGACCCAATAAAAGCCGCACCAAGACCGCCATGAAACGCTTACTGTTGTTGACTCGTTGCTGTATATTTAATCTTAAAGATACATGTATGTCGGTTACAACAAAAATAGAATGCCCAAAAACAAAAACAAAAACATAACAAAATGACCGTGAGTACGATTATTCAACATAACTGTAAAACTGCTTTATTTTGAATTGGCCATCTAAAATAGTGGACTGACTTACTTACTTTACTTTTCCGATCCAGCAGCTATGAGCCTGCGCCCTTCGACTTAAATAGTATGCTTAAAAATAATGAGAAGAGTGGAACAACTTGAATTATTACAGACATTGCCATCAAATCTTTATTATTGGAAAGTGCTGCATACCTATAAAACACTATTGTTAATGTCAAAATCCTGATATAAATGAAAGCGACAGATCCACTACCTTCTAGAAAGTCAGTTGTACTAGTCTTCTGTTCACCTATATTTATGGGGTCTGAACCGCGTGGTAGATAAAAGGAACAGGTCTTTGGTTTACGACCTGCTCGCCAGCGCTATTTGGCCCTTTGGGACAATGTGCTGAGTTCTAGCACTTGTGGAGTTCTTTGATTCGAGGACTTGTTGCTGGTGCGAAACTCTCTATGCAAATGAATGAATTATAGACGCGCGGAAGCGAAGTTGCATATACATGCACATATAAATCACGGTCTCTCCAGCCTCCTAACACAACTGTATGGGAGAACTGAGTTGAAAGTTAGTGTATTTAAATAACAGGCTCTCATGAGTTGATAAGTGAGTGTATTTCAGTGATTGAGTGTCTTGAATCATTTTATTTTTAAAAATAGGCAAAAAGTTCTGCATCAGCTAACGTATTCCATCACACCCTTCAGCCCACGATGGTATGAATAAAGATACCATGACTAGATCGTGAATGCAGAACATTTTTTGGTAAGTTCAGTGCGCATCTCTACTACTACTACTACTACTACTACTACTACTACTACTACTACTACTACTACTACTACTACTACTACTACTACTACTACTACTACTACTACTACTACTACTACTACTACTACTACTACTACTACTACTACTACTACTACTACTACTACTACTACTACTACTACTACTATTACTAGGAGGGGATGGAGGAGGAGGAGCCGTTGTAGTATAGTAATAAGGTATAAAGGATTAGTAGAAGTTAGAGTAGTGATTGAAGTATCAGAGGAAGGGGGAGAAGAAGTTGAAGTAATCGTTGTAGAAGTAATTGATTAACAACTCATCATTAATGATAGTAGTTTGAAACAAGTAAATGGGAGGCCTATTATGAAGGAAATGCAATATTGTACAAAAAGGTCGATTACCCACTATATTGACATGTAACCAACATTTTCCATCGCATTAAGTTTTAACTGACCAGACATCTCTCAATGCGATAGCTATTCTTTAGTGTGTGGTCTACCCAAGGTTATCTGAATCTGGTATCCTTGGGTCTGCCTGGCCTCTCACAACAGAAAGGCGTGACTTGTGTCTGAATCGGCTGATGTTTAATTGATAGGCACCTGGTGCGGTAATCTCTTTACGGGCTGTCTGACCGCGCATTGTGTACCTGCTCCTGCAATCATTAAACATGAAAGGCCTTCTCTTCATTGTCAATGACTTGGCCTTTACAAGGTCTATAACAGTGTGTTAGATTGAAGCAATGCAATTCTTTTTTTAAAGGCCCGTAGCGCTGCATATTGAAATTAAGTCGCAAATACAATGCGCCTTCAATATCGACTTCCCATTGTCAGAGCTGGACGAGACAGGCGAAAACGAGTCACACCTTGAACAATTATTTCCTAGGGTGATTTATAGCTCCACAATACTTGGGGTTTCTTGATTTTTAACCTTCTCTTCATTAATTTGTTTACTCTTATTTTCCCATTTTATTCGCGTGTCATAAGGATATTAATTTTTCCTAAAACTATTTTTGTGGGCTCGATACAAAACAAAAAAATAAATAGTACCTGACCCTCTTCGTTTTCAGTTGTTTTACCCAACCGTCTGCCTCTAAGACTCTCTCTCTCTTTCTTTACCCCCCTCTCTCTCTCTCTCTCTCTCTCTCTCTCTCTCTCTCTCTCTCTTTTTCTCCTCTCTCTCTCTCTCTCTCTCTCTTTCTCTCTCTCTCTCTCTCTCTGTCTCTGTTAATCTCCCTCTCTCTCTCTCAGAGAGAGAGAGAGAGAGTTCCTATCTGTTTCTTTTTATCTCTGTCCCTGAATCAGTGACAACCAGCTATTCCTTCCTTTATCATTTTGTCCATTTCTCTACGTAAATTATTTTTTGGCTTGTTGTCTTAAATGGTTTGAATCAAAATTGCCGCACCAAAAATTGTTATAACATTGTGACAAAACGCACTTAATTCTATTGGAATGCCATTTACCAAAGATGTTTTGTACCTAAGTATCCTATTTTAAATGTCTTCACTTACAAAAATACATTTGTTTGATGAATGACGATTCTATAGTTATATAAATCAATAATATTAACATTAGGAAATAGACTAAGTGACGAAAGCAGCAACACCTACAAAAAAGAAAAAGTAGTAATATAAGCCTTTCTTTTGAGAAAGTGACTCCTTGTAGTTTTCACTCTTTCTTGATAAAATCACATCTTGATAAAATCAAGAGACAAATAAACCTCAAAGTTAAAATGTCAAAACACAGGTGTGTTATGCACGCTACAGACCCACTTGGAAACTCTAGTGTACAGTCCTACCGTTATCTTTTTCGGCTTAACGTCTAAGTTGACAGTTTGTTTACACGGATATTGTACTATAAAAATGACCTATGCAATTTTTACACACACACACAGCAGCAGATGTGCCTGTAGTGATAACTCGATTAATGATGACTTGTTTATAGTTTTAGTACACGTAGTAACCGTAGTAGCACGTCTGTATGAAGCACAATGGTTGAAATGTTGTTGTTTGAAGCAGATTCTCTGTAAATTATGCAAGTACTTTAGAGACTTAGAGAATCTACTGGTTCTACATGGATTTCACCTGTATAGAATGATGGAGGGAGACATCGAGCTATTTGATCTGGAGGCGGGTGAGTGTCATCGCCTTTACCTCATAAAAAATTTATTCTTATAACAGTATGGCTAGTACAACAAAAGAGTCTTACTTTCTAAATTTTTTAATTGAATAATCCGTAGAGCTACTGGGTGGAAATATACATAATAACATAATATTTTTAAGGCTAGTTCAGAAACTTAGTTTTTTCAGGCATGCTATGGAACAGATCCGACCAAACCCATAATTCATAAAACGTACTTTCCTCTTTCTATTTTTGATAAACATTTGAATCTTTTCCACGGATTTCTTTGACGAAATTATTATCGTTGAAGTCATTTTTGCAGGGATATTTCCTAGTGATAAAATTTTGTCACATGATTGTGATCTAAAGTAGTAGGTATAATTATATGCCACTTTGTGGGTGTTTTACTATAATTTGCCCTGTAACTAATTACCATATCATCTGTGACAAACAAAAGAAAAAAGGGAAAGAAAGAGATAGAAAAGGAGTAAGAGATACATGTAAGCCTTACAATGAAATTGTCAGAGACAAGGAATGAGATCTCGCGCACACACACACACACAAATTATTCCACTTTGACGGAAAACGTTATTTAGTCATGTTAACAAAGCAATGACGTCACTGCGAGTATAACGTCATCTAGGATTTCTTTATCCGTTTGCTTCATGTTCTCTTTTTAAGCCTGAGATAAGCCACACCGTTAAGCACTGCTCACTCTCCTTGCTTAAGGAGTTAACTAAACTAGAAAGTAGAGCTAAAAAAGACACATGAACTAACTAAAAACGAAAGTAGAGCTAAAAAGGCATATAAACTAACTAAAACGAAAGTAGAACTAAAAAGACATGTCCTTCAACTACGTTCCTTAACTCTTGATGAAATCAAATAAGTAATTAGAATAAGAATAAATAAAACCATGCACAGAAATAATTATAGCTTGGTATACAAATGTTAAAAAAGAGACACATAGATAATGGACCAGTGATCTAGGTATTAACTGATTTTAAAATTATGGATAAGGAGATTTGTTAAGTTTAACGGAGGTAATGGGGCACAAAGAATAACAACAGTTTAAGATACTTAGAAGAAAAGAAACTTTTCAAACGGCGAAAATATTAAATGTGTCTTCTATCAATGCCGCCTGCCGCCATATAGGATCCCTCAGGGGAACATAGGAGATGTTTAACCCGGAGAGAGAGAGAGAGAGAGAGAGAGAGAGAGAGAGAGAGAGAGAGAGACAGACAGACAGACAGAGACAGAGACAGAGACAGACAGACAGACAGAGACAGAGACAGAGACAGGCAGACAGACAGACAGAGACAGCGACACAGAAAGGGATAGAGAGTTCCTATCTCTATGGCCAAACAGTGTTTTTATTATCTTCCCTTTTCACTGTTTCGAAGTACTGGCTGTAAGGTTCTTCACAGCGTCAGTGACATGACTATCAGTGTCAAGATGTCAACAATAAGCGTTGCAACACCATGATAAAACTTTAAAGTGTTACTGCTCTATGGTTCGTGATAAAGCTTTCTCACGGCCAAATGGTCCACTTCCTTTCTATTGAACTTATCAATAATTCCGTTGGAGGAATTAATTTTATTTTTCTGTCATCGGCATTATCGTAGTTATTGATATTGTTCTTATGAATGTCTTCGAAATGATCGCTGCCTGTTTGTCTGTCTGTATGTCTGTATGTCTATCTCCCGTTTGCTGTTGGTATATGTGTGCAACTGATTCTCTTTGCCCCTACCTCTCTCTCTGTCTTAGCTTGTTTGTCTGTCTCTTCCTTCACCTCCATCTGTTTATTTGTCTGTCTGTCTGTCTGTCTGTCTCTGTCTCTCTATCTCTCTCTCTCTCTCTCTCACACACACACACAAAGACAAACACACATACACACATATATACACATACAGGAATACATTTCTCTTGCTTCACCATTATGCTTTTTCCATGCTTGTCTTCTTGTCTAACAATCTGTCTGGCTATTGCTTCATCACCACCCACTTCATTTATCTCTCTGTCTCTTTCTCTGTGTGTGTGTCTCTCTCTCTCTCTCTCTCTCTCTCTCTCTCTCTCTCTCTCTCTCTCTCTCTCTCTCTCTCTCTCTCTCTCTCTCTCTCTCTACCTCTCTCCCTCTTACAATTACAATCATGTACAATTTTCCTTATTAGGAGATATAACTATAGACACATTAAATCAAGGGTTTCTTTTTTAAATTCGATTTATCATAGATAAAATAAAAAGAAACAAGATTAAGAATGTTTTGCATTGGCCACAACTTTTTTCATTGTTGAATTTTCACATTGAATCCTCCTATTTATCTCAATCATCCTACTTATCTTCATACAAATTTGAAAATATGTTCTTAACTTATATCATTTGTAGATTTATTGGTAAGAACCATTTTATTCTCTCATTTCTTATCTTGTATTTTTCTTCACATTTTGAAATATTTCAATTTTAAAAGATAGGACAGGCTTGCTTGGCTCAGTTTGATTCTGTTCTCAATGATAAATAGCGTACTACACAATAAATAGATGTCTCTATTTCTCAATGATTGATAGCGCACTGCAATACAGTAAGATTGTCTCTATGTCTTAATGATTAACAGCGCGCTGCGATACAGTAAGATTGTCTTTATTTCTCAATGATTGATAGCGCACTGCAATACAGTAAGATTGTCTTTATTTCTCAATGATTGATAGCGCACTGCAATACAGTAAGATTGTCTCTATTTCTCAATGATTGATAGCGCACTGCAATACAGTAAGATTGTCTTTATTTATCAATGATTGATAGCGCACTGCAATACAGTAAGATTGTCTTTATTTCTCAATGATTGAAAGCGCACTGCAATATAGTAAGATTGTCTTTATTTCTCAATGATTGACCGCGCGCTGCAATAATTATAGTAAGATTGTCTTTATTTCTCAATGATTGACCGCGCGCTGCGATATAGATTGATTGTCTCTATTTTCTCAATGATTGATAGCGCACTGCTTTATAGTATGGTTGTCTTTATTTCTCAATGGTTGAAATAGCGCTACAGAATAATATGATTTTTCTTTATGGTGTATAGCGCCATGTACTATGAGTGTCTCTATTTCTCAATGATTTAAAGCGCACGGCCATATCGAATGATTGATTTTCATTCGGAATGATCGATAGGACAGTGTAGTCGTATTGCTGTTTCTGCTCTTCATCTGTCCAGATTCTTTCCCCGACGCGCATTGTTATGCTTTGACGTAGGAGAAAAATTGAATAATTCAGTAGGTCTTCGTGCCAACGCTGGGAAAGACTTCCAAGGCCTTTACCACGGCGAAACATTACCACTTCGATCAGTCTCATGAAATGGAGAGAGAATATCTAGCGCAGCGTTATTGGTCAACATTGGTCATCTGATCTCGGTGCAGTCTTGCGAGACGACCAGGGTGAGGAGCCAAAAATGTCCTGATTCCCTTTGTGGACAAGGCTGGACAAGGCTGGACTTCGGAATCAGAAAAGATATACATGTATGTTTGAACGTCTCCCAAGTTTGCAGGCAGGAAAACAATCTTTGTATAGCGCCCTACAGAGAGGGATTAATCTTCGATTTTATAGTCCAGTGACTTTGGCACTGACCAGTACAACAGTCCAGTTTATAGATTTCTGATATGTACTTGCGACACACAGGCCCGTCAAGTGCAGTCAAACTCTGTGCTTCAACAAACTTGATAATATTAGGAGCCGAAAATTTTTAAAGGACAAATTTTGAACCACTTGAAAATAGATCCAGTTCTCATATAACGGTTTCAGTTAACATATTTCAGTAAAGATAAGTTATAGAATACTGCAGTTCAGTAACAGTGGATATAAATGCCACTTTATATTTTGGACTTGATATGGATTTAATTTGTTTTTTACCGTACGTAACCAAGTGCATTAGTTAAATCAGGTAAGTTTTATATTTGTTTGTTTCACGTAATTGTTTGAAATTAAACACGATTATACAGTGAAGGTGCTAAATAATTTACATATTGACATTATAACAAACAAAAATAATTTCGCACCATTGCTATGTGGATACCTAAACAGCAGTTTAGGCTACTGATTTCTCACGAATACATGTATGATAATTTGATTATGATCGAGATTTTTGTAACAAGAACACCTTCAAATTAATGTAATGTATAAGTAACAATATGAATATAAAATATGAGTCATATAATAATAGTATGCAAGTATAAGCATTACAAAAGGACGAACATTACAGCATTTTTAAAAGGTCACCTTATAATGTCAAAATTATGAGAAAAACACAACGTATAAATGCCATCTGGACAATTTAATATCTCTTTTTTTATATCACCTGCAGAACACATGTATAATAACATAGTATTAATTTTCATAGTATAGTATTTATTTTCTATGGATATAATAATAAAGATCTTAAATAGTTTATAGTAAAACAATAACATCTAAATCATTTCAACATGATTTCAAAAATTATGTTGATATAAGAAGTTGGATAAAAGTTGGATGACTGGGAAAGCAGGAAAATAATAACGTTTACATGCAAAGTGGAAAATACCTTGACCAAATGGGTATTGTATTAAAGTTTCACTAAGTCAAAAGTAATGAAACAATAATGTTTTAACTTTCTACAAACTTTGAAGAGTAGTAGCTGAACGCTTTGTGACGATTTTTAACAGAAAAACTAAACTACTTGAATAGAAACACATTTCGATTTTTTATTCCGTTAAGAAAACTAAGAATACTACATGTAACTTCTAACTGCAGAATAGTACCTAAATGGTAGTTAAACAGGATTTTATGTGAATATAACATAATCATGACTGTCTAGAAATACCCATTTTACGAATTTAAAAAAAAAATACATATATACAATTCCCCGTCTTCGAATGGGAGATATCCTGTTCAGATAAAAAAAAATAATTGATTCCACACAATTCAATATTGCGGTACTTGGAAACTCTATTTAAAAAAAGGGATTACTCTGGCACTAGCCTTTCGCATTCATATTAATGGTTCAGCAAAAAGGAAATAAAAGGTATAAAACATATTATGTCAAAAAAGCATTTTTAAAGAATTAACACTTTAGATATTTCATAATGGGCATGCCTTTCATCAGATTTAGAAAAACCTCATTCTTCACATGAGTATAGACGGATATTCCAAGAGGAGCGGACGTATTCTTTACGAATAGTTTACTAGATATTGAAAGCGCGATTTTATATTTTTGGTACGTCCCTAGACCGTAAAAGGAAAAACGTTACAAGTTATAAAAATTGATAAAACAATAGATTTTACCTAGATATTCAGTCGAGTTAGTGCAAAACGATTTTTGTCGATTTAGATAGAAAATGTTAAAGTTCCAATCATATCTAGAATCTAAGTATTTTAAATCACACAATTTTGATGAGTGTTAAAGCGTTAATTTGCAATACTGATTCCAACATTGTACTAAAATATAATGGAGTTTCAGTCTATTTCAGAAATCAACTTATTTTGTTTACTTGTTCTTCTTTAAGAACGTTTTTTTTATCATATTAGTCCACGTTTCGAGATTTGACCCTTTATGACTCGTGCACTATTGATTATTTTTATGACTGACTATAAAAGAACCATTTCAAAACCTTTGAGCGTTGTGCACCTCTTAAGTAAATAGACGAAGATAAGCTTACATTTTAAACTAAAAAAAAAAACCCACCCCGTATTATCTTCAAGAAGGATAAGATGTAAGGGGAAATACAAAGACAGAAACCAGTTAATGTAATAGTTATAAAATGCAAACTAGAACATTTTTTTGTAATCTGCTTAACTAATGTTCTTAAACTTTGAAAAGAACACTAAATATTTGATATCAATGTTGAGAGCGCCGGCAGCTCAGTCGGTGGGTGTACCGAACCGATGTGAAGGAGGTCCACGGTTCAAACCTTAGCAGTTGCCCGTCTCCGTAAAGCATTTTTGTTAAACTTAGGGGGAGTAGCCTATTGAGTGCGTATAGAGGATACAGGTTATAAACTCTTCCATATCATTTGTATTTCACCCTACCTGTTGGTGTTGATTTAAATCTAGATATAGCTGAGTTTTATGAGTGCTTCTTGTTTCAATTTGTTTGTTACCCAATTACTCATATTGTTTAGATCTCTAAGTCTAGCTTCATCTGTCTCAGCCTCCATCTTTGTCTAAATTTATTGCTCATTGTTTAGATCATTTCTAATGGAATTTATCACATGAACCTTTTTCTTTTTTTTTTCTTTCAAGTCCTGGTATCTCTCTATCTTAATCTCTCTCTCTCTCTCTCTCTCTCTTTCTTTCTTTCTTTCTTTCTTTCTTTCTTTCTTTCTTTCTTTCTCTCTCTCCCCTCTCTCTCTCTCTCTCTCTCTCTCTCTCTCTCTCTCTCCACTGTTTACACAGCAAACATACATTCGAATTTATGCCTCAATCGATACTAAGGCTGTAATTACAACGTTGCGGTAAGCTTAAAAGTCGTCTAAAGATAATTATGCGAATAAGGCGAGTTGTAAGCTACTACGACCTTATACTTACGACCCTAGATTTTGTGTACAGTCGGTTTTTTTATCTGTAGAGAGCTAGCAACGTCAAAAAAAAAAATTAACTTGGTTATTGACATTTTCCTTATAGGCTTAACCTTATCAGGACCTCTAAAGAGTCAACTAAACAACGAATGAAACGACCCACCAACGGCTTGAACTGAAGCGCGCAGCTGTTTAAAATCAACTTCAATTTTCTTAACGGAAAAAAGTGTGCGAACATAATCAGCTTCTTCATCCAGCCCAGTCAGTCACCGACAATAATGCAACTGTCTATTGTAGTGGTTTTCCATTTCTGGAGACACATAGCATGTCGGCCGGCGAACAGCAGCTTGCGATGGCGGGCCGACAACCTGTGCATTGCGTTGGGCGCCCGCCATTTTTTTCGGCTTTCGAGTCAAAACTTTAAACATGTATTTCTCTAGAATGCCGCTATAAATATAGACCCAAGTAGTCTATTAATTTAGTCTCAAATAGTAATAAAAGGTCAGAAAAATGGTTTATGAAATAAGCTCAGTTTTTGTAAATATTTGAAAATGTAGCCATGCGCTTAACCACTGGGCAGATAGCTGGTCAAGCCAGCATCAAATCGTAGCTATATTCAAGACATTCGGAGACAATTATTAACGAGAATGCCCCGGGTGCGATTACGTCATCCGCTGTCGTGGATCGCAACGTCTGTATTGGCTGCTTGGATAAGACTACGCTGATACCTCTTAGTACAGTCAGGTTTTCTTAATTCAAATCACATTTTGGAATTCTTAGACGCGTACATATCATTAAATCTGTCTTAAGGTTAAATCCAACCAAGGAAACCTTCACATTGCAAAACAATTGCTAATCTATTTTGCAATTTTTTACATTGTGGTTTCGACATTCCTTTTCTCATTCACCAACCCTCCCCCCAAAACAAACACTCCCTTTATCTCTCCTTCTCTATCTCTCCACACACCTCTCTCTCTCTTTCGTTCTTTCTCTCACTCAATTTGTCTATACAACTTTTTAATCGTTCCATCCCTTTCTCTGCCGCTCTCTCTATTAATTTAGCAATCAACTTTTTTTTTCTCCTTTTCCTCTCTTTCTTTGTCTTTTGCTCTCGACCGCCTCCTTTATAATTCAATATAGTTATATATGATTGGGGTGAATCCGTGGTAGAGCGTGTTGACTCTAGGATTCTGTCCCGAGATCGTGCTGCCTTGTAGCCTTCTGGGCGGGGCAGTTTCTTAATGTGAACCGCTTTGACACAAACCACCTTTCATATCGCACTGACTCTGTGATGTTGCAGCATGTATACACTGTCAAAATAAGGCCCGTCGCCGCATATTTTCTCTATGAAACTAAGAAAACGTTAAAAAGATATAAAGAGAGAGAGAGAGAGAGAGAGAGAGAGAGAGAGAGAAAATTGGAGGGTTTATTTCTGCCCGCATAGTCGGCCTGACATTGGATAAATAAATGATCCCAGAGAAGAAGGCATTGCCTTCCCTTACTTCTTCCATTTAATTTATGTATTTCTTTCTTGATTGAAACACATGTTCCACTTTTCACTACCCCCCCCCCCCACACACACACACACCCCAAACAAACAAACAAACAAACAAACAAACAAACAAACAAACAAACAAACACAAATACAAACAAAAACACCAGCTTATATCCTGATTCGTTAGATTATTCTGTCTTTGATTTTCTAGAACAATTTTCATTTTGTAATTGCCTAAAGTTTCCAGAACGAAGAAAATTAATAAGATCAATGTAATCTTTTAAATTCAGAAAGTTTTTCGACTATTGTCTCTTGCGGGAAAGCCCCAGCACTTGATTTACTGCAACACGGTGACCTGCCAAGAATTCTTCTTCCATTATTTCACAATAATTATGTCACCCAAGTCTATTTGCTTGCAGTTTTATGTGCTTCGGCGTGCTTTTGTCTTTGCTTTAGTTGCCAAAACGTCCTACTTCTGTAAGCTACTCACTGTACTCTCACTCTCTCTATTCCTCTCTCTATCCCCCTGTCTCTGTGTCTATCACTCTCTCTATTCCCTCTCTTTCGCTGTCTCTGTCTCTCTGTCTTGTCTCTGTCTTGGTCTCTGACTTCCTGTCTCACTCTCTCCTCCTCTCACTGTCTCTGTTTTTGTCTCTCTATCTCTCTGTGTCTCTATATCTGCATCTATATCTGTTTCTGTCTGTTGGTCTGTCTGTCTGTCTGTCTGTCTGTCTGTCTAATTCTATCTATCTATCTATCTATCTATCTATCTATCTATCTATCTATCTATCTATCTATCTATCTATCTATCTATCTATCTATCTATCTATCTATCTATCTATCTGAAACCGCTCGAAACACATGTGTCGCAAGAAATGGCCGTAATCTCAAGGTAGGACAATACAAAAATATCTATCTATCTATCTATCTATCTATCTTTCTTCTTGTTTCTCACTACTCCTGTCTTTATATACGATGTTCCTTAGAACTTAACTTATTACTGCGTTAAAGGAAGTGAAATAATAATGCCAATTTCAATCTAAGCCAAGTCACGCACTTCCTGAATCTTGCAACCCAACCCTATGATATCCCCATAAAGAGATAACTAATATAATTACAGGCATTGGAATCAAAACCACACACACAGATACATGCATTTATACACTAGGATAAAAAGAAAATTAACAGACCCCAGACTGTAGGTAAGGGATCTTTGTTTGCAGTGATTTAATGCAAACAAAAAAACAAAACAAGAAAAGAACAACAACAAAAAACCATTATAAATAGATCCCGGACTTTAAGAGGTAACAGATCTTTTTTTAGCCAGTGATATCATGCAAGCCACAACAAAAGCATTGGGGGATTATGTTGATCGTTTCAGAAAACAATTTAGTATTAGGCGGCAAAGTGGGACAATCGACCTCTAACAAGACACTGGTCATTCTATGTGCATTGTCTATTGATTGTATCATGAAGCGACTGTGTCGTTTTTAACGCTGTTTATTTTTTCACTTCTTGTTATTTCTTTGCTTATGTGGTATACAATCCAAAAAAATTGTTTTAAGTGGCTTCAAAAGTCAATCGGTGACGTATATTTACGTGTTTGATGTTTGCGACTTATTCACGTAGCCTCATATTGTAATTCAGACATTATCGTGTGTGTGAAAGAGAGAAATCGCTCATTTGATACTGACATTGCGAGAAAAATACTACACTTAAATCATGGATTATCAATTCACAGGTGGGCTATATAGCAAAATTTGAATTGTTGGCTTTTCATACAATTTAGTACTTCTTTTATGTTCTTCACCACTTTAGCGTTGTCTACTTTATACTTTCTTCTTATAATTCTATGTCTGTCTGTCTGTCTGTCTGTCTGTCTGTCTGTCTGTCTGTCTGTCTGTCTGTCTGTCTATCTGTCTGTCTGTCTGTCTGTCTGTCTGTCTGTCTGTCTGTCTGTCTGTCTGTCTGTCTGTCTGTCTGTCTGTCTGTCTGTCTGTCTGTCTGTCTGTCTGTCTGTCTGTCTGTCTGTCTGTCTGTCTATCTCTCTCTCTATCTATCTCTCTCTCTCTCTCTCTCTTATCTTCTGTCTGCCTGTCTCTCTCTTTATATATATATAATAATAATAATATGTATTATTTCCAAGCTTGCCTGTCCATTTTCTGTCAATGTCTCTCCTTTTTTGTCTGCGCCTGTCTGTATGCACGTTTGACTATCTATCTCTCTATCTCTGCCTTTATCTCTATAACTATCTTACCGTCTATCTCTATAACTATATCACAGTCTTTCTCTATCTGTTTCTCTCTACATATCTTTCCTTTTTTCTCCTTGTATGAATGTCTCTATATCTCTGTTTCTAAATCTATCTATCTCTGTCTTTCTCTCTATCTCTGTATATCTCTGTTTGTGATTCTATATTTCTCTCCCAATCCCATTCTCTCTCTCTCTCTCACGCACTCTCTCTCTCTCGCTTGCTTTTTTTCACAGCTTCATTAAATAATGTCGCTTTGTCTCTCAGCTTGACGTAGCAAAAAATCGACATTAATCATTTATGAACGAAACTGCTAATGTGAATTACAATAAGAGTACTGGATTTAGAATCTTTTCAGAAATTACAACTCCACGCGGATGTAATGTGGACGCGGAGAATCGATAACAATCTCCTTTGTTTCTAAAGGAGTATAAAGATAATTATGATTAATTTCCGAACAAGCTTTTCGAATTTCGGAAATAACCGATGCTGCACTGAGAGTATCTGAGGACATAAAGGTCTCGGGGGATAATTATTTTAAAATAATACTTTTGTCACGAAAATTATTGGTTTGATAGTAACCATAATAAAAGTTGTGTTATATCGTATGAACTGATGTTGTGTTGATGGTTATCATAGTTATGCTATACTGCCATAATAAATATTATAGTTATCTAATGTTATCTCAATCGACATGGTGCAGGTTGCTCGCTACTTTTAAATTCGAAGATTGAATTAATGCAACTCTTTGTAATCTCGAACAATGACATCACACAGAGAGTACAACTATTGGGTTTGAACAGACATCAAATCAGATCTACAGTCTCTCTTGTCGGACAAAACAGTTTAACGTCTCCAACATCTAGTTTCCCAGACAGAATCCCATGGGTTTAGGACCAAGGTTCCTCAGAGCGGGATACCATGGAATGGTCCGGTCACATTATAGTGATAGCGATGTAGATAGAGGGGAACAAGGCGCCTAGATCTGGAAGTTAAACCATATGCCTTTGATTAGAAGCCCAATAACACTAGCGACTGAACTAGCCCAACTAATTGTTTTTTTTATATATACCCAAGCCTTCAGTCGTCATTATATAGTATGATTCTATTTACAATTTAAGCTATAATATAGTGGCTGAAAAAACAAAGAAAACGGGAAAAAGCATCGAGATCAAGAAACGTGAAATCGGGAACCTCTGCGAAATCGGGAAAGATGCTGGGAACGGAATTCTTTCCATATAAAGCCATTCTAAAATCGGGAAAATGTTACCGGGTTAGACGGGAAAAAATTCATCGGTCACAAATGGAGCCGTTCACGGCAGTTTTTATCTTTATTTTACCATATATACCTTGGAAACGCGATTCTCTTACAACTTATGAATGAATTAGTACATATGTGGTGTTCAAGGCCTTCAGTGACACTTGGTTATTTGTCGATGCAGGTAAGAAATCTTGTAACACAGTCTACCAGCACGCAGCAGGTGCCATGGTCTGTTAGGTCATAGGTGCGCACTGATGGGCCTTCTGTTTGTTTTCAGCAGTAAAAACAAACTCATCACTCACAAACTTTCTCTCTCTTGAAAGAAAGCCATGAGACAGGAGTCATGGTATCCCCGCCCTGTCTCGTGTTTGGCAGCACATAAAATTGTCAGACGTCAGTCTTGGGGTCCGTCTACAATGTAGCCTATACAGTGCTGATGTTAGACGTTAAACCAACTCAACAACTCAACAACATTCTCTCTCTCCTCTCTCTCTCTCTCTCTCTCTCTCTCTCTCTCTCTCTCTCTCTCTCTCTCTCTCTCTCTCTCTCTCTCTCTCTCTCTCTCTCTCTCTCTCTCTCTCTCTCTCTCTCTCTCTCTGTCATGGTTTTTTTTATATACTATAGTAGACTATTATAAAAAGTGAAAACCAGGAAATCGGGAATACCCGGATAAACGGGAAAAGATGTCTTCTCCCGAAATGTCCCGATTAAGAGAAGGAATTATTAACATGAGTTACTAACGCATGACTGTGTATCTTCTACATTTCAGCCTCAAAGCCATATTTTTTAACTTATGAGACTTGTAATAACATACTACTATATACCATCGTATGGATTATGAGATAGCTAAAGGCTCCCACCTCCACCCCTAGTGCATTTCCAAAATTGTACAAGTTCTTGTCGTTTAATTTTGTTTATGTATTCATGTATTTACTCTCCACAAATCTCCCTCTCTGGCCAGACGCCTGTGTGTCCTCGGAATCCGAGCAGAGGAACGGCGAACTCGCAGGTCAAGTAAGATTCAGGCAGGTCGGCTACTACTCGAGAGTGGTCGCCACTCTTCCCAGCAAGCTCGCAGTCAAATCGAAACCAGGGATCCACTTTTCCCGGAAGAGGATCAACCGCCAGAACTTCCTGTTGCACCGAGTGCTAGTTTGGTTAGCCACAGAGGAAAGGGAGGATTACAGACAAAGCGTCACGGTGGCTAGGGGAGGGCGAGCTACTGCGTCCGCCGCTGGGAGGATGAATAATAAGGTGGGCAGTGGATGGATAGAGAGATGGAGGGAGATGGGTGGATAGATAGATGATAGAAAGATAGATGGATAGATAGATTGGTAGATAGATAGATAGATAGATAGATAGATAGATAGATAGATAGATAGATAGATAGATAGATAGATAGATAGATAGATAGATAGATAGATAGATAGATAGATAGATAGATAGATAGATAGATAGATAGATAGATAGATAGATAGATATGTCTATAAAACAGAACAACTGTAGCACTCCCATGTCCAGCATGTCTAACTTTAAATACTGCTTCGAACCAAAATCCTGTAGAAAGAAGCCAGTTTGCTATAGTGGTATATCCAGTTTCTTAAAAGAAAACTATGGAGAAGTTTTAAATTCAAGTTCATATCAAATCCGTACACGATGCGCCCATGTCGACAATGTTAGATAGATAGATAGATAAATAGATAGATAGATAGATAGATAGATAGATAGATAGATAGATAGATAGATAGATAGATAGATAGATAGATAGATAGATAGATAGATAGATATGTCTATAAAACAGAACAACTGTAGCACTCCCATGTCCAGCATGTCTAACTTTAAATACTGCTTCGAACCAAAATCCTGTAGAAAGAAGCCAGTTTGCTATAGTGGTATATCCAGTTTCTTAAAAGAAAACTATGGAGAAGTTTTAAATTCAAGTTCATATCAAATCCGTACACGATGCGCCCATGTCGACAATGCGATAATATACAGTCGGGCTACATGTACTCTTGTAAACAATCAATAGGGAAAATAACGACAACAATACTCAGAGGCGCGCCATGTATCATTATAATTATAGATGTCTGAAGTCAATGCTTTAAATTATCTCGCTTCTAAAGAGGAAGCTCGACAGATTCGTGATGCCAGTGGAGGTTTAATTAAAATCTGAAATTTATTTGCGAATGATTTTTAGCGGCTTTGTTACATTAATTAACACATTTTTTCTATAAATGTCATGTAACTGTGTTGATTAAACAAGCCAGAGAAATATAAATACGTACGTATATAGAGACTTATATAAAAACCAAACTTGAACTTAAGCCCGCCACACATACGGAGGCCAGACCGGACACCGCTCGACTTTGTTTGGTTCTTTGTTTGTTTGTTTGTTGAGGTTTTGTTGTTGATGTTTTTGCTGTTGTTGTTGATGTTGTTGTTGTTGTTGTTGTTGTTGTTGTTGATGTTGTTGTTGTTGTTGGTGGTGGTGGTGGTGGTGGTGGTTGTGGTGTGTGAGGCGGTGACTGGTGATGGGGTGATGGTGGTGGTGGTGGTAGTGGTGGCGGTATTGATGATGGTGGTGTTTTTGTTTTGTTGTTTTGTTGTTGTTTGTTTTGTTTGTTTGTTTTTGCAAGGGTACCACTTGTGCGGTAAACTTGAATGGAGAAACCGATTCAGAAGGATCAAAAAAAGATATACTGACTAATATTTTCTGGTCCCGCTGGACTTTAAAATAAACCCACTCACATCGACACACCCGTAGAAAGGCAATCTTGGTGTGAGTACTGGACTTATCGGTATACAAAGCATAGCTCTAGCCAAATCCTCGTTTCAAAATGGGGCTTCAAGCGACTTCAAGGGTAGTCTCCCTCGACCCCGATCACACCTCGTCCTAGCCTCTTGGTCATAAACACAACAGAGGAGTCGATCTGATACAAATGCATCAATAAATACTACATAAGATCGCGTCAATAATGAAGCAACTTTTTGGTGACGGTAAAAAACAAAGAGAAAAATATGTTTGTATGATATTTACCATTGACAATACTTCGAAGGATTTTGTACGAAACATGAGATTAGTAGCCTTGCGAATGTCAGTCTACGATATTCCGAGTGAAATAAACATAATATTTTGTAGCCTGTTACAAAAAAATAAAGACTAACTTTTAGCTGCAACTTTTGAGATTAGTTCATTGTGGATATGGGTGAGAAAAGGAAAAAACGAGTCATGAACAGCTTACCTGGTTCGTAACGATATTAAAAGTATAATCAAATTTTGAGAATCTGTATACTAGGTTGAAGCAGGGGAAAATTAGCTCTCAGTGAATGTCTTTACTACCAGCAACAATTTTTTTAACTTTAAAGGCTTTTTTAAAATTTGGACCGATCAGTTCTTCTCTCTATAAAATTGTGTGAATAATAATGGCTAAAGTGTTTATAAGTTTATTGTAAAACAGAAAGAGATGCCATTAAAGTACCTCTACTAAGATAATTATAAAACCACTTTTATGCAATAATGCCAGTAGAACAATATCATGTCATACCATGTCATATCATGTCATATCATGTCATATCATGTCATATCATGTCATCTTCTTTCAGGTCTCACCAGAGGACAGCGGAGGCGTCTCAGCAGAGGCAGACGAGGATGACCTTGACAATCTGGATCTAGGTCACCACCGAGTGGACCTGGACAATGTGGAGACGGAGGAGGATCGGGCCAAGACCGTAGAACTCATCCGGGCTTTGCCGTGTCGGGTCGGCATCAAGCGGAAGTTGCTGTACGTGTTTTGACCATCAGTGGATACCTCTAAGTTATCCTTTTTTTCTCTATCAACATCTTCCTTGCATACATATTTAGTTTACATCCAAATATATTGGTTTTATACCCGAAGATTCCGTTAATTTTTCCCCTCGAGATATTAGTGTTTTATATGACATTGTCAGGCCTATAATTAAATCATTTTAGGTCGCCCATGTTTCTTTCTTTTTCGGTAACAGAAAAATAACTATCCTTGAATGGCTTAGGAGACGAAAAATACACACTCGAGGGGGCTGCTTCCGCTGGTTTCAGAAACCTTTTAAATGTGTGAAAGAAGCAAGCATGGGTTCAGCAAGTGCTCTGTTTTATAGTAGGCTACTCTTATGCTGAAAATGTATGAACCCAATTCAATCATTTCTATAATTCTGTAAGGCTCCCAAATAAGAGAAATCATTATCTTCTATATGCAGCTCCTCCAGGTTCATTATGATTTTCCTTGCCAATGGTCGTTCTGGGATTAAAAACTACCCTGATATCCCCCTTTTTACATTCAAACCTGTTGGAATTCTCATTAAACATATGGTTGCCATTGTTATTTTGGCCTACCCATTTTGAGGCAGTTATCAAATTCTCATCATTGGAACTAATCATGAAAATAGATCAAACCTGTATTAAATTAGATTTATAATAATCTTTCCCAACAATGGTCAATTCTGGATTAAGCAGGCTTAGAATAAACAGAGACTTAAATACACAGACAGTTCTTATGAGAAAAAAGCGTGCCTGTCGCTATTTTAAGCTACCCATTTTGAGGCGGCACTTAAGTTCTCGTCCTTCGGAATCCACCCTGTGTTCATCGAGAAATTATTAATGTTTATAGTGTTCTCCCATTCACGATTTTTTCATTAATATGTCTGGCCTCGCAAGCTTAAATAAAAATAAGCCTACTCAAGATTAGTGGGTAAATAGGTTCAAATTATTGAAAATATAAGAAACAGGGGATCGAAAAGCCGTGGTGATTAAACTTCTTATTGCTGTGTTTGTGTAATAAGAAAACAAGAAAACAAAAAACGTAGCAGTTATTTTGTCTATATCATTACGTTTATCTTTTTTAAAGCCGTATTACGAGAGAAAACAATAGTTGAAATTATAGCTTTGGGGAAACTCTTCAATTTAAAATTTCAAATGTGTTACCTAAGTGTATTAACGAACGTATTATTAAAAATGTCAATGGAATTTCGGTACACAAGGAACCTTCCTTAAGAAAAAAAGATCTTCAAAATCCTTTTATTTAGGATAAACCCGTTTCTATTTTTCGTATCAAGAATGCTCTTTTTGTGCCGATCCTATTTTCTTTTGTTGTGAGGGTCTTGTTTGCTTTAATCCTTCTTCTAACAAATTTGTCGCCATTCCCACTCTCTTTATTAAAAAAAACAACAACACGTGCTCAACAGTATTGGCGGCCAATTTATTATCAAAGATTAAAATTCTCTTTGCTTTTTCAATTTAATCCAAATAATTAATTTTTTTCGATGTCGACACTTTCAAAAGTAAACAAATTTTTCAAGCGCCTTTGTGTGACACCTTGGTTTGACTAATACTTACTATTATTCCTTGACGGCTGAAGTAAGTGGATTTTGTATATTTATTTTTTTTTGTATTTTTTTTTTTTTGCACTGGCAACTAGGTCTAGATATTATTCCAATTTTCTCAAGTTTATTTCCGTTTCCATGGCAACTGGTAAAAAAGACGCGATCTTGTTCAAGCCCTCATTCTAACCTTTGGTTGCCTATCTAAACAGCTCACCTGTACAATTAATCACCTTGGCAACATTAATCAAATCTTTCCCTCTGCTTTTTGTCGTATTATTTGTCTCTCTTTCTCTCTGTCTCTCTTTCTGTGTGTATGTGCCTCTCGCTCTCTCTCTGTCTCTCTGTCTCTCTCTCTCTCTCGCTCTCTCTCTCGCTCCTCTTTTCTCTCTTTTTCATGTGTACTTAATTCCTTACTCCTTTACCTCTTTCCAATGTCCGTCAATTTCTGTCTGTCTCTGTTTCTGTATTTCTCTCTCTCTCTCTCTTTCTTTCTCTCTCCCTCTCTCTCTCTTTCTCTCTCTCTCTCTCTCTCTCTCTCTCTCTCTCTCTTTGCCTTCCAATCTTTAGCTGTCGTTCTGTCCGTCTGTATGTCCTTCTGTTTGTCTTTCTGTCTGTCTGCATGTCTGCCCCTCTCATTTCACTATTTCTGTCTTGGTCATTCTTGTCCTCTCTCTATTGATCAGTCTGATTCTATTTATGTCTCTTTCTGTCTGTGCCTCTCTTTCTGTATGTCCTCCTGCCTATCACCTCGTCTATCTGTCTCTGAAGGTACCCGAGTCTCTGTCTTTGTTATTCTGTCTGTCTGCCTATCTCACACACCCTATCTTTATGTCTGCCTCTTTGTTTATCGATCTCTCACTTTCTCTCTCTCTCTCTACTCTCTCTCTCTCTCTCTCTCTCTCTCTCTCTCTCTCTCGCTCGCTCGCTCTCGCTCTCTCCCTCTCTCCGCGAGTGCGATTTCGGATTCCGCATGCATAAAGCCTGCACTTTGATACAACCACACCGTTTCCTTCTGGTCAAAAGGCTACAACAACAACAATAACAACAACAACAATAACAGCAACAATAACAACAACAAAGTGCCGTGTTCTCTCCTCATACTTCATCTATATCTCAATAGCGCCACGCTAGTATAAGTATAATTTCGTTATAAAATTACGTAGAGAGGATGCGAATATGCGGGTATGATGATCGAATTTAAGAAACCTGACTCAACATTAAAAAAGCAATGCTTTTAGATCAACCGTAGTTGATTTTGAGAAAAATTAATGCTCTATTTTATACCTGGGTAGAGCAGATTTATGAATATTCGTAGCCGTGTCTTGAAATAATAATGTCCGTATCCGTGAGATTTCTGATTATGTATCTGTTTATCAGTCATCTACTTGATACATAGGTTATTATAGGGTTATGAAGGGGGGGGGGGGCAGAGGG
>RQTK01000024.1:975425-986419 GCA_003991915.1 Elysia chlorotica | reverse complement strand
GGAAAAAAAAGAGACAGACAGACAGACATACAGACAGAGAGAAAGAGAGAGAAAGAGAGAGAGAGATAGAGAGAGGCAGGCAGGCCAACTGAGCGAGGAAGAGAGAGAGAGAGAGTGAGAGAGAGATAGAGAGAGAGAGAGAAAGAGAGAGAGAAGGGAGGGAGAGACAAGGCCAAACTAATAATGAAACAGTAAAATGATACAGAAAGACGAGAAAAACAAGACAGAAGCAGAGCCAGACCTATTGGAAAACGCTGCCAGTGTCGGTGTACATAGGAACATAGGAAAACCGAGTCCAGTTATGTTAGGCTACGGAAAAGCCAATACTCTGACCAGTGCTAGCCTAAGCGTGAGTAGCGAGAGAGCTCACTTTGGGTGTGGCATCGCCATAGACATCAGTGGCTTAACAGTCGCTATATAAGGCAGATCATCTCTCTCAAACACACGTGAGTTGCTGAGCAAAGCCTGTATTCCCCGTTTTCTTGATCAAGACTATTGTAGATTATTTAAAAGAGAAACCTGATATTAACTTTTGTTTTATTCACTATCCGAGTCCTGTAGTTCATAATGTATTGATAATAGGAGAAACATTTTATGTGTGTACATTTTAATGACCTAAAATTCTACCATACTGTTTTAAAGAACTAATCCAGCCAAGAGTAGTAAGAAACAAATCATTGTGATATAACTATTTATACAGGTTTAATAACTATAACCGTTCACTCAATGTCCTTACTAGAAGACCGAGCAGAGTATCAAATTTTGTCAAGTGGTATCTATAATTTTGTTTTCTGCTCCATAAAATGAAGGATTTCTGTGAGGCTCTCGTAAAACTCTGTGCTCTTTAATTCAGGGTATTCTCGTGGTTATTAAATACAGTTTGGCTTGGACGATTTGATTAGATATTCTCATGGCTTGTGAGGCACCATCTTCTGAGGAACCAAGTCCTTTGCCTTCGCCTGCACACTCCCGAGGAATTATAACATCTCCGCATCAACTTGATGGCGACAATGTACTTAGCCAGGTGTTGCAGTCTCAACTCACAGTACAAACTGACACACAGGATTCGAATAGGACTCTAGAAATGGCCGAATCTGCCCCAATAGTTGATAGCGGTGAGAAGGATGATGAGCAACAAAGCTCAACAGTTACTGATGATGATCCTCATTTACCAGGTCCATCGTTGAAAAGATCGTCCAGTTTTACGAAACAGAAATGTAATGACATGGATGATATGGATGGAAATAACGAAAACAGACCGCCGTTAAATGTAGCTGCTGGAGATAGAAAACTTGACTCTGCAGGCACAAAACCGGCCGAGTCTTTCCGACTGGTGAACGAAGAGCTTCAGACAATGTTTGCGGGCTCCACCACAACGTTTAAGAGAAAGTTAGCAAGAAAGAATCCCAGTGCACCGGCTGGGAGTTTAGTTTTTGGCACTGCTAGCAGAATAGCGAAAGATTTGGCATTGTCCTCAAAGCCAACGGATATCGACAATTCAGATGGGCCTTCAAATGATCCACACGTTCGCAGTCACCCTCCTCTCAAAGGCACTCGGTCTATGTACATTGTTGGACCATCTCTTCATTACGGACTAAGGGATGCAGCAGAAAAATCAAGCGATATGCCGAATAATATGTCTAACGTGATTGAAATGGAAAGATCTTCCACCATAGAGGAAGAAGACAGTCTCTCTTCGTCTGTTGACCAGAATGATGAGCAGCATGTTGACGAATCGTTAAATTGTGATGCTGAAATCGAGAGAAATAGTGAAGTTCAAGATGTTGGAGATGGAGATGGCAAACAATTTGTCTTTAATAGTGTGATTAAGGCTGATGAATTAGTGAACACCAAACTTGATGACAGCTTAACTGGAAGCGCATCATCCGTACAAATATACATCTCCACTATAGAGTCACCACGACATGGTACCTGTGAGAATGGATTAAATAATTTACCGGAGATAACGTCATGTCAGCAATCAGCTGCCAGTATCTTGTCGCCTGGACAAGTCGGCGGGGATCTACCGCCTAGCCGGGCGCCATCTCCGACTTCCTGGGTCCGCCCCCCATCCCCACCTGCCCGGTCTGTGACCCCGGTGTCTCCAGTGGCCAGCATGCCGTGTCTGGCCTCCATTGAGGAACTGGACAAGTCCACCTCTCAAGATGAAGAGGACAGGTCGGACGACGGGTTTGATGGGCGTGGAAGGTCAAGGAGAAACCCTGTCCACTTGGCGTCGCCAGTAGAGGTACACCAGGGCAAGAGCTCCCTGGCAGTGGCCAATGTTTTGCCTGAGAGGCGCCACTCAGCAGCTGATGTTGCAAGCCAGAAACAGACGAGTGTAGAGATGGCGAGATCTGCAGAGGCGCTTTCTTTCTCTACAATGGTGGGAAATCCCTTAGTTCAATCGGCCCGTGATATCAGCTCTAGTTCAAAAACGGCAGACATGTTTGCTGCTGGATCAAGTAATATACAAGGTGAAGCAATGGGGTGTAGCGGGCAAGCTCAACAAGGTGAAGCAATGGGGTGTAGCGGGCAAGCTCATCGGAGAAAGAAACTCATTAAGCGCAGAAGTAATATTCGATCTTTCGAAGATAATGAAAGAAGCGGTGATGATTCTGATAAAGAATTTGCCTCGGAAGCTTTACACAATGACAGCGAGAAGCAGCGTAGCTCGACGAAAAGAAGAAAGCGAGAACAAATTTCCCAAACGGGAAACGAGGATGTCATGGTCCCTTCACGTGCATTCATGGTGTACCAAAAAGAGTTTGATAGTCAAAGCAAAAAGAAAAAGTGGCTGCCTTCCCTCACTACAAGACTATTGATCACAGGTGACCGTAACAGATTTCATTCCTTTATCTTCAAAGATATTTTATTACTCCTTGTTGCCAAAATACGAACAGACTCATTATTTAGGTTATCAAGAAAACGCATTAACCACCTTGCAATTCTCTTGATTGCATTAATAATTTTCTCTAGATAGTTTCTTTTTTGGCAGTTAACCATTAAAATCAGCCATTTATACATGGGCGATTACTAGGTCTCGTTTGTAAACGGTGGGTTCGACCTGTCTAAATTGATAAGAAGGCGAACATTTAATACGAGAACCATTCTAGAACGATATATAACTTTCATCGACTGTGGAAAAGAAACGTGATTGCTAATCGTTCTGGTTCATATCCAGTTTAGAAATAATTATCATCGTAACCCAAGAAATTAATTTCCTGTTCTGATTCGGCATTTTTCAATATATAATCATGATCGCTTAACCTTAGCAGTAGCTCACGTGCGCACGGTACAATGGTAGCTTAAAATAAAAGTCTCTGATGAAGCCTTTTAATATGCACTGCGGAAGTCAAAATATTTTGGAAAGGAGGACTAAGAACTATTATCTCTTCTCAATACATTTTTGCATTTATTATGGGTAGTTTGCAATATGTCGGAAAACAGAAGATCCGTCTTTAATGGAAAGGTGGATAGATTGTTATGACTGCAACACGTGAAAAAAAGGAAAAAATACAAAAAATGTATTCATTTACATACGGCTCCCGCAAATGTTTTAAAGTTGACGTCGTTGTGTATCACTTTGTGTGTTTTTTGTTTTGTGTTTGTTGTTTTTTGTTTTTGTTTTGTTTTTTTTCCAATGAGATGCCTTTTTTCTTCCCTTGTTTTTCTTGTTGTCCAATCTGACAGCATTGGTCTTTCACTTAGACAAAAATAGTTCCCATTAGTATAATGATCATATGCATTTTGAATTTTATATTACAGACACAAAGTGCTCACACAGAAGTCAGTTAAAGCAAGCGGCATTGTTTTGCTGAAAGAAACACGAAGGAAGGTAGGTTAGATAATTATAATTCTAGGTAATGAATTTATGTACGTACGTGTGCACTTTCGTTTATCCTTTAACCGCAGCGATATCTATTTTATATATAAGTCTGTATGATACATGTAATTCACAATACTACCAACACCAACAAAACCAGCAGCAGCAACAGCAGCAACAAGAACAACAACAGCAATAACAATCATGTTAAAAACAACATCTATAATTACGGTTTGTGCAGATGAATATAAGACATAGGTAAATTGAGTCATCAATCTAATTGAAAACATTCCGATGCCTGTCAGTGTGTTGCTTTAATATACTCTTATAATTGTACTATACCAACCAAGTTTATAACCATAATGCTGCTTTTATTTTTTCTCGTCCACCGCTTATAGAAAGTCAAGCAGCTCTCCAACTTTTTCAGCAACGTTGCCTACTCGTTAGCACCATGGGGGAAGTCGATCAGAGACATCGAAGGTTCGTTTTTCGTTTGTTGCTGTTTAACATCCAACGTCAGCACTATAATATAAGCTATATTATGGCCGGCCTCCATACTAACGTCTGACAAGCTTACGTGCTGCCACACAGAGACAGTACGGGGATACCATGACTCTATCTCAGCCAGACATTGAAAGAAGAATAATTATAATAACTTGTTTTGCCATTTAAAAATTTTCTGTCGTGTAGTACATAGACTTGGGAAAAACGACTAGTCGCATGACTAGCATCGACGAGACCTGGAAAGCCTCCTATTTGTAACAATGTTACCATTTGTGCCTCTGTTACCAGGTTACCACAAAGCCTGGGTAATCTTTTTTTACAATGTTACCATTTATGCCTCTGTTATCAGGTCACCACGGGGCTGGGGTAATTTGTTACAATGTTACCATTTATGCCTCTGTTGCCAGGTCACCACGGGGCCAGGGTAATCTTGTGACAATGTTTACCATTTATGCCTCTGTTACCAGTTCACCACGGGGTCGGGATAGTCTCTTGTTACCATGTTACCGTTTGTGCCTCTGTTACCAGTTCACCACGGAGTCGGGGTAATCGCTTATTACCTTGTTACCATTTGTGCCTCTGTTACCAGTTCACCACGGAGTCGGGGTAATCGCTTGTTACAATGTTACCATTTGTGCCTCTGTTACCAGATCACCACGTTACCGCGGTAATCTCTTGTTACAACGTTACCATTAACATTGTGCCTCTGTTGCCAGGTTACCACGTTACCGGGGTAGTCTCTTGTTACAATGTTACCATTTGTGCCTCTGTTACCAGGTCACCACGGGGCCGGGGTAATCTCTTGTTACAATGTTACCATTTATGCCTCTGTTACCACGTTACCGGGGTAATCTCTTGTTACAATGTTACCATTTATGCCTCTGTTACCAAGTCACTTCAGGCTCGGGGTAATCTCTTGTTACAATGTTACCATTTATGCCTCTGTTATAACGTTACCTTGGTAATCTCTTGTTACAATGTTACCATTTATGCCTCCGCTTATAGAAAGTCAAGCAGCTCTCCAACTTTTTCAGCAACGTTGCCTACTCGTTAGCACCATGGGGGAAGTCGATCAGAGACATCGAAGGTTTGTTTTTTGTTTGTTGTTGTTTAACATTCAACGTCAGCACTATATGGGCTATATTATGTTCGGGCCCCTAAACTAACGTCTGACAAGTTTACGTGCTGCCACACAGAGACAGTGCAGGGATACCATGACTCTAGCCCAGCCAGACATTGAAAGAAGAATAATTATAATAACTTGTTTTGCCATTTCTGTCTTGCAGTGCATAGACTTTGGCGAAACCATTTGTCGCATGACTAGCATCGACGAGACCTGGAAAGCCTCCTATTTGTAACAATGTTACCATTTGTGCCTCTGTTACCAGGTTACCACGGAGTCGGGGTAATTTCTTGTTACAATGTTACCATTTATCCTCGGTTACCACGTTACCGGGGTAATCTCTTATTACAATGTTACCATTTATGCCTCTGTAATCAGATCACCACGGGGCCGGGGTAATCTCTTTTTTTGCAATGTTACCATTTATGCCTCTGTTATCAGGTTACCACGAGGCTGGGGTAATCTCTTGTTATAATGTTACCATTTATGCCTCTGTTACCAGTCACCACGGGGCCGGGGTAATCTCTTGTTACAATGTTACCATTTGTGCCTCTGTTATCAGTCACCACGGGGCTGGGGTACTTTTGTTACAATGTTACCATTTATGCCTGTGTTATCTGGTTACTACGGAGCCGGGACCGGGATAATCTCTTGTTACAATGTTACCATTTGTGCCTCTGTTATCAGGTCACCACGGGGTCGGGGTAATCTCTTGTTACAATGTTACCATTTATGCCTCTGTTACCACGTTACCGTGGTAATCTCTTGTGACAATGTTACCATTTGTGCCTCTGTTACCAGGTCACCACGGGGCTGGGGTAGCCTCCTACTTCTTATTCCTGCGCTGGCTGTTTGGCTTCAACATCCTGCTGTTCCTGCTGATGACAGCCTTCATCGTGATCCCCATGAGCCTGATTAGCGAGACTCCACTGACATCCTCCACAAACTCGATACTGAACACGAGGTACGCTACGCATTGCTGGAGTCTACAATAATTCTCATTATTAGACTCTTCAGGTGGGGGGCGAGACTTTTGAACTAAAGTATTAGTAGCAAACGACTTTTTTATGTTCACTTACTAAACCTGATTCTGGGTTAACTCAGACTCTACTGATAATCACTGTTATCTATTTATGATTATTGTTGTCGAATTAACGGAGAGAATGGATGCTTAGTCTCTATATTACTATTATACATCTCGTAAACCTGATGATTTTTTTTTTCATATCGAAGATTATTCAACTACAATAACACCATTTGGGGCCTATCCGTTCACAAAAGCATAATATTATGAGATGTAGCGTTATTTGAGAAATACAAAATATTCATGATTTTCTTCGCTTCAAGTGAAAACGGGGATTGAGCCTTCCAATTAATGAGTAGATGAGAGTATTTTAATCTCTTTTTATATTGGCGGTAGTATTACTTTAGCGAAATACATTAAGACACGATGAGAAACGGTATTCACAGATCACTTTTCCAAACTTGTATTAAAACGCAAAATGAAATTGTGACGGTATTCACAGATCATTTTTCCAATCTTATATTAAAACGTGCAATGGAATCGTGCTCCATAATAACCACATATAATTAATTATGTTAAATCATACCCAAGGCCGTGCATAACATTCCCTAGTAATACTTTACTAGATGTAATTATATCCACGTGAGTAGATACTTACTCCAAATCTATGGCATGTTGGAGAAAACCTGTATGAACCAATGTAAACCAATGTGCATTAGATCGAATATAGTCTCCCTTGCAGGTACATATAGCAGTTATGGCGTGTCTTCTCTTTTTGAATTCATACTGCTTGAGTCTTCACATATAAGAAAAATGGCCAATGGTCAATATGCTTGCTCCCTACTAAACGTGATTTGCATAGCAGTATAAAATCTGGTCATTTTTTTTTTAATCAATGTTAATGAAACAATTTACCAGGCCTCCACTGAAAACAGACACTGTCTTGGCAAGAAGCTAAATGTAGGAAGAATGAAATCTATATAGATTACAGGCTCACACAGTAGGACTTTTTAATTAATTGTCCCACAAAACAGTCATACTTGATTATTTTTCATTTTAACAGCTATTACTGCAGCTTGAACTACACCGTTGTGGAACAAAAGGGCATCAGTTACTTGTTGGATTTTATTCAGGGAACCGTGAGTAGTGAATGCTTGGTTTTGTCCTTGACATAATTATTCACCTTTTTAACATTAACTAATAGTGTAAAACAAAGTTTACATTTTCTTGTAACCAGCCCATAAATGTCAAGATTAATACATAAAAGTTTATTTTACTTCCATAGGTTGGAAAAGTATTCGTTTTTCCATATCGAAGAGTTCCATGTGACCTGCTAGAGAAGAGTCCAGGTTTCTCCGAACTCTCTCATGAATTATAGCAAATAAAACTGCCAGATGGTAATCTTGGGGCCCGTCCTCAATATAGCCCAAATAGTACTGACGCTATACGTTAGGCAATTAACTCAACTCAACTGCTAAATTCTTACATCTTCCCTTCAAACTGTGACAGAGCATTAGATTTGCCATAAGCGTTTTAACACGTTAAATTGTTTTGAATTTGCACGATCTTTGGTTATCTTGTGGTTTAACATCTACGAGATCCCATGAAAGAAAGATCATAACAGGGGAATGGACCTTAGGGCGAGATGCCCGTGTCCTGGCCTGTCACACACATAATACATGTACTAACACCAACTAAACCTCTAGGCCGAACTCAGCGCAGATTTTACCCGTAACATTAAGATTAGAAGTGCTTCTAGTGAAGTATGCCCACTTCGCGCCCCAAGATTTCAAATTTACTTATATTTGCCTCTGTTGTCCTACTTAGGGCTGGATGGAGAAAACCCTGGCGTTCCACGGCCATTACGTGACAAACCTGTCTGGCGCGTACAACCTGCCGCTGGCCTACATCCTCACTGTGCTAGCTTGCATGCTGATCAGCCTCGCCATGATGGCCAGATAGTGAGTAGCAACGTCCGACTCTTCACAATTTCTCGTCTCAGCCGAATTTGTATTTATATTTTTAACCCATAAATTACGATGCGGAAGAATAAAATAACAATAAAGTACACATGGTTCTTTTTAACTCTATCTTCTGATCCCATGAAGTGTAATATAATTGTCTTTGTATTTGTCGGATGATTTTTTTCCGTTACGCTTTAATATCCCTTTGTAAAAATATATTATTTAGAGGAAAATGCTTAAAAAGTGTAAATGTCGGTTTTAATTATATGTAAACCTTATGGTGTTTATTCTAAATTTTTTTTTCTGATTCCGTGATGTTATCTTGCATTTTCCTCTTCTGTATTCCACTCAATCTCGTTCCTTGGAACATAGTCTTCCACCATGACGGTTAATGTCCATCTATCTCACAATAATTATGTTGAGAGATGTTTTTGTTGTTGCTTTTTTGTTGTTGTTGTTGTTGTTGTTGTTGTTGTTGTTGTTGTTGTTGTTGTTGTTGCTTGTTGTTGTTGTTGTTATTGTTGTTGTTGTTGTTGTTGTTTTATGGTTCCTAACTTATACAATATTGTCCTCCCCATAAGCACAAGCAAAAGTTTCGAGGCGGCGCTGCTCAACTCTATCGACACGAACTTCGAGTACAGCAACAAAGTGTTCGGAGCCTGGGACTTCGGCCTCA
This sequence comes from Elysia chlorotica, assembly GCA_003991915.1. Lineage (NCBI taxonomy): Eukaryota > Metazoa > Mollusca > Gastropoda > Plakobranchidae > Elysia > Elysia chlorotica. The sequence goes on along the minus strand of RQTK01000024.1, from coordinate 977,302 downwards.
CAGACGAGAATGCGGCCAAGCTCAAACAAAAGGGCATACACTACGATCTGCAGGTCTGTATGTTTGTGTGTTGATTAGGGTTAACGCCAGCACCGTATAGGCTTTATTGTGGATAGGCCCAAAGACTTACGTCTGACAATTGTACGTGCTGTAACACAGAGACAGTGCGCAGATTTCATTACTTCCGTCGCAGCTAGTCATATTATACCGACACTGACGCAACCAGTGCAGGGCGGAATCGTACAAACAACTCTTTAACCGATGATCGGTTTCAGTGGGAGACAAAATGTCTACCACTTGCGATAGAGTAGCGTATTTTCCGCTCAAGTTTTGCACTTTGGGCCTAAATCTTTACAATAAATATGATAGGTGATCAGATTGACAGCTCTGTGTCAATATCAGCAAGTTTTTCTATTGCATACCAATCCATTCTCCATCTTTTAAAAATTACAATAAATAAAATATATTTTAGTTTAAAAAATCCGGATCTGAGGTCTAGAAGTAGAACGATATTTTTTTCAAAAAAGGAAAAGCAAGAAAATAGAATATCAGTAGGCGTTGTATTACCATGTCAATGGATGGTGACCAGGTATCGACAGCTTTGTACATTCAAACATCGATAAAGTGTAAACCTTGAAACGCCATTCACATTCACATAGCGAAACCAAAATTAATAACATAATACCAGTAGGCACACTGTAAATTAAGCTTTGATTATATTTTTTACAGTGGCATCATGGGAGGCCACGAACCAACAGGTTCATAATTATCGTTCCTTGTTAAAGAAAACGGAATAATACAATATATAGATTTTTTACTTTTTTATGTGTCAAGGACTAAAAGATTGTAACTCTGTTTGGCAACAACTTAATAGATTTTTTAATTTAAACATTTTATGATTTAAGCTCGAGACTGGAAACGACTTTCACAAAGCGAAGGCAAATAGAAGAATACCTGTAGGCTGTTTTTGACCGCCACATCTTAAACCAATCGATTCTTATCCCACTTTACTTGCCAACGTAGGTTGCTCATAAATCAACACGTTTATTAGTACACATAAAAATAATTTCTCAAAGAAAATACAAAATTACAGGATCAGCAGCGTTTTCTTCACTCTCTCATCTTAAGCTAATTCATTTTTATTCTATTTACCACACCAAGAAAGGGTGATCAAGAGTTTCTACGTTCAAACATTGGTAGACCCTGATACATAAAAATACTTTTCACATAGAGGAAGTAAGGAAACCAGCAGGGTTTTTTTTTAATCTCACATCTTCAAGTAGCCCATCTCTACACTAATTAACTGGTTGACACAGGGCACGAATCGACATGTTTCATGTTTAATTGTCCAACTTGACAATTTCTCTTAAAGAAGTGTAATCAGACAATATAAACACAGGTATATATTTTCATCCACTTACTAATACTTATACTATTTACAATGCAAACAAATGGTACTAGCGATCAACAGGTTCTTAAGTTAAACGTGAAATGTTTTACGTTTCTCAAAGACAACACAAAATGATAACACACTGCCAATAGAATTAAATTTCCTGGTATAATCTTAAACCAATCAATTATTATTGTATTTGATTTGTCAACATAGTTGCCACAAATCGACAGGTTTTTTTTAACACGCACAGCTTTTATCGAAAAAAATACAATAGCAGTTAAAAGTGCATGGCTAAAACTAATCATTTCTTAACCTATTTACCCTGCGAGGTAAACAGTCGTCGCACTATCAAAATAGTGTTCTATTAAATATTTGAATTTTTCATTAAATGTCATTTGTTAGTAGTAGTAGTAGTAGTAGTAGTAGTAGTAGTAGTAGTAGTAGTAGTAGTAGTAGTAGTAGTAGTAGTAGTAGTAGTAGTAGT
>RQTK01000024.1:947989-972989 GCA_003991915.1 Elysia chlorotica | reverse complement strand
TTCGTTCACTTTGTAATATTTTATTCATTTAAACGATTCTAGATTTGTATGAATAGCCGTAAAAGGGCAATAAATGATGGGATTTTTTTCAAAGCTGCTAAATTATATTAAACTTCATGATGATAAAATAGTCTTACCTAAGCAATTGGTATATCCTTTTCACCACTGTCCCTGACTGCTCAAAGAACGGTATTCCTCCGCCTGGCGTCCATCATCGTGCTGCTGATCACCCTGTATACGGAGATCACGTGTGGACCAACCAACGAGTGCAGAACCACCGTAGAGCCTGCGTGCTCTGACATCAGGGTGAGTTCTCATACCTGGCCATCCTTCATTTTTAGAAATATTACATCGGAGTTAAGCAGCGAACTGATGCGAGTGCTAGAGCGTTGGTCCTCGGATTTGGGGGTCCCTGGTTCTGCAACCCACGATCGGTTAAATATCTATCCATCCGATTTCGTCCCAAACTAATTCGGTGGGTTTCAGCATAATGCGACCAGCTTGGACAGGAGCTGCACTATCGCTGTGTAAAATTGTCAGACGTTAGTCTTGGGGCCCGTCCACAAGATGTCACCATATTTCTTTAAATGTGTCCGATGCAGCCCTTTTGGTTCAGATTAAGGACTTCCTCGTGATAATCGGTGCCATTGGAGGTTATACATTAAAACAGTTACATTACTTGCATCAAACAATGTCATAGTGGCCTGTATAAACATCTTTTGAGTTCCATGTACTACCTAACCCATGCAAACAACGTATAAAAAAGGACAATTGTATGTAGCGCCTGTATGTACGCTATAGATACACCTAATTAGCTTCTCTGCTTCGACATGGATAGCAATAATAAAGAAAAGTTAGAAAAGGAGCTCTTTGGTTAGATTTGTCGATCGGGGGAAAATTTGTGTCAAATTTGATCCTCTAATGGTTGTAGTTGAAGTTGAGCTGGTTTAACGTCAGTACTATATAGACAATATTGTGGACGGGACCCTAGACTTACGTCTGACAATTGTACGTGCTGTAACACACGAGGCACCGGCCCAACCAGCAGGGAGCCAAATTGCCAGGGCTCGAAACACGGACAAACCGATGTTCTACCCTATGGCCCCTCTAATGGTTGTGTCGGTGTCAGTATAATCTGACGGCTCTGACAGAAGTCCTGGAATCCCTATTTTGGCTCTATGTGACAGCAAGTAAAGGTGCCAGACGTTAGTCTTCGGACCAGACAGTGATATAGCCTAGGGGATGATTTTGCCCGTTAAAGAACCAACCTTTCTCAATAAATCCATTGCTTAAATCGATGGTGCCAACAAATTCATTTGTTGTTTTTTTTACCCATTAATTTTCATCCTCAGTGCTGGGAGTCATACGTGGGTCAGCAACTCTACAAGCTGGTTGTTTTGGACTTTGTGGTGGCTGTCGTCAAAGTTTTTGCTGTAGAATTACCTCGCAAGTAAGGACTTGCACTTGGGGGATGAAACTGAAATAGCATATTACAATACCGCATTTTGATCAGAGATGTTGATGGGAGTTTAAAAATCATTGAGGCATACTAGCAAATACAAAACATAAGAATAGTGCTTGCCAAGACCAACGGTAATACAGCAATTATAGCTACCGTATGTCTGAACTGAATGTTCAGATTTCGTTCTTTCAAAAACTTTAAAAATGGAAACTTATCAAATATGCTCTGTTTCACGAATTAAGTTAAGTCATCAATGCAAGGGAAGGGGAGAAGGGGGTGATTTTTTTTAATTGCGTATTTTTTTTTTCTTCAGATTTCTGGCTGAAAAATGTACATGCGGCCTGATCCAGAAGATAGGACCACCGGAGTTCAACATTACCAGCAACGTTTTGGACCTAATCTACGCCCAATGCCTTATCTGGTATGTTCCTGTGTTTGTTTTGCTTGGGGGTTGTTGTTGTTGTTCTTCTTCTTCTTCTTCTTCTTCTTGTTTTTTGGGGGGTGCTGTTGTGTTTATTGTATGTATGACAAACAAGTTTGGAATTCTTTTTGAAATGTATGCAAATATAAAGATAACAGGATTGGTCCATAAATGTACTCATTTATAATATTAGCTGGCTAGATAACTGAGGTATAAAGGTTATAGATGAAGAGAGACGGAGACGTAAAGGGAAAGACAGTCAAGATTTTCATTGTTCACTTTTTTCGTAGAACGCATTTAATAGTTTAAGATTTAAACTTTATTTTCCCTTTCTGTCTTTTTCCGATATTAATGAATATCACTATGTACATCTCTAGGTTGGGACTTCTGTTCTGTCCCATATTGCCTGGTATGATGGTTGTGAAGAGTTTCATCATCTTCTTCGTGAAAAAGGTATTTCATATTTTTAAAGTGGATTTCAAAATTGTCTTAGTCTCTAGATCAAAACTGAAAAGAAGCACCTAAATTCGAAATAAAGTTTCTTAATATTTTGCAGCAGCTGTAATAATATTTCTCTACCATCTATCTTTTTGGCTTCAACTCTCTCTCTCTCTCTCTCTCTCTCTCTCTCTCTCTCTCTCTCTCTCTCTCTCTCTCTCTCTCTCTCTCTCTCTCTCTCTCTCTCTCTCTCTCTCTCTCTCTCTCTCTCTCTCTTTCTGTGTCTCTCGCTTTGTTATATCTTTGGTCTCCTCGACTCTCATTTTATGATCTTTGCTCACCTATGCCGTCCAGTTGTCAGCTATGGTGGCGTGCCCTCCCTCCGAGAAACCTTACCGTGCTTCGCGGATCAACACGTTCTTCATGATCATCCTGCTGCTGACCTACTTCCTGTGCGCCGTGCCCGTGCTCTACGGGATCTTTGGGTAAGACGCTGTTCCCATCTCCTTAGGAAGCATTACTTGAGGCGAACTGGCTCAAGTGGTAGAGTATTGGTCTTCTAATCAACAGGACCTTTTTTCGAAACCCACGATTAGTCAAAAATTACTGGTTGGGTCGGTGTCAGTATATTGTGACCTGCTGAGACATGGAGTCATGATAACACCCGCAGTCTTTGTGCGGCAGCACATAACATTGTCAAATGTCAGTATTGTAACCCGTCCACAATATAGCCTCTATATTGCTTATGTTGGACGCTAACCAACAAACAAACAAATGACCCATTACAATCGACTGATAATAAAAATTGTTATCTCTTATAATATAGCTCTACAATTTCCGCCTTGCTGCTGGGGTCCATACGAAAAATAAGACCAAAAACGATTCTACAGCCATTATGTTATCCACCCATGAAGCAGTCACTGTTCATTATCATTGTGATTCACCATCCATTTTTGTTGTTGTTGTTTATACCATGTATATTCCGTTTTTGTTTCTTTTTTGTTTTTGTTTTGATCTTTGATTTTGGTTTAGGGAATTGGGAGGGGGGGGGGGGGTTGGTTTTTTAGTTTTTATTCCTTGTCGCTGAATAGATATATATAATTATATATATACATCTTCTTTATTTTTAATTTCGTTTAATTTAACAATTCATTTTATACCCTTTAAACCAATTTCTCTCAAGTTCTCTTTTCCTGCTTTTCTCTTGCAAATTATGATAATTATGTTTTCCCATTTTACCTATCACTCATTATGTGATCTTGCTTCATGTCTGTTTAGATCTATCGTTTTACTGTTTTAACCAATGTCTGATATTTTCCTAAAAGCATAATTTATTTTCTGTCAAAGCAGATCATTTTATAGAGCGCATAATCTTTAAAAAGAAGATCCCGGATTCGAAACGAGAATGCCTTGTTCCATTATAATGTGACAGGTTGAGACATAATTCCTCTCATCCTCTCTGTCTTTGTTGTTAAAGCACTCTGATGAATATTCATACTATAGTCCTGGGGCATGTCCACGAGAATAACTAGTTGCTGGCGATTGGCGTTCACAAACCAAGGAAATAAATTCCACTTGTTTGTTATTATGCATTGTATCCAATCAACCGTTATACGTGATCCAAAAAGATCTGCTCTAAAGGACAGTAACTCTCATGTGCATCCAGAATTCACCCGTCTCGAAGTTGTGGCCCTTTCCGCCTTTTGGACTACATGAACGAAGCTGTTGAGAACGCTGTGGAAAAGTGGCCCTTGTTTTTGTCCAACACGTATGACCTCTTCACATCGGCTGCTTTCTCGGGTACCGTTATCATCTTGCTCGGGTGAGGATTTCACCATTTATTTATTTTTTTCTTGCAGATAAATCTTAATTAGATTTGAGAAAATTTCATAGAAAACATGTCCTGAGCAGATCATATTAAGTGATTAAAATAATAACAATGCATAAAAAATTGAACCCAACAACCATGGGGTGGTAAAAATAAGTGTATTTAACTATGAACAAAAAATACGCCGGCTTTATTTACCCTTTCTATGTCGAGAGATAAACTGGGCTTCTAGAATATAACAGGAAATACTTTCTTCGTTTCTGTCTTCTGTGTGTTTATATCTTCTTAAAATACTGGACCTGAAAACATAAATTCTAGATCTGTTAAAGATTTTCATTTTTGTCAAGCAAAGCACACAAACAAATCTAGTTCTTTTATCTCAATTACTTTCAATCCTCTGAACACGAACACAGGTGCCTCCATTTTTGTCACGTTGATTCTCTTCATAAACTTTTCTTTTTGTCCACCTTGATATTATATTATCATATCACATTTTTTACAACCAATTAAATAACCAATGGCATATCTTACGATTTAATGTTGAGTTGAGTTTTTGTTGCTTAGCGTCAAAGGCAGCACTATAATTATTACAATTTACGGCAATTAAATCAATTTCTTTTTTTTATTCCACAGCATGATCATCTATTACCTGAACACCATGAGTAAAGCCCACAACCAGAGGGCCAATATGTTAAAAGAACAGCTGATTATGGTAAGTAGTAAATAAGAAGTAAGTTCTTTAATTGTAGTCCCTTCATGTGTATAATATTCTTTAACATTTTTTTATAAACCGACAGTTAGAGAATGCTACCTAGTATTTATTTCAGAGATCAAAAGACCCTTTGACACTTATCTCAATTTTGCTTCTTTTTTTTTTTAGGAGGGCCGGGACAAGCAGTTCCTGTTGAACAAATTGCAAGAGCAAGACCAGAAGTCCAAAGAAAAACATAAACCTTCACCAGGGAAGAGAGGTCCCCAACCTCCACCACGAGAGAGCGAGAAAGTGTCCCCACAGAGGCAGAACCCGAGGACAAACGATCCAGACGAGGGCTCCTTCTCGCCCCCTCATGTTGTTGAAAACCCTGAGTGGTAGGCCTAAATATGCCACAAGTTTTGAGACACTTTTCCCATTCCGAAGGTTTTAGATACGGTTGTGATTAGGAAGAACATGAGTCTTGCTGATTCAATTCAAAGTATCATTATTGTTTTTAAAGTACATGTACTTTGCTTAAGGATGGTGGCACGAGAAATTCATGCACGTTTTTTTATATGAAATTATCTAAAAATCGATCTTCATAATGAATGTATATATTCATTATTCAATACACGACAACCACTAAACCTGAGGATCGTGGCACGAGAAATCCATGCAGGTTTTTTTTAATATGAGATTATCTAAAAATCGATTGTTATAATGAATGTACATGTATATTCATTATTCAATACACGACAACCACTAAAAGATGTTAAAGATAAAGATCTATATTACTGAAACAAACAAAAAACAGATGTCCGCTGATTTGTGTAACAATTGGAATTGTGTTGGAGATGAAAATGTTTTTGAAACAAGCAGGAATGTGTTTAGGAAGAAACTATGATTCCTGATATATTGCAGGAAAGAGAAAAAATAACAATAGAGAGGGAGAGACACACACACCCACACCCACACACACACACACACACACAGACACACAGGCGGGCAGACAGGCAGACAGACAGAGACAGGGACAGTGGATAAAGAGAGAGGGAGAGAGAGAGAGAGAGAGAGAGAGAGAGAGAGAGAGACAGAGGCAGAGACAGAGACAGATCGAAACACAGAGACACGCAGATGCATTAAGGTGATTGGACAGCGACGTAGCTTTTTATATAGACAGTCAAAGATCCGAAGAATCAGGAAAAATTAAGCTTAAATGATGGTGGATTTTATGTCGTAATTATTCAATGATCGCATCATTTAAACTGCCTTTTTGCTCCCGTTGATCTGTTATAATTCTAACTTGATTGTGTGACTATAATTCTATTATCTCGCTGTTACTTTGTTGATATTGTTATCAAAGCTGTGATTTTTTTGCATTCGTCGTTATAAATAAATTCATAACAGCTATACGTTGAATTTTCATATCGAATGCTCCTGTGTGATTGCACGTATATCTTACATAATTTTCTTTGCATGCCATGTAATTCAATGATAAACCTTTCTCGGTGTATTTTTAGACATGATGGGTTGTTCTTTTGTGGTAATGACGCTACATCCAAGTCTTAAATCCTGGCATTGTTTAATAATAATTATTACACAACTTAAACAGTATTATCGCACAAATAATAGGTTGATTACCAAAGCATTGTGGTATACTAAGATTTGGCATATTGTGGGTCTTATAATTTGGTGTTGTTGTTTGTTTGCTTTTTTTTATTTTAAATATATTAACGTATTTTACCAAGAGTTGAAACAGCTGTGACCTTTTTAATGTTGTAATACATGTAAAAAGACAGATCTGGTAGTTTTCCGCAGTTATATGCTCAGAAATATTGAATAGCCAAAAAATACGAAAAAAATATATGTGTGTCTAGGAAGGGGGTTGGGGGGGGGGGCATCACAATATAGCTGCTTTTAAAACTGATTCAGTCAATATTTATTAATTTAACTAAAACTGTTAATGTATTCACTTTAATGTAGAATATTATATCATGTATAAGCATTTTAAACTTGATAAAGATTTAACATTTAACTTCAGGTGTTTAATGAAATTCAAATTGGTACAATTTTAATGTATTTGACTGGAAAGTGATTCCTTAAGTGCAATGTTTATTACTAAAAGCCTTTTATTTCTTCGAATGAGATTTCTTGAAGCATGATTCACTCGATACAAAAGCCTTGGCACCTGGATAACGTTTCCTTTCAAACAATTATACGGTTTTTGATTCAGTAAAAAATAATATTTCAAATGAGCGTATATTTTTTATCTGCACAAGAAAATTAGGCCAAATTTAACTCTGTCTGGTAACAAAAATGATACTACTTAATTTCAAACTGATCTGATGAGGATAAAAAAATAAGAAAACAATTGCTGTACATGTTTTTAAATATTTATTTCTTATTTTCGTTATACCTTTCTGTATATTTGATAAATCGCCTTATGAGATTTATGAAAATAGAGTTTTTGACTTGTTCTTATTTTGAAATTTCGACTATATCTCTTCCTTTTATATCATATCTAATTCTCTAACACTCATGTATTTGAACCTTTCTGTTATAGCATCAAAATGACCTGCAGTGAAATAACTTCTACCTATGGAAGTGACTGGCCAGTATAACGTGGACAACTGAGCTGGAATACGTGGTATTTCGCTCTTTCTCTGTGTAAAATCACGTAAAATTATCAGACCTTAGTGTCGGAACCCGTCCCCAATATAGCCAACATGCTGCCATTCAGAAACCGTCAAACCAATCGAAATCTATAAAAGCATCAGATTCTCTCTTCACACATGTACAATCGAATCTAGGCGGACTCACACACAACGAGTGGTATTTTTGTTTTTTATTTACTAGGCCTATGTATGCAAATCAATATTGCGTATGCATCATTTGAAATCATTAAAGGTTTTCACACAAAAAAGAATCAACTGTCAAAAAAACGATATGGACGCAATTCAAGGAATTATTATTTAAAAGAAAAAGATGTGAAAAACAATTTAATGCAATAGACGTGACAAAGTGGATGGAACAGCAAAACTGTAAAGTGGGACAAAGCTTGGGATTTTGTTGTTGTTGGTGGTGGTGGTGGTGGTGGTGGTGGTGGTGGTTTTGTTTTTGTTGTTGTTGTTGTTGTCGTTGTTGTTGTTTTTGTTGTTGTTGTTGCTTTTGTTGTTGTTGTTGTTGTTGTTGGGCGTCCAACGTCAGAACTACACAGGCTATATTGTGGGCATGTCTCAATACGATATACAATTTACAGCAACGGATCAGTAAGATCAGACTGGGACATGCTGTGTAAAACACGTACAAGTACAACAACACCAGTATGTATAAAATAAAAAAAGCGATAGTAAAAAAAAGCTTGCTTTTTCTTGGCAAATTTTGAAGTAAGAAAGTTGGACAGTCAAGGTACAAGATAATTATTATCTTTGAAACCTTAATCTTACAGAGGTAAATGTGTCAGCTTTAGACATGAATCATCAGAGGAAACCATTGCGAAGGTAAAATAGTATTGGTCTAAAATTAAATCATATATACTATTAAAAGTTTTAAATACCGTAAAGAAAGTGTTCTCGTGAGGAAGAAAAGACACATTTTTTTTTCAAAGAATGGTAAACTAAGATCTTGGAAAGCTCTGGACCAGATCCCGTATTTAGACAGTTTAAGATTCGGAGGATTCCTTTATGGTGGTTAACAATGCATGTAAACAAACGTTAGACATTGTTCCGCTATACCTCTCTGCAAAATGTCTTAAATATAAGATAAGATCAGATAACATAAGCCTTTATTATCCCATAGGGAAAATTTTTTGGCCGTACAATAATACATTAAATGATATAATATCACAACACCAGCTGTAGAGAGATAAAACAAATTTATAATAATGATAATAAAATAAAATAACCGTTTTACATTCACATTAAAATTGTTGAAAGTATACACTGCCAAACATTTATAAATCTTATTTAAAAACACATACCTCTTCACGCATATACAAGAACACGCATACCACTGCATACAGACAAAAGTCCTCTAAGTATGGCACTGAGTTGAGTTGGTCCAACGCCCAGCGTCAGCACTCATTAGACTATTATGTGAACGGATCCCAAGACTAATGTCTTACATTTTTTCGGTGCCATCACACACAAACATAGCGGGGATACATGGGACGTAATCGGACCATGGGACCCGAACCGCGGTTCTCCCGACCCGGAGACCAACGGTCGCCCCCTCTAAGTATAGCAATTTTGTAGCAATCTAATGGATACTGGTACAAACGAGTTTTTATGTACGTTTGTTGTGGCCCTTTTTTTATATTAATCTGTTAATTCTTTGTGATGTTTCATATTCCCTATTAAGAGGGTGGTTTATCTCTGATGTTATACATTTAGCTTTATTAATTACTTGTAAAACATACATGTCTTTAAAAGGGGTTAGCTCGCAGCCAATAATTTGGGAAGCTTTCTTTCTTATTTTGTCTACTCTTTGAGAGTGGGTTTTGATAGGTTTCCTCCAAAACGTGTAATTCTAAAAGATATTAAACTTCGGATACAGGAGACATAAAAGATTTTCATAATATTGTAGTCGACATTGAAAGACTTTAATGTCCTTAAGAAGTAGAGTCGTTGATTAGCTTTTTTAATCAGTATTTAAATATGTGTGTTAAAAGAAAGTTTACAATCAATGGTGAGGCGAAGAAGTGTCAACAACTTCAACTTGAACGTCCTTTATTTGTAGCGGTGTTAAAGCAGGTGCCTCGTTTCGTTCTAGAATAAAAAAAATCATCTCTTTTGATTTATTAATGTTCAAATTTAAGAAGAAATCTCACACCATGACACAAACTTGTTAATCTCTTCAAAGTAAAAACCTTCGTTGTTTGTTATTGTTCCGATTAGGCAAGAGTCATGCGCAAATTTAATTAACTGTGAGTTTGTGCCTTTTGTCTGGTAGTCATTGGTGTAGGCAGTGTATAAAAGTAGTGAAAGCACCAAGCACTGCGGTGCAACTATGTTTGTGATGATAGTTTTGGATATAACACCATTTATATTAACATAATATTGTGGTCTTATTGTAAGAAAATAAAAAAATCCAGGCGATAACACTGACATCAACATGCAAGTCATACAATTTCTTGATCATAGTATGTGGCTGGATAGTATTAAAAGCAGACGAAAAATCAACACACACAAAATTAAAATAAAATATTCGAATTATCCAACATTTGTATACCTGCATTGAATTTGCAATACATGGACAGTAATTTGTGATAATTTATGAAAATTGAAAGAATTGTAAAAAAAAAATCAAAACAAAAATTCTGCATCATCGGCGGACCACACAACGCTAAGTCTGGGCACAGCGTGATGACATGTCTGCAGACAACACGCAGAAGTTAAGCCTTTAGGTTTTACTGGCGATAGTATGCTAAGTTTGTTTTTTTTAATGTTTGCATTTTGTCACTGCACACATTTTAAAATAGCTAAGTTCAATAGTCAAGGTATGAAAATCATAACATACAATATCTGTAAAACAGGAAAGTTGAAAAGTTAAGATACAAAACTGATTATGAAAAGTTATTATGTAAAACATGAGAGTTAGATAGTCAAAATACAAAAGTAATTACTAAACAGTCGCTTGTCAAGCCACCCAGACCTGTAAGTCAGCATGCTCGCAAGTAGCCAAAAATTGAAAATCACACTTCACAGCTTACACCTGAAATGCTTATGTCTGGTCTGTATTAGAGAACAGAAATTGGCTGTGCAGATAGGTGCAACGTCGTGATCGATAGCTTACGACTCGTCGATAGCCTTTGTAATCTCACATCGTTATGAGGATTCGCAAGCTAGTGAGACGCTGTATTTACAACCCAGTATCTTTAAAACAGGGAAGTTGAAAAGCCAATATCCAATATGAGTATTAAATAATAACATCATTGTGTTATAATTGTTACCACAAAAAAAAACGTATGTTGAAAGTTAAATAATAATGTCAATCTTAGACATACATAAAGTAAATCACAGAGGAGATAAAACTTGTCTCCAAATAAAAATGAGAATCAAAGTTTAAAAAATGTGATATAATAATATAGTACAAAACCACATTAAAACATAATTTTTGAGCATTTTGTATTAAAATTACAAAAAAAAAAAGCTTTAACAAATTGAAGTAAAAAATGAAATAGGGGTTTGGTTGATCCGTTTTTGTTTGTTTGTTTTTTTTTTGTTTTTTTTTCTGAGTTTTTTTTTTAATGAAGTGGTCATTTGGTTGGTGTTTAGAGCTAAAATCTAACGGTCCGCGGTTTGAATCTTAGCTGTTACCCACTCCTCCGCATATAATTCTTTGGGCAATGTAAGTTACATTAATCTAATATAAGTATATATGAATTGGCATACAACGTAAAGGTTCAGCTCTTTTTTTTTCTTTTTTTTTTTAGCAATACTTTGCTTCCTAAAGATTAGGGGTCGTAAGCAAAACGTCGTGGTAGATTACAACTTGTCGTAAGCCTCATTTACATATTCACATTTACATATCTTGCAACGAGTCTTATGCTTGCCACAACGCTCTACTTACGGCCCCAGATGTCGACACTGATAGAATTTAGTCATATTTCTGTTTATTTTTTTATAACGCCTTACTGGTTTCCAGGACCTGGATATTATTATTAAATATTTCTGTGTCTACAACATCCCTTTCAGAGTACCATATCTGTCTGGAGAAAGGAAAAAGGAACTTGGCCTTTGGACGGGCCACCTTAGAACTGAACTGGTTTGCTATGATACTGGTAATCAGGCCAACAGTGACTGTTAGGAACACCCCCGTCAACGGGATCCAGACATAGGATACGTCATACATTGAGAAGTCTCTGTTCGAAAGTATTGACAGGTCCTTTTCTTGTTCGTTTCCAAACACAATTGGCGTCGTATATTCAAAGGAATCTTTGTCGTTATATGTTGCGGTAAAGTTAAATACAGAAGAAACAGTTATAGAGGAGTCATTCCCACCAATGCATTGATCTGTGGGTCCCATTGGCAGTGCATCAGTGGAGAATCCAAACAACGTTGACCCTATGGCTTGCCAGTATGAAAATACTAGCGCCGTAGCAAAACCTATCAATGTACCCACGCAATTTGCTTGTGGAAACAGCCCACTCAGAAGAAACAGCCCAAAGAGCGGTCCGCTTGTTGCCCCAATAATTGTAATTCCAATCTGAAGAACAGGTCCCTCAAAATCTTTAAGGAGATACGACAATCCGGTAGAGATTATTCCAAAAAAGCACACAAGTAATTTTGTAATAGTAGTTTTGGCGAATTCCGATTTTCGGTGCAGATATCGGGGGATAAAGTCACGAGCGACATTGGCCGCCAACGCGTTGATGCCTGAAGAGAAGGTGCTCATAGCTGCTGAGAAAATCGTGGCGATGTAGAGACCTGGGAGACCGGGTAGAAAGCTGAGAACGTGTATGACGAAGTATGGCAACAGCTGGTTCCTGTTTTTTATGTAGCCCGCAGCCAGGGGGTCACAGCCTACCTCGTAGATGAAGGATACGAGCACAAGACCTGTTACGAGCAGCATTATGTTGACCACAATCATTAAAAGAATTGAGAACATATACACTTTCTTTGCGTCTTGAATCGACCGAGTGGATACCAGCCTCTGTACACTTGTCTGCGAAAAATGATGTCCCATCCAGTATAATGCATTGCCAAATATTAAATTCCATACGGTGTGGCGAATTCGTGGATCAAAACTAATCTCATCCAAAACTATTCGACCAGAATTTTTGTTGGTCTCCCAAACTCTTTCAAAGCCACCAACGGTCATTGTGCCTTTTATAATAACAATGAAAGTTCCGGCGAATATTATGCCAGTCTGAAATACGTCTGTCCATATCACGCTCTTCATGCCACCAACTGTTGTGTATAAAGTCCCAACGGCCCCCACCAAGATAATAGACAGCCAGAGCGGTATCCCAACTGCAGTCTCTAGAGCCAGTGCGGGGGACAGGAGGGCTAACGTCATGTAGGACAGAGTAGATGTCACTCCAAAAGCAGCTCCGAAAAGCTGGACAATTTTAGAGTCGAACCGCATGTTGAGGTATTCATACACGCTGGTAAGGCGCAGTGGGTACATCATTGGAACTACAGTAAATAGGGCGACAATGTTTGAGATTATCACTCCAATCAAATTATAGATATACATACTGCCGTAGGTGTAGACCTCAACAGGAACTCCTATTAAGGATATGGCAGATATAAATGATGCAAACAGCGATAAACATACAGGAAGTGCCTTGAACTGTCTCCCGCCTAACAAGTAATCCGCTTGGGTGCCTTGCCCTTTGCCCCAGAATGCAAAGGAAATCCCGATAGCCATCGATGCAAATGACATCATACCCAGCACCACGTAGTCGGCTGTTCCAAACTCCACATGATACCCAGAAAAAGGCATTCTGATCTTTTTTTTTTATTGCAGTTTAAGTTTTAACGATAGTATTACTTTCTAGCCCTTGGTGGAATCCTGGTATATTTATGTTGAACTGGTCTGGGAGAAAGAATAAAGTATTTTTCAAATAAATATGATTTCAAAGTTAATTATGGCTATGGTTACTAATTCTCAGGCATTTAATATTAAGTCTACAAACGAACTCATGGTGGTCATGTTACCAAATATAGGTCAGTGGCGTGTTTCATCGCATCTTTTGACATGATTAATACGACTTGACACGGAATATATTTGGATCTATAAATCTAAATTTAAGGGAAAAGGTATCTGGGGGTCTTTTACTCTCCTTTTCATTGTCAGTCTATAAAAAATGTCATATGGTTTAGATATTTAATAAATATAATAAAGTTTGGTGAAAGGAAACATGAAGTTTTTCCATAAATCTTCAAAGAAAATTTTCAAGTAGCTCAAACGCGCATGCTTACGCGAGAGCACCTGGGTTGTAGCGTAGTACGACGTCAACACTATTTTCAGCGTTTTCTTGACATTGCGTTCAGGATTTCCTGACGTTGTCCAACACATAATTACAAAGCCAAGAAAGGAAATGCCATCTTTACAAATTTAATTTTATAAAACCCCACAAAACCACATAATATCTGGCAATATAATAGACAACCTAGAAAAAATCTTCAATGCATATTATGCATAGAATATTATTCCTAAGTTATTATCCAGTCTATCTAAGCCCAAAGTTCACACTGCTATAATTGAGGATACCTGTGACATAGAGGAAGGACTTTCAAGGTATTCATTAGGCTGTGCTAACCAACTTGAACTGAAAACTTGAACGGATTTAATAACAGTCTGTTCAAATGTTAACCTTAACTATAGTGAAACCAGAATCTACAAGTTTAGTATTTCACACCCTGTGCTGAAACCAGCGTGCAAACTAATGAAGTAAATGTATGCTACGTGTATGTAAATAAACGCAGGTAGTTACTAAAGATAACTGGTAATTGAAATTGATTGAAATAGTAGTGATAATTAAAAGAAATAAAATATAAAAACATACCATATAAATTACAAGACAATGACGAGCCACTTAAGTATACTATCAATCCTGCAGGGATTATCTGGCAACTAGACTGCCTGAAAGAACGACCAAGACAAGGAAAGCTAGATCTGGATATCTTTTCATTTGATTGTTTGCTTGTTAGTTTTGTCTTGTTGGGGTATTTTATCTGAACAATAACAGTCGACTGAAATACCGAGGCTGTACCATTGCTAAAATTATTAATATCTGACGACACAGTTACCATTGGCCTTATCAATGTCGACGTAGCAACAGTAACGTAGATTATATTTTAAAATTGAACTATTTTGTCGATTAGTGTAAAAAGGCACTACATGATTTTTAAGGTTGATATAACTAAAAAATGACGGAATGTAGGAAAAAGCTGTCTTGACAAAAACCATTATGCATAATAAAATTGTTGCAAAAGTGGATTATTTAACATACTTGCCAGATTTGAACCTAATTGGGGAAAAGGTGATACCATTACTAATAAATGAACGACGTATTATCAAATAAAACTGGGGTCTTTTAAAATTGATTAAGAACTGCTGGAACTATTCTATTTTCTTCAATATTACAAGTGTTATTGCTTTTGGTGTAAGACGCTGGGGTTTAACATTTGAAGGAAAAGAAGAGGCTGAATAATATGTGTATAATGAGAAAAGCTATAATTGTTGTAAACTTACGGAGCCGGAGTGGTTTGACTCACCACTAAAGCAGCTTGTTAAGAAAATAGGTTCCTCGGTGTTCGGCAAAATTTGAGTATTTAATAGATCTACTCCAGTACCGGTATTTATTATAGCTAGACGTAACCTAAACAGGAAACAGACGAGTAATGCAAAGAGAATCAGATATTCATCAGTACCCATATCTTGTTGCTTTTCAATAATAAAAAAAACCTTTTTATGCGCACTTTTAAAAGATAAACATAGCAAATTCACTTTTATGTGCATAGTTTTACATAATGCATATTATTGCATTCACGGTGCAAACTATTTTCTTTTCATCGTGCTTATTTTCAAAAAGAGACACAAAGTAACTTCATTACCTTTATATATAAAATAAATCTATTCTCACTTGTGATGCAAATTTCCTGAATTTCCTCCGAGGAATTATACAGTTTTATGCAACTGTATCATTTAGGCCCCTATTCTGCAAATTACCGTATAATATTTTTTCTAACTGTTTTGTTCTCCCGCATAAAGCAAAAATTACATTTTCGGAGAAGATTAACTG
Organism: Elysia chlorotica; assembly: GCA_003991915.1. NCBI lineage: Eukaryota > Metazoa > Mollusca > Gastropoda > Plakobranchidae > Elysia > Elysia chlorotica. The sequence goes on along the minus strand of RQTK01000024.1, from coordinate 957,393 downwards.
GAATGAATATGTGGGTGTTTCACGCAACATTGCGCACGCCACATTCATAATTAAAATTCAATGCAGTCTTTTCAATAAATTAATATGTTTGTTGCTGTAAGTTTTTGTCCCGATCAGGTTCTTTTCTTGAAGCTGTAATAAATAGAGCTTAAGGACTTATAATTATGTCAGCAGCCATTACCCCAATGGCTCAACGTTCTTTGAGCCATATTTTGTAAGACATAATACACACACTAAAGAAAATACTTGCGACCATGGATGAAAAGGCAGTACCAGGAGGGATAAGATCGATGATTATCGTAAAGTAAAGGCCTGAATTAAAATTTACTTCAAACCAGAGGGGATAATATCTTCAGCTTGAGACTCTACTTTACTCTACGTAGCCTACTTTTAGGTCTAGGTAACCAACTATGCGGGTAGTCTTTGATTTGTTAAACAACTTAGCCAGCTTGTATTTTAATTGAGCCATTTAAATAAATTGTGACATCTAGTCATAAGACCGGTGTAATAATTATTGAATAGGTGTAAGAGCAGAGTATAAAATACGTCTTCCATTGCTATTATTAGAGATGCACTGTATAAATTATAATTTATGCAACCTTGAAGTGTGATAACATTCAAATCTTTACCTTTCTAAAACGGGCCAACTAAAAGTAATACAATTCAACGAAGGACGCAATAACAAAACGAACTTGGAAAAACAACAAGAGAAAACAACCCCGCAAATAAAATTTGTGTATTTGCGGGGGTTGTTTCCTCTTGTTGTTTTAATTTTTATATCCTTCCAGTGTGACGTCACGCATTGTTAATTGTTATTTTTGTTGCCATCCGCCACCTTTGATCAGTTGATCGGATCTACGACTTTAGCCACAATACACCAGCATCTACACTCACTATAAAATAATGCCAAGTTTGTGTGCTATTATTGGCTGTTCAAATGACCACAAGAGTGGGAAAAGTTTTTTCACAATATCTGCTGTTAGGGACGAAAGAGCTTCTAGCACAAAAGCGTATCGACCCTCACAGCATCATTGTGCGGGGCAATGGTAAAGGTTCAGTAATAACTTTTGTAATATTCATTTTTATCACAACACAAAAAATGTATTAGTCAGCAATAGTACAATTAAAATTATAAAAGTAGTTTGGTTCAAATTGGCTTATTTTCATTGATCTTAAAGGTGCAATTTGGTCGCAACTTTTGCCACTTTGTAATTCAATCATAACTTTCTGCAGGATGAATTCTAAATAAATGAGTCATAATGCTCAACAAAATAAGCTTTTCATATAACCAAGATCATTGTTAATTTTTATAAATTCAGACAAAAATCTAAAGACATGTTTTTTGGTGCTATTGTTGTAATAATACATGGGCATGCTGAAACAAGTATTCTCAGATCATACACAAAAGTTTTCATTCAGAAAAGAACAACAAATCAAGTGTAATTGTATGATAATTAATAAGGCCGCGTCACTTTGCACCAACTGTGGTTGGTGAGAAAGGACCCGTGTCACTTTGCACCAACTGTGGTTGGTGAGAAAGGACCCGTGTCACTTTGCACCTACTCTAATGATGGGATATCATCATTTCAATGTAAATGTATGTCTGTATAGTAGCCTACCATTTTGGCGTGAAGTTTTGAATTATATGTCTCGTAAAGGAACTGTACCAAAACTACATGTATATATTATACCTGACAGCCTCCAGGCATTGTGTTATTTAAGGATATTGAGACCTAGTTCCATCATAACTTCAATCACCATCTCAATATTCAAGTAAAATATCAATTTCTACTCAAATCTTACTTCGCTAACGTCCGGCTTTTCATTTCTTTAGAAACGTTTATTGTTTACAACCTGGTACAATTGTATACTACAGTAGTTTGTTCCAGCAGCAAAATGAAACATTCTCCAACGCTGCCATTAACTGGGTGACAATTTTATGGTCTTGTTTATTATATTAATGGGGCTATCTTAGACAATAACATAGTCACATCAAACAAACACCAGGCCTAACTTTTTTTCTGGTTCTGACATCAACAAGTCTGTGACCAATTTAAATATATTAAGGTACTGCAGTGGAGCAGCTTTAGGCGCTTGATATCTGGATGCACTCACTTTTTAAGACCACTGCAAGCAATACACTAACAATTAAAGGGCAGAAAATTTCGACACCATCAATAGTATTCTTTGAAACGAATTACACAATAACAATTAACATGTACTCGGCATAAGTAATCTTAACGATATACATGTAACAACTTTGGTTTTTTTTTTTCACAGTCTGTTTTGAGTTCAATTGAGTTTGACAAAGCTACCACGTTGTCCCCAAATTAAATTCTTTTCAGACTGTTCAACCTTTAGGGAATTATTTATTAACTCTTGTGCAATGTAAGGTGACATGAAAACTTGACATGAAAGAAAAACAAATCAAGATCCAATTGTCATGAGCTCAAGCATTTTATTGCAAGTCAGTTATAATGCAAAGCAAATTAATTAGAACGAACGACAACCAATAGAAAGATCATAACTAATACAACAAAGTTATGTATCTTGCAAAATTTACTTTAACCGTAATTATTTTCAAAATCACCCAATGTTCTTGCAAGAAAGCTCATGTTGATTTTTTACTAGGTAAACTTTTCTCTTCAGCCTTTTATTCATGGTAGCAATCGTTTCTGATCTGTCAAAGGTAATCCATGCCTCCATTTTTATTGTGTCAGGTAGACCTCGACTGTAGACTAGACTGGACTTCTATTCTAAACTCTGTAGCGTAGTGTACAGATAAATGGCCTCGAAAGTGAAACAATAAAATAATTTGGTGGACTGTATGTAGGCCTAGCAAAGGCTTCTGGGTAAACTGTGGTTGGTGAGAAGTGACACCGCGTAATAATATTGTGATAATAAATACCCCAAACATGTGAATTGAAATATCACTATAATATATAACCATTATAGAGACAATCACTATAACAAATTAATATATAGTGCATTTAGCGAAATTTGGACAAAAAGAGACGGTGGTGGAAATGAAGGCATAAGTTGAGATTGCCATCTGTGTTTGAATAGTATCAGATCCATCCAGATTTAGATCTTTTTTTTTCAAAAGGTCTAATTTTACTTCAGTGTAAATTTTTACTGTAGGCTACATATGTATTTATAAACTATCATGTACATTTTATTTTTTTAGAATTTATTTTCTAGACACAGATCTACATCCATCTAAACCGCCAAAAAGTGGAAGAAGTACAATGTATTGAATAAAAACTCTTTAGCCTGGCTGAAAGAGCTTCTTAAATTTCCATTGAATTGTAATTTCGGTTATTTCCAGACTCCTTTAAACTCAAAGTTAAAATTCAAGGTTAAGCTGAAATAAAATCACCAGTTATGATAAATCAATGCACCAAACTGGTACTTAGACTTACAAATACTTGAATACTGTAGCAGTTTATTGCATTAAAAAAAAATGCCTGTCAGTTTCAAATGAATAATCATCTTGTCACAGAACTTGAACAAGTTTCTGGATAGGTACTAAAAGACGAGCTTAACTTACCATTGACGGCATCAAAACTACGCCTTATTTTACTATTAATATAAGCGCAACAGTCCCTTGTTGATGGCTGCTTTATTTGATGATGATGGACCATGCACCATCGCAGAGCTGGAGGGAATAATCACTGCACCCTGCGGGGGGCTCACAATGCTGCCCAGCTCTCCGTATGATGAAATATGTGAGGGGATCTTCATTGGCGAGGGGTGAGCACAATATTATGTTAAAGGTTTTGTTTTGCATGTCCAAAAGATGTTAGTTCCTTTTTTTTACTTTATAGTGGATATTTTCAAGAGCTTTTTCGTTGAACATTGTTGTTGTTTTGGATCAACATTTTCAAAATCTTTTTTTAACTTCATAATAATTAGTTGCAAATTTTTTTGTACAATAAGCTTATACTTTAGACTGTGTGATACATGTAGTTTGTTCGATGCAAGGTTTTTTCAAGCCATGCTTCCATGCATAGCACAGTGCTGCTAACGCAGTACTTGTACAAGTAAATGGCCTCGAAAGTGAAACAATAAATTTGGTGGAGTGTATGTAGGTCTAGCAAAGGCTTCTGGGTAAACTGTGGTTGGTGAGAAGTGTGGTCCCGTCACTTTGCACCGACTGTGGTTGGTGAGAAGTGACACCACGAATTAATAATTTCATTCAAATCTTCATAGTATCATTATTTCATATTTTTACCATACAAAATTTTAGGAACCTCCTGTTTGGATGTATGTCTACATGTTTGACTTTCTATTGTATACTTTTAATCTGTGTGTCTTTATAACCCCCTCCCCCTTTTTTTTTCAAGACATTCAAGTACTAGGGGATGAGAATACCCCTTGGACTGCAGAGGGACTGTTTGTGCTTGTTTGAATTGTTTGAATTAGGTTTGCATGTAGCTCAAAACCTTTCAGTTCATAACTATAATGCAAAATAATTTAAGCATAAAATAATCACATAATTTTATTATTTGATTTGCACGTATCATGAAGCATTTCAAAATGTTCACATATGAATAAATAATAAATTTTGACGGAATAAATTAAATTTTCATTTGATAGCAAAGAAAAAGAAATGCATATCAGTTCTAATGCATTAATTGAAATAGTATACTGTGCGTGTATGTATTATTCATTGTTTATACAATACAAACATAAATTGTAAACTAAGTTTGAATAAAAACATAAAATATTCATGATTGTCATGACTAAACAGTAAACTAGTCTTATAGTATTCATTTTTTGTTTATTTTAGATTTTTTCCCCCCTTTTCTCCTCTTGTTCTTAGGTTTACATGTATCACAAAACCATTTACCGTTTGGTTCATGGGTGAGCCCTACACATTTAAAATGAAACCATTCATGCTTACAATAATCACTTTCACACTTAATCATTATCAAATCTAACAGTCTCTTGACAAATGCAATATTTCTTGGCACTGCCTTCAATAGTATCAAGGCACTGTAGAGATGTATTTTGGGCATTATTTGAATAATAACAAGCCATAACCTCGGGTAAAATAACCATCTTAAAAAAAATTCTCAGAAATAGCAATACACGTATAAGGAGTGAAAAACTCTAATTCAAAAAGAACTCTTTCCAGAAAATAATCTTTACATGTCCATACAAAAAAAATCCCAGAAATCTCTCTTTGTAACAAACTTTTGAAGCTGAATTTGAAAATACAATTTGTGAGACTTTTTTAACGCCAAGCCGGAGCAATTATTAAAAGACAAGAACAAATCTTTACAAGCAGTAGCAACTTCTTTTAAAAACATTTCATGTGCTGTAAAGGGGCACTTAATTTCTAGACAATCAGATCCACAACAGTTGCAGCTAATTAGGCCATCAGGTGTTGCAGCAAGAAAAGTCTTTTCTGGGCACAGATGAAGACCTGATGTCATTTAAGAAAATCCAAAATGATCTGCATTTATAGGCTTGTCTAGTTTTTTCTCTATTTAACCCCCATGAAGTGGCCACAATAGAGAAAGGTTTAGTAACGATATAGAAGGAGAGATTTGGCTTCTACCTTAGATTTTGAGGGTGCTGTCCAATATGCAGGCACACCAGTGGCGGTGACTTTCTCAGCCAAACGGTGTGATCCCCCACACAAAAATAAAAAGTGATGCCACATGGGTGCAGGTCTCCCTCAAAGTAGTCATGCAGTCACAATGGGCAGACACAATCTTGCCATCTTCTCCCACTTGTACCCATGGAGACAGTGGTTTGTCAGATAGCTTCTGAGAGTGATTTACCTGTGAATCAGATTCACAAAACCACTATGAACAAATTTGATATTAACAATGATATATAGTGAACCTGCAAATGAGAGTTGCAAAACATTAGTAGCCCATCAGAATAAGAGTTAATCTTTGTTTTATTATAATAAATATTTATGATTTGTCTCATTTTGTTGATTATTGGTAAAAAAAAATGCTTGCCGTTGTGCTAATATTTATTTTTATGCAGACTGGAAAGCTGGAAAGATGAATTTTATGATTTCATTTAGCTGCACTTGAACATACATGTAACTTACCTTCCCTGTGACAACTGTGTTTGAAGTTTTAGGTTTGTAGACACAAACACCCCACACCCAGCCTTTAAATATGCTTGGTCAGAAGCTCCAAGACTCTTGTAGGCCTAGATTTTAATTGAAATAAAAGGAAGACTTTAGATTCCTTACTAACAGAGTATTAGATGGTGCCAATGGTAATAAAAGAACTCCTTAATCAGCATACAAAAATAAGATGCATTAATCAATACACACTTCATTAACTTAGATTAAATAAAAGTCAAAGGACTAATCTAGAATTGTGTAACCATATAATTTTTTTTTAAAGTCTAGGCATGTGTCAATGTCAGTTGCTATGCACTTGTAATACGTGCAGGTGCTAAATATGAATTGTAAAATCTGAACTAGATCTAGCTCTAGTTTAAATTGAAAGAGACCTTAAAAGCATCAATTGAACAAAGATCTGGGACATATAATGGATAGCTCTATCTAGTCTAGAACAAAGTTTAATAACAAACAATCTATAATCCAATCTAGAGTAGATTTATGGAGACTAGATCTAGACCTTCATTGATGAACTATTCCCACTTAGCACTTATAAATCTCACAATCGTATTGGATTTCCGATTTCGTTTGACCATATCAAACATAAAATATATCCCAGATCAAGATCTAGATCTAGATCTAGATTTGAAGGCCCGCGAAAGGTCGACAGTATTCCTAAAAAAAGGTAATTGGGAGTTATGCCGCCTGTTTTGGTAACATTAACTCGACTTTATTATATGGCGCAAAGAGCGTAAGGGTGGGGGTTTGCTAAGAAACTTCTTAATACATCTGTTTTAAGTTAGAAATACTTTGCTTCCTAAAGATTAGGGGTCGTAAGCAAAACGTCGTGGTAAATTACACCTCGTAGTAGGGGGTAGGCCTCATTTACATATTCACATTTACATATCTTGCAACGAGTCTTATGCTTGCCACAACGCTCTACTTACGGCCCCAGATGTCGACACTGATAGAATTTAGTCATATGTCTGTTTATTTTTTTATAACGCCTTACTGGTTTCCAGGAACTGGATATTATTATTAAATATTTCTGTGTCTACAACATCCCTTTCAGAGTACCATATCTGTCTGGAGAAAGGAAAAAGGAACTTGGCCTTTGGTCGGGTAATTATTTAGAACTGAACTGATTTGCTATGATACTGGTAATCAAGCCAACAGTGACTGTCAGGACCACCCCCGTCAATGGGATCAAGACATAGGATACGTCATAGTATACATTGAGAAGTCTCTGTTCGAAAGTATCGACAGGTTCTTTTCTTGTCCAAATCTTTACGTTTCTAAAACGGGCCAACTAAAAGTAATACGATTCAACGAAGGACGCAAAAACAAAACAAACTTGGAAAAAGAACAAGAGAAAACAACCTTGCAAATAAAAATTATATTGAAAAAAATGTGTATTATGCAACCAAGTACAGGCGTGTAACCGACAGTGCGGACGAAATATATTCTCATGCCAAAACACCCTTTTTCATATTAGTTGATATTTTAAGGATTTTGTACAAGCTTGGTTATAAAAATATAATTAAGTGCTAACAGTTAGTGAAGAATTGTACGAATCCTGAAGTTGAGTGATTGTAATTTGAAGTGTAGTTATTGTTGCTGCCCATATTATATTACTTTTTTCTTTTTTATAGTACATGTTTTTTTTATTTTTTTACTTTAATAAACTAGTATATCTTTCATTTAATAAAAACTCGCCCCTGATCTGTGTTTGAGTACGAACTAGCATATATGTGTGAGTGTCTTTATGAGCAAGCAGCGTAGGAGAAGAGAAGTTAAACCACCCCACACTTAACATTAACATTGGGCTACTGTACAGAAACATAATTAGTTTTTTTTTTTTTTTTTTTTTTTTTTTTTTTTTTTTTTTTTTAGAAATACTTTGCTTCCTAAAGATTAGGGGTCGTAAGCAAAACGTCGTGGTAAATCACACCTCGTAGTAGGGGGTAGGCCTCATTTACATATTCACATTTACATATCTTGTAACGAGTCTTATGCTTGCCACAACGCTCTACTTACGGCCCCAGATGTCGACACTGATAGAATTTAGTCATATGTCTGTTTATTTTTTTGTAACGCCTTACTGGTTTCCAGGAACTGGATATTATTATTAAATATTTCTGTGTCTACAACATCCCTTTCAGAGTACCATATCTGTCTGGAGAAAGGAAAAAGGAACTTGGCCTTTGGTCGGGTAATTATTTAGAACTGAACTGATTTGCTATGATACTGGTAATCAAGCCAACAGTGACTGTCAGGACCACCCCCGTCAATGGGATCAAGACATAGGATACGTCATAGTATACATTGAGAAGTCTCTGTTCGAAAGTATCGACAGGTTCTTTTCTTGTCCAAATCTTTACGTTTCTAAAACGGGCCAACTAAAAGTAATACGATTCAACGAAGGACGCAAAAACAAAACAAACTTGGAAAAAGAACAAGAGAAAACAACCTTGCAAATAAAAATTATATTGAAAAAAATGTGTATTATGCAATCAAGTACAGGCGTGTAACCGACAGTGCGGACGAAATATATTCTCATGCAAAAACACCCTTTTTCATATTATTGGTATTTTAAGGATTTTGTACAAGCTTGGTTATAAAAATATAATTAAGTGCTAACAGTTAGTAAAGAATTGTACGAATCCTGAAGTTGAGTGATTGTAATTTGAAGTGTAGTTATTGTTGCTGCCCATATTATATTACTTTTTTCTTTTTTATAGTACATGTTTTTTTTATTTTTTTACTTTAATAAACTAGTATATCTTTCATTTAATAAAAACTCGCCCCTGATCTGTGTTTGAGTACGAACTAGCATATATGTGTGAGTGTCTTTATGAGCAAGCAGCGTAGGAGAAGAGAAGTTAAACCACCCCACACTTAACATTAACATTGGGCTACTGTACAGAAACATAATTATGCATTTAATACACTGTAGAGAACGCCGAAAAAAATCTAAAAACCTTTGTACCAGTAACGAAAAGAAAGGCGATCCGATGTTGTTATTTCCCTCGGCCCCTCTTTAATCTTCTTTTAGATGTGGGTAACGAAATGACAAACATGTCGACATCACCCTTTCTTTACCAAAACCTTCAAAATTGAAGGTTTTAAAAAAATTGATGTCTTTGGGAGCAAGAGCGCTTTTACGGAAGTGTTCCAAATTTCAACCTACTACCTTTATTCCTTTTCATGATGTGCCTTTTTATAGATTACAAAGAATTAGAGGAATTTATGAGAAAAAATGACAATTTTCCGAAAATCCTGTTGCAAAATTGTTGAACTGATTTTCGCA
>RQTK01000024.1:889978-936585 GCA_003991915.1 Elysia chlorotica | reverse complement strand
GTAGTAGTAGTAGTAGTAGTAGTAGTAGTAGTAGTAGTAGTAGTAGTAGTAGTAGTAGTAGTAGTAGTAGTAGTAGTAGTAGTAGTAGTAGTAGTAGTAGTAGTAGTAGCAGCAGTAGTAGTAGCAGTAGCAGTAGCAGCAGTAGTAGTAGCAGTAGTAGCAGCAGCAGCAGCAGTAGTAGTTCTTTTTGCAAGATATTTTAAAAAAGAAAAGAAAAGAAAACATTTTTCTTGACAAAGTTTTGGTGCTTTGTAATTCACCAGGAGACGACATCAAGTTGTTCCCCACACTGGAGCAGCAGTTGTCAGAACCACCAGAATCTCTGTACTGCTGTGAGGACTATAGAGAGTTTGTGGAGTTTGCCATGACCACTGCCAATAGGTGAAGATCTTAGTGTCTTGCTGTTTTCTTATTAACGGTATGGTCCTGAACATGAGCTTTTCATATGAGAAAGAAGACTCAAGTCATCTAATATTTGATTTATTTTGTTCACACATTGCTATTTGGAAGTGAAAAAAAGAACTTAGATGGGCCTTTATAATCCATTCTAATTGGCTAAAAAAAATTAAGAATTTTAGAAATGTGACCATAATTTTTCTTGAAGGTTTTTAAAAAAGTTACACAACATTAGTCCAAAACCTAGCACAGTGATGTTCTTAGGAAAGGACAATTGAAAAAGAATACATGTGTTTTGTTGACAAAAAAATGCTTAGAAATTGTACATGCTTAAACATTTGTCCTTCTTTCTTACCCTACTTCCATTCAAAGTACATGTAGGAAATTAATTGAGCCCTTTTTTCTTATAATATCTTTATGTCACCTCAATTTGATTTTGTAGACATTTGATTACAAACATTTAATGTTTACTCTAATTGTAATTTAGCAGTGTATGAGTTTTTTGTTAAAAATGTATTGATTGAAAGAAGGCAATTAACGCATCCTTTTTTTTTATTAGGCTAGAAGAAGACATGAGTAAACAGAATGAGAAAATCAGTATCAAGGTCCATGGTCACCATGGTAGCAAGCAGGCCCGCAAGCTGGCAAAAGAGCAAGCTGTTCAAAGGTGAGGGATTTGCAGGGCACAGATGTAAGATTGAGGAATTCTTTTAGGATTCTAAATGCGGTGTTAAGATTAATATTAACTTTTTTTTTTTTGCCTTTCTTTGTTTCTGTAATAAAGATAAATTTTACTGAATTAATTCCTTATTACTATTTATATATCTCCACTCAATTATCTGCTTTTTCTCTTTTTAGATAAATGAGAAAGTGTAATTGTCAATATCACTATAATCATCTCTCTTTTCTTATCAGAATGCGAGAGAGGGAGCTGGCAAGACGGCAGCAAGAAGCAAGTGGACTGCAAGCTGCATTTTATCAATGTAAGCAAGCCATTTTTTTTTCTCAGCTAAAAAAGCTTGTTTTTTTAATGAGACAGTCAAAATTGATTTTATGTTTATAGACTCAGCATTGTCTGATTCAAATGTATTGATTGCATAAAAGGAAATTTATACTTTTTTTAGATCTATTCACACTCCTTTTAACCCATAGTTTACCATAGCGCCCGCCATCGCACGTTACGGTATTATCCCGGATTTCCCGCTATCTCCCGGTATGAAACTCTTTCAGTATATACACTTTTATAAGACAGAATAACGCATATATATAATTTTTTAACTTGTGCTTTGTCTTATTCCATGAAAATGTCTTTAAAATTATTTTTTTAAATGTGACAAAAATAAATTAAAACAAGACCATAATACAATTTTGGGGGTAAATTTTTATCTTTATTATTTTTTTGTTAGACAGTAAAAGCTACATTTCATCAACATGTTGGACTTTATGTTAAAAAGCTTATCAATTTTTTCTGCAAAATACGGTATTTTTTTTTTCATTTCTATATTTTATGGTTCAGATGTTATTAAAGATTTTTATGACCTAAGTATTTAAAAAAATTAGAGTTATGGGTCACGGTAAAAATGTCTGATGGCTGGTAAATTATGGGTTAAAAAGGACCATGTCTTTTTATAGAGACTTCAACTTTATTCGATGGAAAAATTTACATCGGAAATCTTATAAAATCCAAAATATGTGATTAATGTAAAAATGAGTCAAAATCTTATTTCCTTTCCCTAAATTTGCAGCTGCAGGTAATGAAAACTGGTGTCCACTTTGGTGAATTAAAAAGAAATTTTTGAAAAAATTCTCTCTAAATTAGTAATTCTAAGTAATCCTTTCTAACAAAATTTGCAATTCATTTAATATTGCAAAACATCTGATTTTTTTTTCTAAAGGATTACTAAACCTAACAAAACTCACTTTCATGAGTAGAAAGATTGGTTTAAAAAAACAACAGAAAAACTATTAAATAAAATTATTGCTATCAATTATTACATAACGCAAAAGACTTGTATTAGGACGAATATCAATTTACTGAGGGGTATGTCAAATGGAATTTAAAGAACTTAAAATATGTTACACATCATTGCCTTTTCCGAAATTTTACAGTGCCCCAGTTTTTGTCCCTCTACCATCACACATTTACCTTTGGTATCCACTTCATTACGTAAATCATTCTTATTGATTTCAATAATGCCATACGTTTTAGTAGTAGGCCCTTTTTTCTGTACACCATTCCAGTCCTTATTTTTTTTTTATCCGCTGTTCACCAACCAAGATCTCTTTCATGATAGACTACTTAGTTCATAGAATTTTTGTTTAATAAACAATAACATATACATACTCAAATGTTTACGCATTTGTCATTAGTTGTGCTTTGTCTTATTCCAGGAAAATATCTTTAAAATTATTTTTTTAAATGGTACAAAAATAAATTAAAACAAGACCATAATACAATTTTGGGGGTAAATTTTTATCTTTAAAAGAATTAGAGCTATAGATCACGGTAAAAATGTCTGATGGCTGGTAAATTATGGGTTAAAAAGGACCATGTCTTTTTATAGAGACTTCAATTTTAGTTGATGGAAAAATTTACATTGGAAATCTTATAAAATCCAAAATATGTGATTAATGTAAAAATGAGTCAAAATCTTCTTCCCTTTCCCCAAATTTGCAGCTGCAGGTAATAAAAACTGGTGTCCACTTTGGTGAATTAAAAAGACATTTTTGAAAAAAATTCTCTCTAAATTAGTAATTCTAAGTAATCCTTTCTAACATTTATTATTGCAAAACATCATAATTATTTTTTTCTAAAGGATTACTAAACCTAACAAAACTCCCTTTCATGAGTAGAAAGATTGTTTTAAAAAAAACAACAGAAAAACTATTAAATAAATTGCTATAAATTATTACATAACGGCCAAGACTTGTATTTGTATTAGGACGAATATCAAATTTTTTTAGGGGTATGTCACATGGAATTTAAAGAACTTAAAATATGTTACACATCATTGCCTTTTCCGAAATTTTACAGCGCCCCAATTTTTGTCCCTCTACCATCACACATTTACCTTTGGTATCCACTTCATTAAATAAATTTCATTAATGCCATACGTTTTAGTAGTAGGCCCTTTTTTCCGTACACCATTCCACTGTCCTCATATTTTTTTTATCCGCTGTTCACCAAGATCTCTTTCATGATAGACTACTTGGTTCTTAGAATTTTTGTTTAATAAACAATAACATATACATATGTAAATGTTTTCCATCCAAATTAATCTTCACACTCTTTTTTATCTAAAAGACTAAATCTTAATCAACCCTCGTAACCCATAACATTAAATGAAAAGGCAAAGTCAGTTTGGTAAAAAATAAAGTCTTGATGAACGATTTGGGATATCCTCCTCTTGTATTCTTCTGAGTTGTTCTCTTTTCTTCTCTTTTTTTACTCTCCCTAAGGTTTGATATTTTATTTTGATTATTGTGTTTATCAATTTTTTGTCTGCTCAGTCGATACTTTGCTAACCATTTACTTTTTAGGGATTATGGACAGACTTTGCCAACAACCACTTAAAATAATTCAACTAGAATTCTCTACTGATAATGAAAATATATATCAGGCTGTATGCAAAACAAATTCTTTCCAATCTTTTCTATTTTTCCCCTTGAAATATCCCTTCTTTCGGATAATCCTTAATTTTGTTCCCCCATTTAAATATGTTAGTACTAAATAAATTGATCAAATGGTGTTATTTTTATATGGCATCCAGTTGAGTAAATGTACTTGTTAACATAAATAGAAAGGGATGATTTTTAGAGGGCACTTTTCAGCCTTCACAAACAGGCTACTCAGCCAAAATGTAGACTGTCCTAATAATGTGTGCACTGTTTTATGATAGATTTGGAATGTCATAAGACATTAAGGGTTTTGTTTGTTTTGTTGCTTTTTTTTCAAAATATGGACGCACAGTGTGATGCGGACATGTTCAACAATCTTCCTTACTTTGAATATTAAATATTACTGCAAATGAGTGTGTACTTGGATGAATTTTCCAGGTTTTTTTAGTAGTGTGGGTTGAGAGTCATCAAGTAGGCCTTATACTAGAAAATGACTTCTGAATATAATATGCAGTGGCTGTACCATGTTTTGCTCCTATGGTTAAAATTCGTCAAGTATATTAGACATTGACTGATAAATATTATACACAGCGGCTGCCGGTAGCCAAGGGGGTGGGCCGTCAAGGGCTCCGAAACCAAACCAGGCTGGCGGAATGATCTTCAAGGATTTGGGTATGCTGTGTGCTGCTGATTCTGATGTTTAAGTCTCCATGCACAGAGTGAATATTGGCACAATTTTGTGGATTTTTTGTTCGTTTTGTTTATGCATTTGCTTTCCATTGTACATTTTGACAAATTAAATGTTATTTTAGGAAACAAGAAATGCTTAATTTAAATGACATAAGGTGTTTGTTCTTTTTTATTATTATTTATTTTGGTCACAAATGGGATACAGTTTTTTTTAGCTTTCTTAATGAAATATTTCTGAAAGTAATTTTTTAAGGGGGTGAAAAAGAGATATATTATTTTCTGTGTCAAATTTACAAAGTGCTCAGATTCATTAAATGATCTGTAATAATTTGGAGGACAAATTGTGTTTTGTGGTAAAACTTTTGATGAACTTTACGAACTACCAAGTATAATTACATTTGTCTGTAAATTTACTCTTTACAGATAGATAGTGGATGTTGTGCTGCTATGATTTTGTTATTTTTCCATCATAGACTTTGCATGCATAAATCAATCAGACAACAAAAGATGCAAAGAGTAAAAAAATAATGAAGGAGAAGAATTTTTAGAGGCAAATTATGACATTAATTTTGTTGTTTTGTTTATGCCTTTTTTCAACGTAAAATGAAAACGATTAATTTTTTTTTTGCGTAACAGGACGAAAAAAAATGAACAGTATTTATATGAAGCATGAAAACAGTATCTATTTTTACGATTTTTCTTTTTATACAGCCATATATATACACTGAACTTGAAATGTAAAAAAGCGTTCCCTTGTATGCGACTTCTCTTTCAGTTGGGCTTGTACATGTGTTTTTTCTTTTGGAAAAAATACATGCATCAGTTCTATTATCTTTAGTTTCACATTTCAGCTATTGTCAACAGTGAAGTAACCTTGTGTGTGTGTGTGAAAATAATCATTCCTGAACTATATCTCTGGTGCATTGTGTGCTGCAGTGAAAGAACATTATATACATGTATATGAATAACAAATGCTTTTTTTTTCAGGTAAAAATGTGACAAAAATGTTAAAAATTATAACTATATCTTTCTTTGGATGAAGAGAAAAGGAGAGGGGGTGATCTTGTGTTAATTACTAGGTTCTCTGTGCCTATCCATTTCTTCATGCATATTTGTTTGGGGACTTTATCAATGAAACATCCTTAAACATGATTTATGGTTTAAATTCATCTGAATATGCCAAACAACTTAAAAGATGATTTATGGTTTAAATTCATCTGCATATGCCAACCAACTTAATAAATATTAAAATATTTCAAACAATGTATTGAAGTCAATATGCAAAAAGTTAGATTAGTATTTTCAGCTTAATTAGATTGTGAATACCTATGCCCTCTGTTGTTGCATGTTTTTGTGTCAGCCTCATTTTTTTTATATTTTTTGTTGTTGTTAGAGTCTGTGTTAAAAAGTCTCTGCTAATCTTTAAATGCCCTTAATTTATACAGATTCTCGTGGCTTGGATGTGGATGGAGAGAGCAATGACGGGGACAAGAGGGGTAGACTTAGGCGAGATACTAGCACAGGTGGTGATGATACTGGAAGTGAGGGGGATACAGTTGATGGTGCAGAAAGAAAGATCTCTAAAAGAGTAGGCAGAGGAAGCAGGGGGGCTGCAGGAGTCAGTAGAGGCGGAACTGGACATAGCGGAAGTTTTAGTGGCCGAGGTCCTGGAATGCAGCTTGCTCCGTCTGGTGCTCTAGGGCCAGTTGGCTCGTTCTCTTCATTCGGCGGTCTCGGCGCGGAAGGTTTGGCTCAGCTGCTGCTCTCCTTTCACTCCCAGCTTTGCAGCTTTTGCTCTCAAATCATATTGCTGTTTTATATCCTTGGTTCTCATCGCTTTGTTTAGATTTTTATCATAGACAATGTTCTGCTGTTGATTTGGCATTATTATATGTAATGCAAAATTAGTAGGTGATTAAGTGTGATTTATGTATTTATTTTTAACGTTCATTATCTAATTATTTTTTTGGTTTGCAGCTCATTTGTTTTCTTATGTGTATCTCTTTTTTGTGTTGAATTGAATAGACACAACAACAAGAATGGATCCTCTGAGAGCCTGACGCCAAGTTTAAAATTTCTAATAATGAGTCAACTTTAAAACTTTCAAATTTAATTCAGTGTTTTGCTACTGTTTTAAAACAATTCTTTTTTTTTGTTCAGGCAGAAACTTTGACGATGCGGCTTATAAATTATTTGTTTTGTCATGTTCTTTTTTTTTCATGTAGTTTGAATTATATATAATTTATCTTTCCAAGCACCCTGTCACTCTCCCTTCAATACTAAATAATGTAAACAGCACCAGCTTAAGGATCCATTGATAATCTGAAAGCGACCTACACAAAACTATATTTTGCACTTAAATATACCTGGAGTAGATTACATATCAACACACACTTCGCATATTACTTTAAATATCTCAAACATATTTGTTTGTACTCTTTTTTTGCACTTGATTTTGGTGTCAAAAGGTGAAGGGTTTTGCACGATTGTCTCTATATGAATTGTTATTTTCATTCGTTATATTGCAAGCAATGTTTATAATATTTAAAGCAGATGATTTACAAAAAAAAACATTTTGTAAGCTGTGTGTGGCTTTTATAGCTTTCTTTAAAGAGCAAAAGACATGGAGTGCATCTATTAGTTAAAAGGTAAGCAATGGTTATGAGGGGAAACAAACAAAAAAATCAGTTTTGCATCTCTTCCCATGTCCCTGTTATTGACGTAGTGTGTACAAATAATATGAAGGGATTACGGTTATGCTGTCCTTGTACTCTTGCACCAGCCCCAGTTTGAAAAGCTTCACACTTCCGCTTTTATCAAGCTTTCAAGCATGGCGTTCTCATCAAAGCAAGCTTTTTGCCCTTTTAAATCTGAAATACAGCAGTTTGAAAAAGAATTAAATGAATATTGATTATAGAACAGAAAACTAAAAACAAAACAAACAACGAAAAAAAACAAGCCCAAAAAATAAAATACCCTGATTTCTAATTGGCCTCATAAAAGACTAAAAGACTTTTAGGTAAAGCTTTTTAACATTTTTTTCCTTCATTTTTATTTTATTATTTTAAATTATAATCAGTTTTCGTGTGTCTTTCAATATTGTTAATCTTTTGATAGTATTAAGTTTAAAAAATAACACCTGATATATTCCTCTCTTTTTTTTTTCTTTCAAATGTTGAACCCATTACTTAAGCGAATATACACATCCAAATTGCATACTTCAACTATAAAAAAAAAAAATTCATTTGTATACTAATTCATTAATTATTAATGTAAATGTAATTATTTTACATCTTTTATTTCAAAGGAAAGAGAGAAATATCTTCTTAAAAGCTCCTCTGTATAAGGGATATTAAAAAAGAATTTAATTAATACCTTAAGGAAACTTCAATATTTACATTTACACATTTTGGTAACCTATTCAATCTTTTTTTTTCCTTTTTTAATTTTTTTGCTTTTGATACTGAATATGATGGTTGACATAATTCAACTCAATAGGCATGTCATATCCATTTTTAAAGCAAAGATAAGTCATACGTATTTGAAGAAAAGATGAAAGTTAAGCCTGGAGCTCAATCGATCAAAATTATATTTCATGACTGGAATGGATAGATACAAATATCAGAACAACACAATCTTATATTAGACTTATGCCTGGGAAACAATTGATAAGAAGAACCATTAGAATATATATGACATAATGAGTATAGTTTTTTTTCTTTATTTTAAGATAAAATAAATAGTTTGGAAGTTGGAAGGTGGAGTAATTTTCTGAATGCACAGACTGTACTGTGACTGACCTTTTCAGTAATTCACATTTTTTATTTAGACTATAACATGTTAACCGATTCCACAACATGTCATTAACTTCTCTTTCTTTCTTCAGTGGCTCGGCAGATGAAGACAATCAACTACCAGTTATCCTCACAGCGATGTCTGGAGGAGGGCTGGACTTTGCGCGCCCCAAGCCCGTTAGATTTGGACAACCCAGAGAATGAAGTTTTTGTGCCGGAACCCTTGCATCCATCCATGATAGCTTCTGGCAAGGTGAGTGCCAGCTGATTAAAGAAATCAGGTTTAAAAACAATGATAAAAAGTTTTTCCCATGCTCTTTGACAAAACATTCGGGGAATTAAAAGTTAGGGTTGTGATTGTACATGGCAAACAACAGTAATGTAAATTTATTATTTAGTAGGGAGTTAAGATTAAATGGGTGTGTAATGCGCAAACAATAAAGCTTGAACTGTAACATTATTTTGAAGACGCCTGTAGGGTTGTTAAAAGTACTTATAAAATCACAAAATCATGTAACAGCATTTTTTCAAATGGGACAGGAGTATGACTGTGGCACATATGTACTTAGGGAAAGACAGTGGACATTTTTTTTTCTCGATGGAAATAAGAAAGATACAAAGAGGCTGTATGAGGAGAAGCCCCATTTCTTTATTTACAAGACAAAGATAATACTTGCTGGTACTTAGGTGAAGACAGCTAAAGATAAATAATCCCTTCATTCATTTACCAAAATTATTGTTCGATAACTCATAGAGTAATATTATCATGTGTTAATGACCTTTTTTTAGTTGCATGGACGGGAGCTGGTGGAGAAATTCTACCCTGATGGCAAGAAATTTATCACAATGTTTCCAGATGGCACAGGAAATGTTTTGTATCCTTTTAACTAAGCTTTTAGACTGAATGTTAAAGGGTTCAGATTAAGTGACTACCTTGAATCATAGTTTAACATCTATTATTTATCCTTCATGACTATGTTTGGTAAAAAAAAAATCATAATATTATTATTATGTGATAAACCTAGAGTGTATCACAAAGTTAATCTCATCCAAATTTTTTTTTGTACTGGAAAAGATGTTATGGACTTAAAACAATTGATATCGTAGATATTATTGAATGGGTATTCTGATAGTATAAAATCTTTAACACATCAATCATAGCTACCCATCTGGTCGTCTTGGTATAATTATCACAAGCATTTCACTTGGTAAGAACACATATGTAGTGCAGGATGACAGCGACAATCCTGAAATCTTGGCTGTCTTTGAACCAAATGGCAATGGCTGCTGTTACTTTTCCAATGGGAAAGTTAGGTTAGTTTATTTTCTATGTACAACTTTGAATGTGTACATTTATGTTTAATTAATCTTTTCAGCACATTGATATCAAAGTTTGGATGTGTAAATTTATGTTTAATTAACCTTTTCAACGCATTGATATCAAAGTTATCAACATTGTGCTTTATAGCTCCTCTTAATGAATTACTTTATGGCTTATTATGATTTCATAGCATTATTTCGAACATTTTAATAATGTTGGCATATATCACCTTAATGTTCCATTATAAAGGGTCTTATTAACTCAAATTAAATAATATGACCCAATTCTTTTATCAAAAAAGAATCATAATGACTTTTCTTAATTCTTTATTTGAAAATGTCAAATGTTTAAATGTTTTAATGAACAATTTTTTGACATTGATGACAGTCATATTTAAATATAAAAAATAGAAAAAAAGTCTAGGAAAAAAAATTCCGTTTTTATTGAATTAATTAAACAAATAACTGAACAAAAAAAAAAATTATTCTAAGGTATTCACTATGTCATAGCCTCTCATCCTCATTTAACATGACTTAAACAATTGTTTTTTTTATTATTATTATTACTCTCTTCGTTAAATGGTTTTTAATTTTTATTTTTTTGTAATACAATGTACTTGGGATATATCATTATCAATATAATTTTTCTCAATTACCATATAAATTCCAAAAATATGTTACCCTATGAAAAGTCAACCGGAACATAATCTAATCTCATTTGACGGATGCTGATGTATGTTAAGACACAATTTAAAATCTATAATCTAACTTGACAGATTGTGCTACGATCAAATGGGAGGCACGGAACTCGACATCACAGGTGCGAGGAAGCGAGTGTGGAGCTGGCGTGACCAGGAGACCCACGTACATGCTCCACCATTTCAACCCATCGTGTTTGGCATGAATCGCTTCCTTGGCGTTCGCTTCATGGCACAAGAAAGCATTGCACTCACCCTGACGGGTCGTAAACGCAGCTGCAGGTTTAATGTTGGAGCACGACTGAAGGTGAACATGCTATTCAACTTTTATTGAAGGAGTAGCTTGATGAAAAGTCAAAATAAGAAAAATATTAACCCCCAACTATTGAAATTTTTTGAATTTACTTGAAAACCTCAATTACTCTGTAGTAAAGTTATTTTACAGACATAAGTTAGAAGTAGCTCTCTAGTTTTGTATGCTTGTAAGTTGTTTACTTTTTTTTAACCATAGCTTTTTTTCAAGAATACTTAGCTAAATTTGAAACAAATAAATGAAGTTTCAGAGATAGTAATAAAATATATTTACATGCCTCTGCTTTAATACAAATCAAATTCTTAATTTTAAGTACGATCCAACATTCTTTATCTCACCTAAAGCACTTTGTTCTTTAACACTGTTAATAACAGTCAGCCTTCTATATACATGATCTAAAAGTTTCATTGTTCTACTGGTATTTTTATTTCTTGGATAAGACTTTTCTTTTCCTTTATTTTATCAGCTTGTTGCCCCCGAGAATATCCAGCCTAAAGGAATAGATGAACATTTCTTGTATATAAGTGAGAGGAAAGTTAGAGTGGAGTAAGTATCCAAATATCTGAACTTATATTACTTCCGTAAAAACTGGGTCAGCTTATATCATTGACTGAAAGATTTTGTGTGTGTGTGTGTGTGAAAATACATATCACAAAAACACAAAAAAATATACAAATGTCAAGATGTATGCCTTTACCATTATGTCATTTATTAGATTTTGCATCACATGAACTAAATTTATTTTGTTAACTGAACACTTTGTAGATTTCACATGACGGAAATTACCATGCAGTATTCACTGTCATTTTATAACATCTTATATTTTTTTATATAACTTCTCTGTTTGGCATGATACTTACTTGATGACTTCATAAGAAATGGAAAAATGAGATATAGCAATGATATGATGTAATTGATAAGTATTTGATGAAGATAAAAAAATATAAACAGACAAAAATAATATTATAAGGAAATTGCTTTGCATCAGTGTGCTCATAAATATTCTGCTAGAGAGATAAAAAGAAAAAAAAAATTATTTTAACCTGCCTTTTTTACCATGTTACATTGTTGCAATAAGATCTGGGAAGATCTTTTAAAACAGGTTGAAAAGAAATAAATTTCAAAATGTAATTAGAAATATATAAAAAGGTTAGAAAGTTTTCAAGTTCATTTTAGAACTACATGTTTATATTTTTTTTTTTTTTTTACATATGCTTCAAATTAATTTTCATCATATTCCCAATTCGTTTTCTTGAACAGAACGATTCTGAACAAAGTGACCAATCTGCTGAAGTTCCCAAAATCGCCCAAGGTGGACCGCATCCTCCCACCGCTGTCTGTGACGTCCCACCAGCAGAAGGTGGAGAGGATGGCCCAGGAGTACATGGCCAGCCTGCCCGTGTTGGGTCCCCCTGTGGGCGCTGGGGCGGCCGGACTTGTGGCCACAAGTGGGGGGGGGCGGGCGTTGGGTCCCCCTGTGGGCGCTGGGGCGGCCGGACTTGTGGCCACAAGTGGTGGGCGCAGCAGCCGACAGCCGCGGAAACCAGTGAAACAGAATCGACTGTCCCCTCTCGATGTGCCATCTGTTAGTGTAAACTGATAATTTTGTTGTTGCAATGTATTTATACATGTTGTTTTTGGTTTTTTTTTAACTTATAATGTTATTCCTAGAAGCACCATGGATTCCAACACATGAGATTTTCAGCTCAGAGCTGCTTTGCTTTATCTTTAATGGAAAATATGCAGGTAAAAGAAAGCAGTTCTGCACTTGGCCAACAAGTTATGGAAATTTCCACTGGTACAACTGGTCTTGCCAGATTAGATAAGATTGAAGAAACACATTATCAATGTTTGTGTTTGTTTAAATTGAAGCATTCTTTAGCATTGTCATTTGAGAAATCCTCTATTACTTCTCCTTAAAACATATTTCGTTGTAGAAAAAGGAATTAAAAAACTGTTAAGTGTGCAGGGTTTGTTGAAAATGTCCTTATCATAGAGCACTGCCTGCTTATCTCTCCGATTGAGTGACTGCTTGGAAGTAATTTCACATCACCTGATGAAAGTATGCTTACCATACCAGACACCATAGGTTTCAAGTGAACATTCTCTTTTCCATTGAGTATAAAATAATGAACTATCTTCTAAAAGAAATTAGAGAAGAACCATCCCAAGCTAATATTAAAAGCATGCCGACTCAACACCAGTCCAGTACAAATGTTTATGCAGTGTCGTTAAAGTTTTGCCAAATATTTGTTATGTTTCTAGTTTCATTTTTTTTTAAACATTTTTCACCTTGAAATTAAAGCTGGCTGGGTATGGCCCATTTTATTGAAAAACCTAGTGAGCATGTTTTGTGATTGAAGTGTGCTATAAAAATGCAATAGATCATTAATAATACTTATTGCTATCCTTAGTGTTTTCTGCTTCAATTAAGTTTATTTTTGAAAAAAAATCACAAATACAATGAAGTTGATTGTACATCTTTAGATTCCACAGAGTGAATGAACATTTTCTTATCTGAATAAATAATTTTGGCGAAATTTTTGTAGATTTTCAAATTTACAAATATGGCAAAATATATATACATTCATATAAATGTATGGGCTTATACTTTAAGTTTGACGTATAAAGATCAACAGAAGGAATTTTTCCTTGCGGTTGTTTTAATTTATACACCAATATATTTATCTTAATTTTTATGGATTGGAATATCCCATCAATGTATCATGCAACCTGTGAAAGATACTCTCCATCTCATATCAAGATTTTATAATTCACACCTTTCTCTAATGAACTTAAAGAATCCTTTGAAATGTTAGAAGTAAACCATTTGCTTATTTCTTAAGCGTTGCCATAATTATTTACATGAGCACTAATTAGAAGGTACATAAAAACATACTTGAACAAGAACATGCTAAATTAAACCAGCAACAAGATTTATATGGTCTGAAATTGTGATAAAACTGATAGTGATATTGTTTTACTTCTGATAATACAATAAATATTACATATTATGGTTTAAAAACCATTATGTATTTCATGTATTTAATTTTTAAAAGATATGAATGATACAAACTGCTGATTTTTCTTGTTACGATATTGAGGAATGTGTGTATTTGTATGAGCTTCATAGAAGTATTATAAAAAAGAACAATACAACTGTTTTGATACTGCTGTTCATGTGATGCCAAAAACTGTATCTCTTATACAAAACAAACTTGAAAATATACTGTAAATATTTATATTATGGTGAAAAGCTGCCTTAGATGTATTGCCAAAACATTTTTATAGCAAATGCACCTTATTGTATTTATGAAAAAGATAATGAATTGTATTGCTTTGATGTTCAAAAAAGATAGGGCAAACAATTCTAAACACTCATTCAGTCTTCACTGGTATCATGTTCATGTCAAAACATAATAATTTAGGAGAAAATGCCTTGATATATTAACCTGGAACAACTGGTTATATATGACAATGCAACTCTGGTTAATTAAAAACCATGGTTATTTAAACTTTTAAAGCTTTTCTTGTGATGGAATACTTAGATGCCTATCAACAGGCAGGATAAAATACTATAGTAAACAGGTGCTTTTGATTTCTTGTTTTGAAAGAAAGTCTAAGCCATGCCTTTGGAGTTCTTATTGATTTAGATAATTATTCTATTACCTATTGATAAAATCTACATCCCTTACTAGATATTATAGACACCACCTCCAGTTTTGAGTGCATAAATCAGGTTCCATATGCAACTTTAAATTTTCTGAATGAAATGATGCTTTTATTTTTATTGTTGCCAAAACCATTGTACAGTGTATAAGCAATTTATTTTTTACATTTACAAGGGGACCAAATTAAATCTGGTTGAAATTAAAATATAACTGTCTTCATTGTTATATTTATGTTCAGTCATAAATTTCATAGTTGGATCATTTAGATTATACATCATTAGTTACACCAAAATTAACAGAATTAAAGTATGACACTGTTAATATTTAAAATAGCCTTGTGTTTATACTACATCAACATTTAACAATACACTTTACAACAAGTGATACATTACAAATTTTCACTTTTGTTGAATCAAAATAAAATGCTATTTATTATATTAAAAAGCAAGAGTCATTGAAATTCATACCATAATATTTAATATGTGTCCATTAAAAAACAAAACATAAATAGGCTAACCTAGGAAAAACAACATTCATGCCATTATTAGCATGTTTCATCAAGTAAATTGAGTAAATATATCACTTGCTTCCTTATTAAGCTTCAACATGTCACTTGTTATGAAAGTGTAAATGTAATTTGATACAGCATGTAGTTTGCTAAATAAAAAAAATCTCTCTATCAAAAAGTCAAAACACCTTTGGCTTTAAGTTACTACCTCAAGTAGTTTCTCTTTG
This sequence comes from Elysia chlorotica, assembly GCA_003991915.1. Taxonomy (NCBI): domain Eukaryota; kingdom Metazoa; phylum Mollusca; class Gastropoda; family Plakobranchidae; genus Elysia; species Elysia chlorotica. The sequence continues at coordinate 921,350 of RQTK01000024.1, read as the reverse complement.
CGTCTCTTACCACTTCAAATCAACTTCGCTTCAGTTAGTCTGATAAAAAGCTCTCACACAAATGCTTTTTGCTAAATGAGAAACCATAAAAACCTCTTATCTTCTCTTTTAGGCAAATATTTGTCACTCTGTCTTCTTCTTCTTCTTCTTCGTTCACTTATTGCTCTGTCTTATTTGTCAGCGCATCCACCCTCTATAATGTTTCTAACCTCTTGCTCCAATATATTCACATAAACACACAGAGTTGCCTATCTTCTCATTCTAACTTTAACATTCTTTATGTAAATTTTCTAATGTCATTACGAGATTTAAGATGATGTTCAGGTATTTGAACCAGATTCCTTTCTTTATGTAGCTGTATTATTTGATCAGAGGTAAAAAGAACACTGTTAAGTAGAAAATATTTTTCAATAAAAAAGGAAAAATATTGGAATATTGAGCCTTCACATATTGATACTTCTACAAGACACCCTTTGCCTTCTCATCAACACATGTCACCCAATGGATATTAAATCATATTCATAACTACAAGCTGTATTTCCATCATTTTTTCTTGAAGAAAGACATGAGTGATGTTTGCTTGCTTTTCTGTGGAGAGGTATTTTTCTTTGCACCCTGAAATGGAAATAATTATTTTTTTTAAACAAACAAGAAAAATTAAGGTTACAAAACAGCAATGAAGAAAGAAAATTTTTTAAGTAAAAACATTGAGAATCAAATAAATGTCTTCATTGCACTGCAACATGTGGCACTATGTGCGGGGAAAAATTGCTATGCTTGTTCTTAAAAAGATCCACTTTTTCTTCTGAAGTGAATGGATCTTTGCCATAATCTTCACTATCTTAATCTGCATCAAGATTGTCTGGAACACTTTTGAAGTTTCCGTACGTCTCAAGGAAGACTACAATAGACAACAGGATTCCACAGTGGGATACTCGACATGTGGCAAACAAATTATACCAACACTGCCCAAACCCCTTGGGTGAAAATGCAGTGATCCTATGAAAAAAAAAGCAGGAAGCTCTGCGCTCGGACCACTGTGCCCTCGTAGATAATGCCCCAAGACTTTTTATTTTCAAAATTGCTATGCATAGCAAGGGACAATAACAGGGAAATAATGTATAAGAGATTACGGATAGATACCCTCAATTATTTTTTAAAAAGTGACATTATAGTGGATTTCCCCTTAATCGACTATGGTCAATGAAAGCATTCAGAATTATGCAAGATTACAGTAAAGTCCACACAAACCAAATGTCATTTACGTCGATGGGTGTCTTGGCACTAGAGAAAAAAATTAGGCAGTAAACGAAAAGAATTAGACCCTTTTTTTTTCTCTCTCTAAATGATAGTTAAGATTTTTCATTCAACACTTTGACATAATTATTAGGCCCATGAAAGAAATAATTTCTCTCTATCGATCCTCTAAAAGAATATAAAGGAAAGCAAAAGGATTTGACATACCGCTTTTCCTTTTGGTTCCGCTTTGGGTTTTGTGTTTTTATTGGCAGGTTTCCCCATAGTGTCTGAGGCACTTGCTTTTGCTGTGGCTGTTTCCTTGACTGGAGCTTCATCTTCATCATCAGTTTCACTTTCCCAAACTGTCTCTTTCTTTGTGACTTCAATGAGAAGAATGAATGGAAAAATTAGAAATAGTAGCAGTAATTTAGAACAGAAAGGTTTTCTTAGCATAAACTTTTACTAATGAAAGAAAAAAAGTAGTAATAGTAGCAGTAATTTAGAACAGAAAGGTTTACTATGTTAAACTTAACATTTTAAAGCTGACAATATAATAAAGTAATTTAGAACAAAAAGGCTTACTTTGCATAACTTTTACTATGTTATATTTGAAAGGTTAAAGTTGGTAGTATAATGAAGCCGTTTCATAAACTTTACATCTTTCTTACCATATTACTATTTTTGTTTGTATGCCTCTAACAGATGCATTACCCTAAGTGACTTTGAAACTATGTGGTGTTTTCTAATAAGAACCTCTTTTTACGTTTCACTTTATTCAAATTTAAATTTGATCCTAGTTTCAGCAACACACGTTTACTCAAAGATTCCAGTTTATGTTAAACTGTATCATGTACATAAAATTTTAAAAAGGACACTCATACAAAATTCTGATTTAAATTTTACCCATGAATCCTTCCTCATCTTGGTAATGCTTGGTGACAACTTTCTTTGTTCGCTTCCTCTTTTTATTATTAGGAGCTGATGTCTTTGGGGAGTCAGCAATGACCTCCTCCTCTTTCTGTTCTTCTTCCATCTTCTCTGGCTCTTCATCTTCCTTACCTTTGTCTGGGACTTCATTATCCTCTTCCATTTGTTCTACTTCTGAAAAAATTGAACTTCAAATATCAGCAACTAAACTGTCTCAAGGATGTTCCAAGACTTAAATCTCACAATTTTATGTGCTGCCACACAGGGTCGGAATGGGGAATATAACAGGATAACCATACGTCTCATCAAGTAAGATTTAAACATACATCAACCTGCGGCTGTATGACTAGAAGCTGCTCTACCAATAGAGTAACTTTTTTCCATTTATATAGAAAACGCAAGGAATCTAAAAAAGCTAAGTTTAAACAGCTATCTTCCTAATTTGATCTACCATCTGAATATATCATATTATATTTATAAGAAATTAAAGGCAAACTATTGTTAAATCAACTTAGTCAGTGAAGTAAAAAAAAAAATGAGTACCGTTAGAAATGTACATAAAGGAATAAAAGAACTACTTGAAAATCACCATCTTAACCAAATGCTTCCTGAGTTATTATATCTGGTATCTTGCCCTAACTCTAAAAATTAATATCATGATTACTTAGAGCTCTGGAATCTCTTACCTTCTTCTGGCTCCTCATTTTCACCTGCTTCAGCATCCTCCTCGTCACTGCTGTCAAAGAGATCAGTCCTAATTCTCCTTCTCCTCTTCTTGTCTGGTGCTTCATCATCTGGTTGGGTCAGGAATACACAATCCTTTCATGTGAAAAACCACTCTCTTCTCTTTTCAAGGCTAATTTCCGTAACCCCCTATTTGTTTAACAATAGATAAAAAATATTTTTAAAAAAAAAAGTTTCCATTTTTTTTTTAAATTTGAATCAGCACTTGTTTCACCTCCACTACTTATTATTAAATAAACAAATATTTTCAAGCCCATTTCATAAACGAAGCTTTATACACAGGCAATTTGCTCCATAACATCTCACCTAAAATGTCTCACTATATAAAATCAGTTGAACCAAATTCTTGATGATTGACAAAATTAAAAATACATTAGGCATCATTACTACAAACTAATTCGTACAACCTAACTAATTCAGAGATTTTCTAAATATTCAGCAAGTGACTACTACTGTGCTATTTATACTGTCTTTGGAAATATATTTCATATCTGACTAATATCTCAGCTCTCGGGACCCTATTACTGACCTGAATCAACAGTTTGATTCTTTTTCCGTTTTGGTTCTTGTCTGAAATAAAAGTCAAAGATATGTCATATTGCTTTCATGGTAACAGCATAAATACACCATACCTACCAATAAATCTATGGCTAAGAGATAAATCCACTGTAAATTAATTAGATTTTTTAACACGGATTTATTTTGGAAGATTTCAGAGAAGAGTGGTTTAAGAATTGAATGATGCAATATATATCTTTTTTATTTCACACAGTTCAGGGTAAAAAATTAAGTTATCATTATCTTTGTTCAGGTTACTTGATATACTAAGATAAGTTAGATTCTTTCAGTGTCTGAGTATAAAGCGAGTTATAATAAATAAATATACACTACTAAAAATGTTAAGCTATAAATTGATTGTTACAGAATAAGAACAAAAAGGTAAAAGACAACATATTAATTATGAAAACAAAGTTTTTCATATAATTTTTTTAATGATTTACACATGACAAAATTCTATCAATCAAAAAAGGGCAGGACTTTAAATCAAGCAAATTGCTCTGTCTGCATTTCCTTACTTTTGTTTCTCCCTAGCTTTCAATTCAGACGCCTCACTCTTTGCATCTTTTTTCTTGGAATCTTTGACTGGCACGTCTTTTTTCTGCTTTGGTGGGGAATCCCCTTTCTTTTCAAAGAAAGCCATCACACCACCTTTTTTCTCCGCAGCTTTTGACTGTAAAACAACAAATGGCAATCTTTTAGTTGAATGCAAGGATAGAACTCAATAAATTTAACCATCCATTGAACAAAAATTGAAAAAAAAAAGAAAAAAAAGGAAATAATTTTTTTTAGCGGCAAAGTTATTCCATATCAAGTCCACATTCTTAAAACTAAAATTACTAGGCCAAATGAAAGGTTTTAGATAGTAAAACTTTGCTGCCTGAATAAAAAAAAAGGATTGTGTTAAGTATTAATATCATCGGACTCTTTTTCATGTTTAAATGATTTTATAACTTTTATAAAAAAAATAATTATGTACATATATATTCAGTTTAATTCACTATATCTTTTTTTTTAATCTTAACTAAAAACCTTTGATGCAGTGTCTGTTTTCTGCGCTGTTTTTGATGGTTCATCTCCACTGCTCTCCTTCTTACTGGCCAATGCAAACATGCTGGCGATGCTTCCTTTTGGCTCAGCTTTTTTCGCCGCAGGCTTTGCCTTAGAGCCAGCTGATTCAGGGCCTCTTGCAGTTTGCTTTTCCTTTGATGTTTCCTTAGCCTTTGAATAATAAAATAGAGTACAGATTTGTTCAATATATTTACAACACTCTGTCTTGTATGACTGGGCAGATCAATTTTACTCCTTTCCCTTCTAACGCATATTCCATTTTTTTTCTTTTTCTAAATTGAAACGAGCACTTATATCTCTGTTTGTTTTTTTTTATATTTTTCTAACATCCTATTAAGATAAATTTTAACACTGAAAATGAACGCCAAGAACAACATTTTGGAGTTGAGCCATTGATCGATAACATTGATGTTGCTGACGAACCCAATCTCAATAGTACTATAATAAGTAGAAAGAAAGGAAAATTATCGCCTATCGATATAGTAATTAAGTTGTTCTTACATTTTCTTTCATGCAAAGCGTTCAAAGGTACTTTCTTAATTTTTCTCTAATTTCGGTTGTGTGATTGAGAGAAAACCGTAGCCGTACGTCAAAGACAATGTACATTTTATTTTCTTCTGAAAAAACAGAGGAGTTGCCCGGAGGGTCCTATTTCAAACAAAATTTTTTATTGACAAACCTATCGGCACATTTAGGGTAAGTAATACACCAATGCGCACGAGTCAGCTAGCAGCTCTGGGAAAAAGTGTACTGCCATCGAGTATCTAAAAAACTTTGATCTAAAAAATATAGACAATGCTGAATATTGGTACAAGTAGGCAGGTCTGCAATTAAGAGTTCTGCTTCTATTCAGCCACAAATAAATGAAAAAGATGCTTCAGGCATTTAATGTTGAATGGCATACACAATCATGTGAAACCACATTATCAAACTTAACCTCTTCTTGTTAATCTAGTTCTTCTTTTTAAAAGACTACAGATAATATTTTTCTTTAACTCAACCATCTTGAGTAAAGCTTTGATGAATTACCTCTGCCTTGACAACATCTTGCTCAGTAGCTTTGGGTGCAACGTTGACACTTTTCAGAGAAACCCATGGGCATTTTATACTGCTGAATCTTTGAACAAAAACAAAAAAACAAGAGGCATGTGAACTAAGGTTTTTGCAGAGCAGTACACTAATCTTCAACTATTAATGTACCAGAGATTTCAAGAAAATACATCTGTTATGAGAAAACATGGTATGAATTTTTCTTACACAACCAGTTTTGCAAAATGAGAACAAATTGGTGGCGAAAAAATGCAAATGAAGGGAAAATAAAAAAGGTTTTGATTGAATGATAAAATATCAAGTCTGTCCTATAGTATGGATGTGAGACATAAATGATTCATATAAGCAAGTGTCTTAGAAAGAAAAGTTTTGACACCACAATGAATACATCTGATTAGAGTCCTCAGAAAAAAAAGAGATCAAGAGGCAGGCCATGTGGGCCTTGGAGAAGGGTCGTTGTTGGGTTGGTTTAACGTCCAACAGCAGCACTATATAGGCTATATTGTGGATGGGTCCCAAGACGAACGTCTGATAATATTATGTGCTGCCACACACGAGACAGGGCGGGGATACCATGACTCCTATCTCAGCCGGTCACATTATACTGACACCGACCCAACCAGTAGGGAACGCAACAGCCAGGGTTTTCGAACTCGGGACCTTTTGCGCCGGAAGCTGATGTTCTACCCCTGGAGAAGGGTCAGAGACATGGATGTGGACAGAGGTCAAAAGACATGCCCGCAAGTAAAAGGGTCCCAAAGCAGGGAAGTATAGAAAGGGTTTATGGCTTGTTTTCTGAGCCAGGGTGAGAGAGGCAATGATGATGATATATGTGGGCATTTCATAAATCGATCACTACGAGGAAATGTTATTTTATTATGTTGTATCTTTTTTCAATACTTTTGTGCTTTTGTGAATTAATTCAAAACTGAAAGAGGCATGATATTAAAGAGATCAATAAGCCAAATTCTACACCTTCTGTTTGGGGTCCTTAACTTCCAGTAAACAAGTTAATTTAAAACAAAGATCTTCATATAGGCAAGTTAACATTAGGGAAAAAAAAGCAAACAAAACAGCTCATACAAGATTAAAAATACTCTGAGAAGAAAAAAAAAATGAGAGTTCAAACTCTTCAAATTATCTAATATATCAAGTCTTATACTAGCATTTCAAACCCTTTATGTTCTTACTTGTTGCATTTATTCAGATTGTCTTTAATAACCTCATAGTCTGTCATGTATAAAGGTGTGTAGTCCTGAAACAAAAGAACAAATGTTAACACTTTAGCAACAATTATAATTTTTGCATTGCAGAATCCTTTAGCGGTGACACTTAAGGCTATTCCACATTATTTTAGCTAAAAAGCAGCTGCCTATGGGACACCACAAAATAAGACATTTTGCAACAATGAACATTTATACATTTTGATAAGTTGATACCACTCAAAGGACCAAAACCTAAGATTTAAAGTGGTGAAAAAAGTTTTAAAATATTTAATTTTGGAAAAGTTGTGGATATTTCAAGTGAGGGTTTTTGAAAATTACAAGAAAAACGCAGCTAAAGTTTGGTAGTATACAATTGTAAAGATTGCTTAGCAACGACCGTTTTTATTTATAAACTATTACTGGTTTTTTTTTCACAGGATAAAGTGTTGTATTGTTATTTTCTTTTAGTTTAAACCTATATTGGGCGATATTTTTCACAAATATAATAAATTTGTACCGATAACCCTTACTAAAGCATGGCAACGAGCAAACATTTTTAAGTTCAACTCGGTTGGTTCTATGATCTTCTTTATGGTCTCAACCTTTAAGGCGCCAGATATCTCTAGCATTAATGCTCTGGATCGACAAGTAGGAGATTAAAGGTTCGATCCTCAGCTAATATAATTTCCATTTATGTATGGTAGAACTTTCAATTGGGGCTACAAGGGTTCTAAACGCAAAACCCTTTCAGTCAAGAAACACACTGGAGGAATGTTGTTCCATGTAAAAAAGGATTTGAACTGAAGTATACCACACCCACAGCTATTTAAAATTAAATCAGTTTAATTGTGATCACCTGCAGGAAAGAAACTTACAAAGTAATAACTGGCTTTTCCTTAATTCCTCCCACAATATTAATAATCAACGATTATTAAAAAGCAGAAACAAACAAGATAGTGAAATCAACCAACTTCTAAGCGCACCAACTTTCAGCACAATAGAAATAAATAGTTTTATGAATTTATAACTAGAAACAATGAAACAAATATTGGTGATAACAGCACAACACTCATAGCATCAGTTAACCAGGTGAACAGTACTGCCACACCCTATTTTTTCACACCCAGTCACCCGAGTCAGATCCAGACATGTCATCTGGTTATGGGTCGGCCTTCAAAACACTGCATGGGTTAAAACCGGGTCATGTACATCTAATTTTCAGATGGGCGATATAAACATATTTGACACAATATAACAAATTTGATGTGCCCCTTTTGTTTTACAAGTAGTACACATGCTTCACTTTCATATTTTGGAAAAAAAAAGTTTTCCGATAATTTTGACCCCCCATCACCAGTAGAAAAATTGAATTTTCTCGATTGGAAAATTTAAAAACAATTTTGTGAGCATTTTTAATCACCAGTAGAAAAATTGAATTTTCTCGATTGGAAAATTTAAAAACAAAGCATTTTTAAAGTGAAATCTTAATGAAAAATACCTAACCTTAAGTTTAGCTTTTTGCACACTGAAAATGTGGCAACTTGTTACAGCAGATAAAGATCTCTTAACCACATCCAATTCAGACTCTGGAAGCACTGCACATTTGTGCATCTGAGACAGATAGAGAAAAATATACAACTTACAAGTTCATCAATGCTCTCTAAAAACATACCTTTTTTTTTTTCAACACAAAAAAGTGCAATAATGTTTGATCACTTTGAAGTTAGAATATAGGGTCTTTTTTCTTTCTCATAAATTTGTTAAGCTTGAAATGTTTATACACATAGTTAATATTATAAACAAGAATGGCTATCTTACTAATAAATCAACTTTGTAAATCTCTACAATTTATAACACTGATAATGTTAAATTATCAATAGAAATAAAATTCAAACCAAATGTCCATCCTTTGACTTCCCAAGCCCAGCTACAAAATATGTCACATTGATATCATCATTGCCACCCTTGTTCCGTTGATGATCCACAAAAACATGTAGAGCCCTGGAAAAAGTTATATCTATAATGAATATTGCACTGTAAAACATATATATGTATGCTGAAGGGCAGGAAAAATCAGTTTGAACAAGGTCAAGTTATACTTTAAAACAATAAAATAATTTTGATTTTGTAATAAACTTGCATAATAACCATAGCTTACATTTCAGAGTGAGACTATGGGCATGTTACAAGGGGAAAAGCTCATGCAAAATAATACACTGTATCATTGCATTTCTATTCACTTCAAGATCACTATATGGGTAAGCTGTGTGTAAATTTATGACTAATATATATAGTATAATGCATCATATAGATTTACCTTTTTGCCTCATTTATATTGATGCTGTGTGTTAGACTCAACCACTTGCAGGTGACCTGTAGGGTAAAAAAAAAAACAATTGGAATTAAAAGTGCTAAAAAATGTCAGCCCATTGAGACTTTAGAAGTCAGTTCATGCTAAAATAATGGGCGCTACCACTTTGTATTTTCTCTCAGAACATTGAGATTAAAGAATGAAATACTTTTGACTGTTAACAGTGATATGGTTTTAAAGATTCATTAGAGTGTTGCAAAGTGCCAGGAAAATAAAGTCTCTGAATAGATTAATACCAACAGAAAGCCAGATAAATATATCTAGTTTCTGAAAAGTTTGTTGGGTTTCTTTTTTTAAATTTGATTAATAGGTGTAGTAGTGTGGTTTTGTCAAAAGGGTTTGAAGACCAAGTTAACAAAAGTCAATCTCCAGAGGAATTGAAAAACATTAACTTGTAACTCTTGTAAAAAAAAAAAAAAAAGTGCCCTCTTAACAAGACTGCATAAAAAAAAAAAATTAGTAAGGACCCTTGCCCCCTTATAAAAAAAAACAGGAGAAGCTCGGATTTTTTTCTAATTTTAAGTCAACAAGTGTAGTGTCCCCTGAAAGCAATGCCAGCTAGTATGACACACAGTATTTGCAGTCATGTCATGATATGATTACAATTTTAATAGAATCAGTGAACACTAAAAATTAAACTTATTTTAAGTCCCATATCTCACATTAGATATATACAAGTGCTTGACGACTCATGAATGCCACCAACAAACTTGTGTGCTCATAAATATTGTCTAAAATTGACTAAATGCAACTCGTTGCTCGCTGGTTTCCCAAAATATCAACTTAACCAAATTCAACAAATTATTAACAATCACAATGCGTCAAGACTGATAAAAAAAAGTTTCAAGAAGAAATTTAATAACCACAATTCTAAAAGAATGCCAGTGTATGCTAAAATAAATTATAAAACCTCTCTCTCTTAAATGAAAACAACAGACACGAAACTTGCCAGAATTTTGACAATCTCATGATGAAATATCAAAACAAAAGGCCTTCAAATTGGCTGACAAATTCGTCTGCATCACAGTGCAACAGTAAAGGACTATTTAAAATTAAGTTACAAGTTGTAAGGCTAATTTGCCAATGAGACACAACATAGAATTACATTGCCCAGGGATGCAAGAATGTGACATGCAATGAATATTAACACTTAAATTTTGTCATCAAAAGCCTTCCCTTGTAAATTGATCAAAGCAAGGCGCGCTAGAGGGCTGCATTTTGAGACCAAATGAATTTATAACTAAAACAATACCTGGATATCTAGGCCTATATATCATTTATAATATTATGCTACAGGTCCCAAAATATATATATATATATATATATATTGTGCATGTATACATACATATATACGTCAACCATTAACTGACTAAGGACAGAAAAGACAAAAAATTCCTAAAGACAAAAACAGCAGATTCTACATGTAGATTTAAGCCTAGTACGTATTGACTCCTGGAGCTCTTTTACTTATCAGATCTAGGCTTAGATCTAGATCTAGTTCTCTATGCTCCTGACCACAGTTGTCATAAGAACTATAGATAAAAGTACATTTCATTGAACTCACGACTTTATTATCATCGTTTACATATTCTTCAATGTTTTCTTGAAGCAAAGCTGTGTCTGTATCAGAAGTCATTTTCAGTTAATTTATTTAGTTAGACTAGTGATTTTCAGCTGAACTATGAAGTAAAAAAGTAGGCTATGAAGTCTGATAAAGTTAGTCTTCTCGGAAGACATTTCACTTTCGATTTTGTTCGCGCTATGTCAATGAAAAAACTAGAATCACGATAGGAAAAGCAAGAGCAATTTGTGATTTTTTAAGCTGGTTTTCTTTATTGTGAATTTTAATTTATGGTTGAAAATATTTTGGATTCCTTATCAAATCTAGTTGAAATATGATGATCGATAAAAACTAATTTTGCACCCCGGTATAAGCATTACAGTTTTTTTTCTATGCCACCATGATATAATTATGCTTTTTGTTTCCTTCTCTTGAATCATGTTTTTGTGAAATCCATGAAAACATGTATGGCTGCTATGGAAAGCGAAAGGAATTCCAAAACGTAAACAGTCTAAACACTTGGGTACTGGATGGCTTGATAAGAACCACAGAGATCTTCTTTATAGTATTAAAATCTAGATCTATATCGTGTGTACCATTGGCAGAATACGTTGAGAATCACTCGATCTCCACCTAGATCTATAACTAGGTGAAATTTCTGAGAACTGGTACAAGATGTCAGCAGATCCAGGTGTTATTGGAACAAATGATGATGCATCATCATGTAAAAGATTTGCTGTTGACAAAGGATATTGGTCAGATCCTTACATTTCGCTCTTTATGCAGAAACTGCCATCAAGAAAAGCACCTGAGATTAGCCGAGGTTACTATGCACGTGTGACGTCGATACAAATCATCATTGAAAAGTTTCTTCAGGTAAAGTCTTATTATTCTGCTTTCCACCAAAAGTGTAAAATCTGGATCCTTCATTTAATCTATCATGTTAGAATTGAGTTTAAAATGTTTTATAAACAGGAAACATCAATTGTACATGGTGATTTGATGGGGGGGGGGCGTTAGGGTGGAACTTTAACACCTTCTGACGCAGGAGGTCCGCCGTTCGAGTCCTGGCGATTTCGCCCCTTACTGACTGGGTTGATGTCACTTGTCAGTTTAATGTGACTGGCTAAGACAGGAGTCATGGTATTCCCACTCTGATTTGTGTGTGGCAGTATGTAAAATTGTCAGAGGCCAGTGTTCGGACCTGTCCACAATAAAGACTATATAGTGCTGATGTTGGATATTAATGTAAAAACCAACTCACCTCAAATCTGGCAATATCTGCTGATAAAAAACTAAGGCAGTCTTCCTACAAGTAATTAAGTATGATCTAGTTAAGATTTATAATAAATAACTTTTAACAAGAAAACTTTATAAATCTTTCTTCATGAATACCTTTTATTTATAAAAATGTTGAGATTGTTAACATGCCATATGTTTTGCTTACACTTTGCATGCCCCCGTTATCAATACTGTTCTTCAGTTCTCATGGTTCTCTCGTTTCCTCCTTAGATGACCCAAAACAACTGCCAAATTGTCAGTTTTGGGGCTGGCTTTGACACCTTGTATTGGCGCCTCTTTGACAAAGGTCTTACCCCTAAAAAATTTGTTGAAGTTGATTTTGAACAAGTCACTACAAGAAAATGCCATTTTATCAAATCAAAAAAGCAGCTTCTGGATGCTCTTACTTGTGAAGGTAAAACAGCATTAAAATTTTATGAACCTTTTAAAGATGGTTTAAAATATAATACATTTATAAGTAATGTGGAACTCTCTGGTTTTGCAATTGTATTTGTGGATTTTTTTTACCATTGTCTCGTATAAAGCCTTTTTAACATTTTAAAGTAATAATACATTTTATTTTTACTTTCAATGTGGTGACTCTCTTTTAGTCTAAATTTAGGCTGATTAGCTTTTGATGGATCTCTTTTAATTCACATAAGAAGCGATTTCCAAAGCAGGCAGTTGTGAATTTTACACCACTGTACTACTAATTAGGTTTTCATTTTATTCTTAAAATGCAGTCTGGGCTAATGAAGCTGAAATGTTCATGAAATGCACTACCAATTTCTCATTAAATTCACATAACCCTAATAATGTTACAGCCCTGATCTTAAACTGGGCAAACATCCTTCTACCTATACATAATATAATACTTTTTTTATATAGTTATTTCACCTTTTTTCCAGAGACAGACATCATGATCAGCAAGAATGAGCTGCACTCTGCAAAGTATCACTTAGTTTGTGCTAATATAGCAAATACTGCGCAACTAGAGAGCAAGCTGACAGCCTCTGGCATTGATAGATCCCTCCCGACACTGTTCCTGTCAGAATGTGTTCTTGTGTATGTTGATGTGGAAGGTTCAAATAAATTGCTAAAATGGATCTCAGACAATTTTCCTACTGCACTTTTTCTAAACTATGAACAAGTAAGTGTTTGTCTTTATTACCCTGCGATTATTTCTTCTATTTCATCATTTAATATTACATATTAACACCTACCAATTTTGAAAGATGCATACTGGTATTACAATGTATAAATTAATGAATATTATTTTGTTATTAATGTAAAAGGTCTTATTGAATATTATTTTGTTATTAATATACAAGGTCAAGCATTTGAACATGTTTTATATCATCTAAAAAAAAAAAATCTTTAGTCTGTGATTTCAGTAATACCAGCTAATTTTTTGCAATATTTGACTCAATGTTATCCTTTCTTACATTCACAGCTATTGGTTTGTTCCGTATAATTCATTTATCAAGATTTCTATCTTCATGTTTCAGAACATCAGTTTCATTTTGCTTGCTCCTATTTTTATATACGCAAACAATTTCAAACAGTAAAATAATGAATGCTATTTAATGGGTGTTACTTTCTTTTCCTTTTCTGTGTAGATGTAATTTATTGATAATAAAAAAAAGTATTTCTTACCTTGAAGATAATAACTATTACAAATAAATTTAAAATAGATTTTGTTATTTCTAGTATGTACTTGAAGCATACGACAAAACAAAACTGTTTCAGATTAACATGACTGATGCATTTGGACAAGTGATGATTGAAAATCTCAAAGCTCGTGATTGTGTTCTGAGTGGTGCAGCAGCATGTGCTAATGTGAACACGCAAATGGACAGGTAAATCAACTTACAGGTGTTTATACCCTGTGCAAATAAACATTTAAACATTGTTGGGGTTGAAGATTCAGTTATAACAGTCTTTCTCTTTTTGAAATTCAAGATATGCATACGATTTTAACCATAAATGCTAGGCTCAACAATTTATTTAATAGATTGTTCATACAACTGTTTAAGTAGAGAGTAATCTTTGTGTTCATATTTTTGTTTGGGAAATTATTTCTCTTTATAATTCACCATAGACATACAAATTGTCAAAGGCTTATCAAATAAATTAAGTGCCATAAGATGTTTAAGTGGAACAAATTTCAGTTACCTGAAAAAAAAAAAAAAAGCACATCATTTCTCATGGCAAGATTCAAGGCCTATTTCTTGTGTGCCAAGTATTTAATGGGTATTTTTGAAAATTTAAAAATTAGAAAACATTATATGTCTATTATAATTTTAAAATTAGAAAATGTTATATGTCTATTATTTTGAAATGGAAGAAGTGCACATCACGGCAAAGATGTGCTAACACAGAAAAGATGGAAGCATTCATGGGAGGGATAGTTTAATAATTACTCCCCTTTTGTTTTGTGACCTTGGATGGATTGGTGAATAGAGTTTATAAGTCTTTGCAATATGAAAAGTTGGTTACTCCTTTTCTAGGTTTCTCAACAATGGATGGAGTGGAGCAGACTGTCTAGATATGTCAACAGTGTACAAATGCCTACCTCAATCAGATTTGCAAAGGTACATGGATGTGTTCGTGTGTAACTAAAATTGTCATTTTTTTTTAATACTGTTGCCTTTAAGGTTGATAATAAAAGGAAAGACTTTTATAAATTATCCAAACTCACTTTTACCTATCCTATTTCACATATATGTAGAGCAATCAGGATCAGGATCTTAAAACGCTTGATTCCCCAAGCTGTCAATTCAGTGGCAGTCTTCTTCTTCTCAAATTTAATTTGACTGAAACTGTTTTTGAATATCCTTGTAACTAGAAAAATGTGCTCCAAAATACTATATTTGTGACTAATGGTAATAGAATAACACTTGATTTTTTTTTGTGTGTCACAAAAGTAGAAAGAAAAATTTTATAGAACCTTTTATTTGCTATATGTCAATGACTATGTTCTTTTTAATGCCCGGTTACAATTGCAAGTTTTTAATATATTGAGGATCCCTCAGAATATATTTAAGAAAAAACAAGAGCCTTGGGGTAAGGACTCGAGGTCTTGCAGTGTGCTTACTTCTTGGATGTTTTGCTTTATTGTTGTTGATTTTTTTTTTACATTCTGGTGTGTAGTATCAAACTTTTTTTTACAAATTAATATTCAGTCATACCATCTTGATGTTTACAATTTCTAATAATGATAATGAAAATGAGATTTACCAAAAGTTATATAAATTATATACAAGTGTTTTGTTTATATCCATCCCAACTAGAATTGAGCGAATTGAGATGCTAGATGAAAGAGAACTTTTAGACCAGCTGCTCTATCACTACTGCTTGGCGTGGGCTTACAAGGATACTGCTGACCTTGGACTGCACACTA
The DNA here is from genome assembly GCA_003991915.1 of Elysia chlorotica. Taxonomy (NCBI): domain Eukaryota; kingdom Metazoa; phylum Mollusca; class Gastropoda; family Plakobranchidae; genus Elysia; species Elysia chlorotica. Next base: position 905,940 of record RQTK01000024.1, on the reverse strand, counting down.
TCAGTATCTCCTGATGCAGCATTCCCTGGCCTTACCTCAAGTGGAAAGCTCACATCAAATGGCATGGACAACATTTGTCATACTTCCATCTGCTTTAAAAAGCAACCAAAGATGGATGAAGTGCTCAATAGCTTGAAAGAAAAGAAAAATTGACTGTTTAAAATTCATTTTATGTTCAAGCAATTGACATTTACTCTGTGCTCGTACTACAGTACTGGAAAAGGATAACCAGGTAGCTTTTTTAGACCCCCATGAAAGCTGCATAATATCTTGCTTTAAAACAGAGAAAAACAGAACATGGATGCCTCAAATTCCATGGAGGATCAATATGTATTGGAGGAAGTTATATGTGAGCTGTCAAAGACGGTATACTGAAGCCATAGCATTTATCATAAATGCAATTGAAATGGCTGAAAATTTATGATAATATACTAGTATCACTTTATAAATTATATTAACTATTTCTATTTTAAACATATTTCAAAACAATGTTACATGAATAGTATTAGATGATATGCTGGAGAAAAGGAATGTCTATGGTCCATCAGAAATAATACAAAATTTAGAAGATTAGATTGGGCTCTTTCTAACTTGATGGCAATATGCATTTTCTATCTTATCACTATATTATATGCAAGTGCTGATAGTTGATTTAGGATTTCCTGCCTTATGGGGAAAAAATGTATATGCGCCCTTTTCACGGCGGCGAAAATGCACTGATTCCGTTCATTCTATTTTTTAGCAATAAATAAGTTCTCATAAGGGATCACTAGGTGGTTAATGACTTTCTATTTTCAATGTTAGTACCGGCAGATTGCCTCTGCAAATTTTTCTGGTTAACTTGTTGAAACTCAACATTTTGTTTTATCTCGCAGTTTAAATCATGCATATTTAATCATTGTTATAATATAGATATTTCTCTAAATGTATACATTTCGGAGGAACCAAATTTTATATGAATAGGTGCATCTAGTCTTATGCTATAACGACTTAAATAGTTCATGAAAACCTGAATTTATTATCATGAGTTTTATTTTTATGTAAAGTTTTAATGTAATTTGGGACTTTAGAGAAATTTAATTTTTGCTTTACCAGAATTGTATATTGTTCTAGTTTACAAAAATATACATTTTGTGCTGCACCTTGATTGCTAAATAGTGGTGTTCTATTTTGCTGTAAGCATGCTATGAGGTTTGTAAATTTGATTGATATTTTACATGAAACAAATAAGGAAAAATGATGCATTGACACACATTTCTTCAATATTTTATTTAATATATTAGTAAATGGTTATTATCCATTGTCCAAATATTGGAAAATGAAAAAGAAGAACAAGAACAAGAAAAAGAAATCAAAGAAATGAAAGAAGACTAAACACAATAGAAGAAGATTAAGAACTAGTAGACAAAATAGAAAATATAATAGAATGAAAGAAGAAGAACATCAGCAATAGAAACAAGAAGAAGAAATGAAAGAATTCAACAACAAAAAAATAGGAGAAAAGAAAGAATTAATATACAAGGAGGAGAAGCATGTGCTACACTGCTCTAACATAAATATATCGATGATGTCCATGGGTAACCCACGGATGAATAAAATCCTCAAAGCAGACCAGTTATACATGACGGGCCACAAGGAGAAAATACTGAGAGTATGAGCGAGTTGTCATGTTTATGACCCCTTTATCAAGCGAACCCCAAAAAAATTCCTGACCAAAGACAGTGCCTGCCTGCCCACCCGTGGTGAGCTGTCACTAGTGTCAGATAAGAGTGCAAGATTTGTGGGTTTAGAGCTCGCTGCTCAGAAACTAAAGGGAACATGATTTGTCACTGTGTTCTGAAGTAGGCATATGCGTTGTTTGTTTGTTTTTTACGATTAGACTGCAGTGATACTCACTACAGATATTCCACCTTTATACTTGTGTGTCACAAATTGCCATTTTACATTGAATGGGAGGGGTGAAGTGGCTCAATACTATTACGTGAACCAAATAGCTATTTATCAGGAAGTCCTTGATTCTGCCCTCAATTGGACCGCCTTGTTCCTTACTGTTTGGGTCGGTGTCAGTATTATCAACGGGCTGAGACGGAATTTCTGGCACCTCTGTTTCTACATGGCCGCATGTAATATGAACACACTTCCTCCCAATATACTAGTCGCATACGTTGGACGTTAAGAAAACCAAACATTGAACTTTTAAAAAGTGGTATTGTTTATTTCAGTTTGCTAGTAGGTGAGGTTTTTTTTCTCCAATACCAAGTTCTTATAGCTATTTTAGCTCCTTGTTTCTTTCAAAGCAACTATGTGAGCTTCAGCCTAACTTGGTATAATGCACAGATTGTGAAGGTATGGAATGATCAACCAATGTGATTTTGCTCTTGCACTCCCATATTTTGAGAATTTATTGGTAGGCCACTAATTTGAAAGCCATGATGGGATGGGGCAAAATTGTTTGTTGGATTATGTCCTCTACTCCTTGTGTTGGTATCAGCTTAAAATTAATGTGGCAGAGAAAGGAGCCTTGGTATCCCTGCACTGTCTTTTTAGTATAAAGCAGCCTGTAAAATTGTGAGATGTTTTGTTAGTCTTGGGACTATCGTAGCCTAGCTGCTGATGTTCAACGTTTAGAAGCCAACTGACAAATCATTTATCATGAATATTGTCCACTCTAGTACAAGTGTTGTGGCAAGAAAATCAAAATTGTGAACCATCTGGTGTATCTAATAACGTACAAGCCTCGTTATTTTGTTTCTTCTTCTGTTGCAACTTGTATTTATGTATAGATCTATGTATTTGGAGACAAATGTTTGACGAATCAGTATTATAACTTAATACATGTACAAGTTTAGAGGAATTTAAATTATGAAATACATGATTTTAAGAGATCACTTTCCGCTTTAATGATGGATAATGAAGCTTCACAAGTTCGTGAATCGGTATTTCATCCAACTATCTCATTTCATCATTGTAACTAAGTCCCAACTATTTTTTGATAATAATAATGGATAAGGCTTAAAAATATCTTTGATCGCCAATAAATATATGTATGATTCTCAAACTTACATCTCGTGCAGTGGAGAGTGGTATGCTTTTCACCAGAATTTGGGTTGTTTTTTCCTTAACTACCAAACTAAAATGCTTTTTTATCAGCCACTTTTCTTCGAAATATTTTTTTTTTTTTTGCTGCAGGTAATTTTATACGTACATTCTCCCAATCCCCATCGCTTCTGACTCAATCTGAGTAAACTTTGCTGTTGATCCGTACTAAAAAAAAAAAAAAGGTTTAACATGCCTACCAATCCGCTGTAATTTTATGAAACACTGTTGTTCTGTTTTTCTCCTGAATTTTTTTTGTGATTTTTCAAACATCCCTAAATTGCTTCATTATAGATAACCGTCATAAACCGATTTATTGGGCCATCTTGGTTCATTTGCTGAACAGTACAACCTATTAACACACGATTTTGAGTTATTACTGTCCAATAGACAAAATAATGATAAAGAGTAAACTAATCTAGGTAAAAAAAATACATTTATGTCAACGTGCACTTGAATGGCAGATACTCTCCTTTTATTACTCTCCCTCTATTGTTGGTTTTACTGACCCAACTTTTCATGATATCAGAATTCAGCCAGAACACATTTATAGTTCTCATTATGTGCACAGTGTTCTGACTCAAACCATGTTGCATGTACTTGAATTGAATTTGAAATGCGACTCTAATCTAGTAGTAACAATCTACTTGTTTTTTTTTATTAATTTACTTTGTAATTTCTTGAGATGAATCATTTCATGATTGAAGACAAATAGTTTTAAATGAATAAAAAATTATAGCAAACCTAAAACTTTAAAGTGATTTTATTCTTGTGGAAACATGAAGAAATTTATGAGTTCAAGAGCTAAACACGAAACTGGGGCCCTGCTGCAACTTGCTCTATATTATCGATCTAACGTCTTTAAAGCTGGAGTCTATTTAGTGTATCGAAAAAAAAACTTTATTTGTCAAATTTAATGTTTGTTCCTATGTTTTGCAGTAGAAGACAAAATGAAGTTGGATCAATAAAAGATTTTGAACTATTGAATATGAATTTGGTTGTTGTTTTTTAAATTATAATCATCCTTTTTTTTTTAATACAATATCAATAACACAAGCAGAAAATTGTTGATTGTCAACATATGTTTACTATTGAAAAGTATTTTACATAAATTACATTCATAAAAATAAACCTTTGTACAAATAAAGCAAATTCAAATAAAAGTATTATGTAATGCAGACTTACACGACATCTTTATAGCCAAAGAAGTGTTGAAATTATGCAACCACCCCCTAATACATGTAGTTTATAATTTGTAAATAAATTTATCACAAATTTTCTTGATGGCATATACAGTGTAATTTTTTTTTTTTATAAATTCTATGGTTTAATGAATACACAAAATATCATGTCATGCTGCTTTCTTGGAGGTTCCTTCAAGCACTGTAGCTGATCCAGGCCTGTTTTTTGCATGGATCCCTGAGCACACAATGGACTCTTTCAAAGCAAACTTTTCACAACATTCATACAGGGCGTCGATGACAGCTTGACACTTCGATTCTTGAAAGTTGTTCACTGTTGATTGAGAGAAAAAATTTTTTCTGAATGATTCTAATTTCAACATGAATATAGGACAAAACAAACAAAAATTATAAATGAAACAGTTTGGTCAAGCCAAAGAAGAGCTTACACAATAAGTAAAATGTAAAATAAAAACACTTCACAAGTACTTTTAACCACTTTCCTGCGCAGAAACTGAAAAAGGCCTTCTTCTTCTGACTGCGCAGAGGCCGAAAGCAGTCTTTCTACATTTGGCTTCTTTTTTAAAGTGTTAAATATGCGGTTTACCTGAGAAAGCCATCAGTCAGTGAGAAAATGGCGACTAGACATATTTGCTTCGATTTTTAGAACAAAAAAACCTTTAAATCTCTGATTTTGACAAATCTGTCGGCTATACAACTTATAAGAAAGGATGAAAAAAGGCAAATTTTACCTGAGAAAGCCATCAGTCAGTGAGAAAATGGCGACTAGACATATTTGCTTTGATTTTTAGAACAAAAAAACGTTTAAATCTCAGATTTTGACAAAACTGTCGGCTATACAACTTACAAGAAAGGATGAAAAATGGCAAATTTTAACTGTCAATCTGACACCCCCAAAAAATTATAAGTGAGTAGTCATGTGAACTGAAACATAAATGTGATAATCCGGTTCTTACTTGTATATATACATGTATATCATAACAAGCTTTTATAATTATATTAAAAAAAACAGTTCATTGCCCTCTTTAATATATGAAATATTTTAGTTTATAATATTACAAACAATGGTGGGTGGATTTTCACTATAAAAAGTGGCCTTACACTGCAAACAGTCTTGTATAGCGCACGCCCACTTTTTACAAGGATCTTTTTTACCCATCGTCAACTTTTGTGAGGATCTGTAAGAATAACTTATATTGGAGGAATTCCAAGATTTAAATTGTGCTTTTCTTGTTTAAAACAAACTTAAAATTTAAACTAATTTTTAGATGTTGCAATTAAAATTAAAAGATCCATCTAGTGAAAAAAATTCACACGCTCTAATAATTCTAACTAAAAAATAATCCACATCTGATAAATCGTATCTAGCTTAAGAAGTAAGAGCACTTTAAAAAGTGGATCTTTTAAAATGGCTTCGAAAGGGATGAACAATGTTTTGAACTTAAAATGTAAAAAGGCACCCATCTACCCATTAAAAACTAACCATGGTGCAAATTATTTTGTATCAACACACTGTAAGAGTGCTTTATCTAACAATCAGTTCATAGAGTTTATGTTTTAAAACAGCAAGTCCATTTCTATGGGGCTTTAAGTTTAACTTCATCGTCATACCTCTAAAAAGAATTACAATGTAATTGTAGGCCTATCATGTAGAATAGTAGATATATTTCTAATTTCACTTTTAAAAAACTATTTATATATTCACATCTACAGAGATATAGTCAGAGCTAGCCTGGCCCTGTATGCTGCCTTTGGAAGTCTATTTCGAGACAGCTGGTAGGCCCAGATCTTGATCTACCTTCTGTTGGTATCCCCCAAAGCCAAGTGCCTAGATGTATATTACCCATACACGATTACTATACAATGTCCATTGTAACTATGATCTATCTAGATTTACCAAAAAAAGTCTACATACATGTAGATTTCTAGATCTATCTAGAATAATGAATCTAGATTCTAGCTCTAGACTAGTTCATTTGCATGTATATGTTCTAGAATTCAAATAAATCTCGATATCAATAGCTTGTTTCTCAGAAATTAAAAGATCTAAAGTCTAATAGGTTGGCATGAAATGTGTTTTTATCCATCATCATCAATAGTGACTGGGCTCAAAAGGACTCGATACAGTACGTTATGAACGATCCGCCGTTATGTGAAAGCTCTCTTGTATTAGAGAACACACACCATCACACTATTCGTGGTTGCCACACAGCATCTGTGGGTTGCCATCAGACATTGTAATAAATTACAATGTATGCCTGTTTAACCTAGCAGCTCTTCTTGACATTATCATTTTCATCATTAAATGTAGGCTTTGTGTTTTCAGCAGTTTATAAAAAATACAACCCCTTTGTCCATTGACTGTTTATTTTCTACAACGCTACAATCTTAAATTTAATTCTAAATCCTGTTCAGGTAAAACATGAAAGTTATCCTCTGTTACCACGCCTTCCGTCTGTGAAAATAACTAAAACCAAGTTTCGATCAGCTTTATGATTTGGATAAGGTATAAGAACATTAAGTTTGAAACTTAACATAAATAAATGGAAGCCACCCATGTCTAGGCTGGGGTCGAAAGCTACTGATGGAATGGAACAGCAAATATCGCGTGGAAAAATTTGTGATACCAAAGGCAGAGAAAGACAACGCATAAAATACACAGACTGACAGACAGTCTGAATGGCTACCCATAGAGGGTTCCCCAACAGTGAGTACTGAAACAGATATGAATGGAAAGCCATGATCGCCGATGGCTGCAACAGACTTGGCACTTGAAGAAAAAGGAGAAGAGGAAGAAGAAGAAGAAGAAGAAGAAGAAGAAGAAGAAGAAGAAGAAGAAGAAGAAGAAGAAGAAGAAGAAGAAGAAGAAGAAGAAGAAGAAGAAGAAGAAGAAGAAGAAGAAGAAGAAGAAGAAGAAGAAGAAGAAGAAGAAGAAGAAGAAGAAAAAAAGGAGGAGGAGGTGGTGGAGATTTATCGTGGCATAGGAGTGATCTGAAAAGAACAGTTTCTAAAAGCATACACAAATGCTGTTTGACTGAAACTCAGGCAAATCATTAATTCTTTCTTTATACTAAAAGCTTGCATGTTTCTCTTTGATGTCTAGGGAGTGAAAAAAAGATTACGGTAATGATGATTATCTGTAACCTACACACCCAGCTAACAACTAAAGAAATGAAAAGCACACACAGAAATCAAAACAAACACTAAATATTTTCCATAGATTCTTTCTCAACAAAGTGATCTAAGAAAGTAGAATGTTGCCTTTCTTTAAGTATGCGTGAACTTACAGAAAAAAAGAAAAGTTACGTAAGCCTAAAAATTCAACCTCCAAAACTTCCTACAACTGTACAAGAGGCAGTTCAGTTGTAGTGATTATTTAGAACTAGTAAAACATTTTAATAGTTAATTGTTATGTAGCCTATGCCTGAGATCGCCGTTTAGGATCCCCGCGACTTTAACCCAGAGAAGGATAGAGAAAGAGAAAGAGAGAGAGATAGAGCGAGAGAGAGAGAGAGAGAAAGTGAGATAGATAGACAGAAGTTTGTTATCAAGTAGACAAGGAGAGAGATCAGTCTGAGATTATTATAAGTGTCTGAGGTTCTAACACATAACTGAACACATTTTTTTAGCGCACGTAAAATTATAGAGCCGTAAATATCTTTTGAGAATTTTTTGAGGCAGTTCAGTTGTAGTGATTATTTAGAACTACATGTAGTAAAACATTTTAATTGTTAATTGTTATGTAACCTATGCCTGAGATCGCCGTTTAGGACCCCCGCGACGTTAACCCATAGAAGGATAGAGAGAGAGAGAGAGAGAGAGAGAGAAATGGAGAGAGAGAGAGAGAGAGAGAGATAGATAGAGAGAAGGAGAGAGATCAGTCTGAGATTATTGTAAGTGTCTGAGGTTCTAACACATAACTGAACACATTTTTTTAGCGCACGTAAAATTATAGAGCCGTAAATATCTTTTGAGAATTTTTGAATCACTAGACAGCAAAATAGTATCAATTGTATTAGGTAGTCGTACTACATGAAAAATGTGTTATTATTTCGTAACGTAATCCTTTTTCTTTTTCTTTTTTTTTTTTTTAAGATTGAACAAAAATGCCTAGAAATAAGAGTGTCAGGACAGTAAACAATCAAGGGTTTGAAACATAAGAAGAAGAGGGGAAAAGAAATCAAACAAACCAAAACAAACAAAAGAGCAGAAAACATAAACATGGAATGAGAAAGAAAACACGAACTCAGTAATTGAAATAAAAGAACATCCTAGAATTTAAACTTTGGTTTGTTTTCTGGTCCACCCCACTGAAAAATAAACCGGCCTTTTATTTATAAGATCAAAGGAATTTCAGCATCTCCACTCACAGTATTTGCACTGATCCTTTCTACAGCGTTATGGGTATTTTTTTAACATCTTAAAGTCGATGGTAAAAAGTATCATTATTTTTTATCAATCAAAATCATCTTAGTACAGGCGTCTTAGTAGAGGAAAAATTATAGTTTTGCAAAACCAAAAACACAAAACAGCGGTACAAAACAAATTACCCATTTTGATGAAGATGGTGATTTGTATGTGGAAAAGTCACAAAATACTGTCTTTGTTTCATTGTTAATGTTTCCACTCTTCTTTGACTCCAGTAGGGTTGGTATACTCTTTGATTTTATCGCCTTAATTTGAAATTCCATTTTCCTGTTCCAAACTCACTTCTGTACTATTTTTACTCCACGGTTCTTCATTACTTCTTTTAGCCGCATTTCAACAACCGCTCTGCGCCATAGTATCATCAAATACATATATGACTTTGGTACCATAACAAATTTAACACCAGCGGTGATTAAAAATTAAAATACGAGTAGCCACATCATTGCGTCATGCTAACATGATGGAGGTTGTGTAAGTGCCATTTTTTAAGTATTCTAAATATTGCAAAAAAATCTCTAACTAACATTTTTTTTTACGTTTGGTCACCAATACGTCTATTAACTCACAATACCGATTGGGAGAAAATTATTTGTATATATGAATGCAAATGGAATCTCAGGCATAAAGAACAGGATCTCGCGTAATTTAGAGAAAAATCAGACATATTGTTTGAGGCAGTTAAGATAAAAATTCCTTCCGGTAAACATTGGTGAGGTGCATGATCCCTTTCGTTAGGACTGGTTTTTCTAGATTAGTAAGATAAATTGTCTGAGTAAAAATTTTAAAAAGCAAACACAGCTTATTGCACGAAAAAAACTTTCCATTCCGTCTAATAAACACGTTGCCTGATTAATTTATTCAAATGGTTGGAACCTCTGTTCTTTATTTATAAACACCAACGCATCCTGCCTGCATGCTTTGCCTCATCTGTCTAAGATGTTCAGGAAAGTTTACTCAAAGATAAAGGCCAAGGCGCATTCAGGTCAGTCTTATACAAACAGTTTGAACAGGTAGATAAATTTGAACATTCCCAAAATAAGCTTGGTATTGTCTTACTGTTGATGTTTCACTTGTATGTTTCTCAAGTATGGTCGCACGAAAGGAAATGAAGCAATTTCGAATTTGTTTCCTCCTTATAAAGACTATAACGACTAGTAAATTGCTAGTTAATGTATGAACAAATTTATTACGTTTTCAAACATGACGTGCACTATTTCAAGAGCATAAAAATCCCCATCACTTGAAACTTAATGGGTTGCTATCTATTTTCGCGAGGCAGTAAAGATTTTGTTTTTTCTTTACATTTTATTTTTTATTCATGATTTTTGTTTTTTGTAGGCTGTTTTTTTTTTTGTTCGTGCGGAAATTCATATTCTTAAAATAATATTTTTTTACAAATATCTTTAAATAACTGTTGGAAGTATAGAAAGAGATGTACATGCAAATCTCATAAACTCTTCTGTGCTTTCTTTTTCCATTTTGAAGGTTCACTAAAATGTAAGGCTAACTAAGAAAATAAGCAGACGACTGGTGATTAGCTATCCGCTAATGAACGCATCTTTTTCTGCACTTGGACTAATGCACAACGTATTTTACTGTTGTAAGTTCTGGTCCTGAGAAAAAAAAGGAAAAGAAGCTGGGCTTTCTTAGTTTGTTTCCTTAAAACAATGTAATATCCAAGACTATTTTAGATCGGGGTGCAGATCTAGCTCAGAAGTAAAGAAGGTAGCATAAGCACACATTGTTAGTGGATACAACTCGTTAGATCATCGTATACAATGCATACCAAGTGTCTACTTACGGGAAAGAATGCAGATAATTATGGTGCACTATTATTTACATTGAATGAAGGCTTGAGGCTGGATGCGCCAGTTCAAAAACAATTTTTGGTAGGAAGATGTCAGGTACCGCAAAAAAGTATATAAACCTGCAATGGATGTCGCTGATGTGTGGTGGTTCGTAAAGTTGTTACGCAACAGTGATTGATATTAACACAATTTGATGATGGTGATTTAATAGATAGTAGTAGGTGGTCAGAGAGTTGAGATGCCCTGAAACTTCCGAAAATCATGGCAACAATTTGTGTAATTATATATTGTAAGGACTATTCGTTCTTTTTATATAAAAAATAAATTAGGCCATACATTTTTGAAGACAGCAATGACGATATTGTGAGCAGTCAAGGGCTTATGGAAAACAAGTGTTTTGGTAAGAAAATACTGAAGAAATAACACAACTCATTCTGCTGTGATGGTTTTAAAAATGTAAAGAGAAAATCATGGGGAAAATCACCCATTAAGACACGCATTTTTAGTTTGATCTTCACTCATGTACTTTCTTAGGCCTTCGTTTTTTGTTTTTGTTTTGTTTTTTCGTATTTTTTTGGTTTGTTTGTTTGTTGTTTTCTTTTTTGCTTCATTATGTTTTTTCTTGTGGGAGGGGGGTCTGGGGTGCTCGCTTTTAAATTACTACTACTAATATTCTATTAATAATATTAAATGTATGAATATAACCTTAATATAATGCCGACACTTTCGTTTTACGAAGAGTACAGCCACATATGATTTAACGTCAAAACGAAAGCTTGAAAGCTTCCGTGTATTAAATCTAAAGCTGTCTCTCAAGCTCTCTGTAGAGTCGATTTAACGCCACATAAACGCAGATTTCCGACATCTTACCCATGACATTCTGCCCTTGATGCGGAGCCAGAATCTCGTTAAGGAAAAATTTCCAGGTATTTGTCGGAAACCAGTTACATGAACCACTCGTAATCGAAACTTCACACCTCTCGTAATATGTTTTCTTTTATACATGCGCAGAATCTGATGTTTTCAAAAGATTCTTGGATGTGTGTCAAAATGATTTCACGGGTGACTGCAATAATAACATGGATGCTTTAAAGTTATTAGGTGGGCTGACCAAATTATACAATTTCATGTTAGACATCATGAATAACCTGTGACACAACGTAGAACAGGAAATATTGCACAGCTTTATAATTATACGTGTATCTCAGGTAAAGGTTCTAAAGGTTTCGTAGAATAAAGAGAATGGCAATAGCAGATCCTTTCCTTTTGTTTTTGTTTGTTTCATTTTGTTATTAAGTTTTGGTTTGTTTTGATTTTCTTTTTTTGTTTGCTTTTTGTTTTTGTTTGTTCGTATTTTTTGGTGGGTTTTTTCGTATTTCTTTGGTTTTTATTCATTTGTTTTGTTTTGGGTTTTTTTTATTGTTGTTTTGTTTTGTTTGTATTTTTGTTTTGTTTTTTGTTCTTTTGTTGTTGTTGTTGTTGTTGTTATTGTTGTTGTTGTTGTTGTTGTTGTTGTTGTTGTTGTTGTTGTTGTTGTTGTTGTTGTTGTTGTTGTTTTTTTTTTTTTTTTTTTTTTTTTTTTTTTTTTTGGGGGGGGGGGGTCAACAAACGTTCTCGTGTGTTAAAGATCTTAAAGCCTGCTAATCAATCGTGCCTTAAAAATAATATTTTTAGAGACATGATAAATGAATATGTGCGGCAACGAAGCTGATTAAATATTCTGTTATAACTGTCAATTATTTAAAAATGTCTTCAATCCCATATTTTGAAAAATGGATTTTATGCACTTATACCAAGCTTTGTTTCTTAATTGATCTCGCCAACGGTTGGTAAACCCTTTATTAAAACTATTTAAAAGAACCAACTTGGAGCTGAATGTATTCAAAGATTTTCATCCGTTATATTCCGACTGCATGTTTGATTAATCCTTGTCAGTGTAAACCAGTGTAAATGTAATGTTAGTCGTAGTTTTCACATCGGGCCGAGGGATCTTGGTGGTCTAGTAATGACGTGTGCGATTTTTAATGAGAAGGTTGCACATTCGATCGCCAAGCAGGCCGTTTCCTTCTCTACTGGTTTGGTGAGTGTGATAACAATCTGAGCGATCAAGTCATAGATAACCCGCCCTGGAGTCCGTTCGCCGTATACTATATAATCCTCTTTAAGAGTTTAAACTGGGAGTGAGATTAGCTTTCTCCAACTAAAGATTACAATAGTTATTCATATTGATCGAGCCGTCCTAACACATGTGGAGCTCAAAACATAAAAATCGGGGATTTACGTTTAATCAAACCTCATGATGAGAATTAATTTGTAATGGAAATCTTTCTTTATCTGAAACTTTATTTCACATTATTAAAAAAATATGAACAGTAAGCCTGTTGCAACAAAATACAATGAAAAGTAGATTATAACTTTATGAAGAAAAATCTACGCTTTTAAAATTCACTGTTTCTCTTTTCTTTAAAAGTTAAAACTGACATTCGAATCTGCTATTTTTATTCTACTGGCAGCCCTGTCTTAGTCATGTTTTCCTGCACCACCTGTAAGTTCAAGACAAAAAAAAAGAAATCATTTCCAAAATTCCAGGTAGAAGCTTGAAAAACAAGCAAATGTTTAAGTTGGTTCCAAAATAAAATAATGTTATTTTGTATTTAAACGGGGCAAACAGTTCAAATTCCTTAATTTTGAGTTTCTGCAAAATAAAGAACGATAACGTCTACATTTTTTCACTGTTCAAAATGTATTTTAAAATGCTTCCGTTAAGTGATAACTGCGATAAAACATTGTTCCTTCTTTGTTAGTTTTACGTATCCTAGGTTCCCAGTGAGGATCCTTTATATGGAGACGGGTGCCAAGAAGAACGTCTGACAACTATGCTGCTACACACGAGACAGTGCAAGAACACCAGGGCTGATGTCACAGCCGGTCACATAACAGTGCCATCGACCAAATCCATCCGGTGGCGAAATCCGGTCGAGGGTTTCGACCCGCGCGCTTCCGGATACCAACATCCTGCCATTGGCACCAGTTCGCTCCCCTGCAAATTTAGTTTTGTAGGTAAAGTATTTGTTGTTTTTTTAATAGAGGCAATTCCGGGATAAGACCTCATCTCATCTTATCTCAGACAATGTCAGTTTTCCTGCGGCATTCTGTAGGTCTAGACTACCTGCAGGTCACGAATCTCTTGACTTTCAAACATTATCTATTATTACTGACCTTAACAAAAAACGATAACTTACTTTACATCTTCTGTCTCTCTGTGCCTCTCTCCCTCTCTCTATTCTTTCTCTTTCTCTCTCTCTCTCTCTCTCTCTCTCTCTCTGTCTCTCTCTTTTTCTGCTATTTATTTTTTTAACTTCTCTATTTTTTTAACCGTATGCCCTTTCTATTCCAAAATTTCCTGTTCTTTGTTTGCAGTTTTATGTCAAACATTCCAGTTGCGAACTTAGGCATATGTACCTATGAGCCATAACTATCACGTTTACTCAGGTTCTTTTATTCTTTTTTTTTTCGAATCTCTAAATCATGGTATTCTAAATGTAGACCGTAAAGTTTGTTGTTCATTGTCATGAGTTCTGAAGACCAATTAGTTTGCGGCGAATTGTGGAGAGTTCCTAAAGTACGAATATAACATTTGTGTATTGAGTCAGAAAATGTCAGCCTGTCACATACGTTTCACCATAAAAAGAAAAAAATACATGGCGGTTTTTGTGAGAAGTGTAACTCATTAGAATGTTTCAGGAAGCGAAATAATGATCACTGCTCCAGATCAGTCTGCTTTAGAGGACATCGTCGTAAACTTTATTTCTCACATATTCTTACGACAAATTGTAAGCTAACTCCACGTTGTACTTACAGCCCTAAAACTGAACATTGAACTAAAAAAGGGGCCGTCACAGTTAAAAGTAGAATCAGCATTTCACTATGGCGTCCAGGAGCCCCGGAAACTTGGTCGGTTAGTGCTTTCAATTGATGAGCAGCAAGTCCGAAGTTCAAATCAGCTTAAGCACCCATATCGTATCCGCGTGTAATTCGTCAGCAAACCTGAGACCTAAACGGTTGCGAATGGCATCTATTATTTTGTATGCTTTCATTTTCAATAGAATCGTAGTTACTGTATAATATAGTCGTATTATTCTAATTTCGGAAAATAAAAATGAAATAAATATCTCTCCTTGGTAAGAGTAAAGTTATATCGTTCGATTTCACATTGGCTATCCTTTGTCTGTTTTTAAACGTCACTTTTTTATCAGATGGAGGACAACAGTGTTTCATATTAAGGTGAAAAGAAAAATGAAAAGTGCCATTTTTTGCCTTTGAAAATGATAAAAATCTTTTTAAATCTGTGACTCTGACTTCCAACTGCAACCGCTGCACTGTTTGAAACGCACTCTTCCAAGAGAGAGGTGTGAACATATCACCGAGATCTGTTCATCGCACGCCTATGTTTAGCTGCCGTGGGCCGCTGTTTGGTTTTTTACTACAGTACAGTGTACACAATACCTGCAAGCTTTCCTCTCCTCCAGGCATCCTGCATGCGACTACTTGTCCAAAAGCGAGAGCAATACAGGTAGATTGCCAGTGATGCAGTGAGAGAATGTTTCAGTCTTCAGAGTACTAACCCCGGCCAGAGACAATTAAATACTGTTCAAAGATAATTCCAGCCAGATACTATTTAATACTACCGAAGGTACTTCGGCCAAAAAATCCTTTTTTTTTTCTTGAATATAGATTTACGATTACTTTAGAATAACCGAGTTTTATAGAGTCAGGAAAGTCAAAGATTAAGGTTGTTGAGGGGGGGGGGATATTAATTATTTTTTCTCTCCTTTTCCCTTTCTCTCACCAACCATCTACTCCTTTGAGTAAAAGTTACAGCTCCTTCTGACGGATAAGACTATACATTTGTTATCAGATAGTAAATAATTATGATGTGGAATTACCTATACCCACAAACTGTCTCTTCAAACAGTCTCATTATATAAAAAAAATTTTGTATTTAGATATAATACTATTTTTGTCGTGTATTCTCCAAGGTTAAAAAGGTTGCAAGATGAAATAGTGAAACGGTGATAGGAAGGGGAAATAGTTAAAAACATATAATCATTCTCAAGACCAGCAGTCTAGGAGAAGTGTGATAGCCACAGGTTTACGCTTTGGTTTATGCATGTTTACCTTTTGACGCTCAAGGATTATTCTCGTCGCGTTTAAATTGAATAAACTGATAGACAGATTCCATTAATCTTACCGTTCCATGACATTTTGAAAACGATAAGCCATCCATTTACAGATAGATCGATAGATCGATAGATCCGTAGATAGATAGATCGATAAATAGATAGATAGATAGATAGATAGATAGATAGATAGATAGATAGATAGATAGATAGATAGATAGATAGATAGATAGATAGATAGATAGATA